>CM039723.1:60309056-60634056 GCA_022539455.1 Dendrobium nobile | reverse complement strand
AAAAAAACTTTTATTCCTTGTTCATTTTTTATGTCTTTATGTCTTTTTCGTATTTTATTTTTTTTTCTATTTTTAGGCCTTCTCTAATCATCTCCATCCATCCTTTGATTTTCAACTTTTTATCACTTCATCTCAGATGATATTCATGTCATCCTGGATCATGCGTTTGAATAATTCTTACAATTACATCTGCTGACTGTTTTGACCTTTCTACTTTTGATCATCCTAGACGATCCAATTATCGTCCTGGACAATATGATCAACTTCTGCTTCAATTATTTATGATCGTCTTAACCAATCCTTTTTTCATCCTAGACGATGTTATTTAGCTTTGCTCAATTATTGGTAATCATCTCGTATGATCCATCTGTTCGTCTGGACGATACACATGGCAATGCGTTTAAGGCCTTTAAATTCATTTGGTACGATCAATTATTGATAATCGTGCTAGATGATCTACCTGTTCATTTTGGATGATACATGTGGCAATGCTTTTAAATATTTTAAATTTGGTCAGTACGATCCATTATTATGCATCATCCTAGACAATCCACCTAATCGGCCAGGCCAATTTTCTTTTTCGACGGTCGTCCGGCTTGACTCCTCGGGACAATCGCCTGTGTCTTAGCATCTAGGATGATATCTGATCGTCCTAGACGATACGACCGCTTTCTTGACCAATCAGCCTTGACGCAATTAGTGTACCCAATCAGCTTGGACAATTCTACGATCGGGTTGATTCTTTATAAATCGAGCCTTTCAGATGTTTTTTTCTCACTCAAACTTTCTCAAATCCCCTTGTGCTCTTACTCTTGTACTCTATTTTTTGATAATGGCTGGTGAAAAGAGATCTCACCATCCTTCTGGGAGTTCCGACCCTCGATTCACTGAGGCAGATGATCAAGCTGCCTACCAAAGGTACAAGACGTCCGGAATCACTATCTCTCGGTCTATCAACCCAAACATTCTCTCATATTCAGTACTTGATCGGTTTGCTCACACCAACTTATGTTTTCTCCTTACTCTTACTGTTCCTTTCAACTTCGAACTTTTTTTTTGAGTTCTTTACTAGCCTCCGCATAAATTCCTCTTTCACTGCTCTTGGGTCCTATGTGAATTGACATCCCGTCGAAATCAAATATCAAGACTGTTAGGAGCTTTACACCTTTCCACCATAGGGGACAAACTCCACACCTTGTGTTTTGATCCTGACTACGATTGGGATCCGGCTAACCACTTCTTAAGGAATACCAATACTCACTTTCATGTTTGAGAGACTAGCATCTTACTCAAAGATGCTAGGATAATTCATAATGTCCTTTGCACCTCTATCCTTCCAAAAGCTGGTGATCGCATTCATATTACTCCCCTTCTCTCAATCATCACCTTCTATATTTTGGCCCATCACGAATTCAATTCCACTGACCTGATCTTTCGTTACATCGAGTATTTAACTACTATTTGAGATTCAGGATATATGAGGAAGCCCAATCTTACCCTAGGACATATCGTTGCATATGTTTTAGATTCAAAATACAACCTCCAATATCCTTCCCACCCAACTATCAGCCTGCCTTCTACTAGAATAATTCATTCAACATTCTTCACAGTACTCATCTCCACCTGGGGGATGGGAAAGCTCAAGGAGCAGAGTAGGAGGAGGCTCATGCACCCATTCATATATCTGTTCCGCTTCACAAGCACTCTCAGCAGGATCAGCTGGTGGAGTGATTCGACTAGGGGGAGGCACGGTTCGAGAACTATGTTGTTGCGCAGAAGCAGCAACATACTAAGGACATTATTTGCCTGCAACACCAGCACAACCAGGATATGGCCTGGTTTGAAGAGCAGTTTTCCACTCTTTTGAGTTAATTTCATCCACATCCACCTCCACCACCTCCTCCTTCAGATGACCAGGGGCCGTCCATCTTTTAGTTTACTTGTTTTGTGTGATGTTATATTTTCCTTTTTTTGTTGTTTTCTTTTTTGTTGTATTTATTTTTTCCTCCTCCTTTTTGTGATGTAAAAAGGGCGAGTAGTTGTACTAGTTTGTTCTATTCTAGTCTGATTTCACTGTTCTAGTTTGTTATGTTTTTATGTTGATTAGTCGAAATATTCACCTATTTCCTTTAAAACTGTTTTGAACTACTTCAATTATTTTAAATTTTGCCATCATAAAAAAGGGGGAGATTGTTACAAATCTATTTTATGGAATATGATTTTAATGATAACAATTACTTCTATTTCTCTACGACTAACTTGACTAGTAATATTTTAGGTCCACAAGATCAAATGGCAATTTGAACTAGCTCAAGATTAGGGTAGACTAGGTCTGAGTCAGTTTGTAAAACTTTTCTCATTCTTGAGTCTATTATAAATGATGTGATTCTTGATGCTAAGTAACCTTGCACACACATACTTAGGGGATTTTTTTTATCTAATTTAGAGTATCTGTTTTTGCTCACATTATTCGGGACAATCCAAATATCGGCTTGGACAACCAGCTAAAAATAAAAGCCATAATTAGGGCATCCTGGTTAAGGTAGCTGTCATTAAGCACATCGTCCTGGACGGTATTTGTATTGGTCTGGATGGCTCAAATCGGAAAGTATTAGCTGCCAAATCTATTTAGATGTTATTTATTTTTTAGACATTGTCCAGGATATCATCCTAGACGATGCAACACAATTATGCCTAAATTAATCTGGTAATTAAGGAAAACAATAAAGGTTTGATTGACTCAATCATATCATCCTGAACGATCGCAGGATCGGCCAGGATGATCAGTTCAAAAAACTTTGTTGCTTCTAGATGATTAAATATCAGGCATCTTCTATTCAAGATGATGCTCAAGACAATTTTTACAAATTTGAACTAATCGTCTGAGATGATCGTGAGATCGGCCTGGATGATCAAGCTATTTTTTCATCATCCTGACATCCATTCAGTGCAATTGTCTGGATGATATTCAAGGATTTTTACTGATCGTACATGACGATGTGAACAAAAATCTTCTGACCATCCCAAACCATCCGGGTTGATTGAGCAAAATTTATGCTGATCATCTAAGACGATATTTATATCATCCTGGATAATAAAGTCAATTTGTATAAAATAAGAGCTATTCTGAAACTCTTCTATTTAAGAGCTCTTGTTCTATCCAAGATCTTATATTTTGCTGATGTCTTGACCTGAGAGAGCCTAGAGCAGAGGGAGAGAGAGGGAGAGAGAGAGAGGATCTTGTGAGGGGGAGTTTGTGAGGGGTTTCACAAAGGTTTCTCCAAGCAAAGATCCAATTTATGCTCTTCGATCATCATTTCTTATTCTTGGAGGTTCGAGAGAGGTCCACTTAAGTAATTGATCAAGATTATCTTCCTGCTTCAGAAGGAAGCCAAAGGAGTTGGGTTCTTTGCCTCACCGGTGTCTATAGAAAGGAGGTTTTATACAGGCTTCTCCGCCTTGCTGTGGGAGCAAAAGGAGAGTCACTGAGTTTATTACAATACTCAGAGGGTGCCTCCGGGGAGTGGAGGTAGGTCTAGTTGACTGAACCATTATAAATTTATATTTTCTTTGCTACTACTTTTTCCATATTTAATTTCTACACTTTAAATTTCTTTGTGGTGAATTTTTGTTTGCTTAAGTTTTGTTTTGATCGTGAAATATTTTTTAAAATACCAATTCACCCCCCCTATCGGTTAGTTTGGGCTAGTTCATAAGGGCTTAACATCCATAACGAACTTTCAAGAATAACATTTTTATTGTAAATATTTATCTAATTTAATGAACAGTGGGGTATCTGATTATAACAGATTGCCCAGTACGACGTGGTATTCATACTACATGATTATTTATATTTCAAAATTATTATTTTTAGATAAATAAAATATTTTAAATAAATTTTTTTATAGAAGATCATCCAGTATAATACCTATCATAAAGTATGATTTATAGAAAAATTAAATTATTCAAAAATATTTTTGATTTACTTCTATGTGTGTGCACAGTCACTAGGCTAACATACACCCTAACTAGAATTGACTCAAGAAATTAGAAATAAATAAACAAAAATTACAGACTCTTCCAACATAACCTATTTTATCCTATCTCAAGCCCTAAATCTTCAAAGAGCAATGTGTGTTGCACCGGAAATGTTAGTTAACACACAAAAATAATATACACTATATATACTAGGAGAAATAAAGAGGCAATCAGAAGATTTGCTATCATAAAAAATATAAACTAAGGAGTCTGAAATGTAATTGATAGATTACTAAAAATAAAGGTGAGATTTTTTTTTATTTTTTTTATTTTTTTTTAATTTTTCTTTTTAAAATTTAAATAATAAGATAAAACACAAGAAAATAAAAGAACACAAACAAAATTATAAGCAAGAAAAAAGACTAATTAATAAGTGCAAACATATAGACTATCAAATACTTACTCTCCCTTTTGACATCAACAAAAAGGAGAAACAACAAAACAAAAACATAAAATATGAAAATACATCACATAGAAATTAAAAGTAGGAAGACCCCTGATAAAGTTATGGTTGAAAATATTTATGGAATGAGGAGAATTATGCCCCAAACAACCCCATATATGCTTCGTGTTGTTGTTGTTGTTGCAAAATATCTGAGTCCAGGTGGGTTTCTAGTTGATCGAGCCTCTGTATTATATCCTCGTGAGGGTAAGAGTGGTAGGCTGGTGAGCACTAGTGCTGGGGCTGGTTCTAGTGCGATGCAACTACAGAAGTAGCTTCCTCTTTTTCATCAAAATCTAGTTCCTCATACTGGTGCCCCTATTGAATATGAAAGAGAATACAAAAGAGGCATCAATATAGAAAATAAGAACATTATCAAGTGGTGCATCTTAGGTAAGTTCATATTTCTTTTTAAGAATATAACCAATGATATGACTAAGGGTGACATTTTGCTCTCCTAGTCGATGAACGTCGAATGGGAGTAAAATTTTGGATATCATCGATATGCATTTGAGCTTCATCTAATTGTGCATCTGACATTATGAAGTAGGCGATTATGGAAAGGAGTGGAGTAATGTTAACATGATCGCCAGCTTTAAGTATAATTGAGGTTCAAAGAACATACTAGACAATTCATGCATTTTGATTGAGAGAGTGGACAAAGAGTTGGTGTTGATTTAGAGTGACATTTGGAATAGTTAGATTTATATAACACCAATAAAAGTTAGTTCTAAAAGCCATGGATTTTGGATGCGATCCTTCAGTAGACAAGTGGATATATTTTCCTAAATATTCCTAAGTGATTTCTAAAGGTCATCAACACACATAGGAAGTCATGGTGGATGTCTATTGACCTCATTTCTGTATGAGGTCACTAAGACTCATTTTGGTTTCTTTATAGTCAACTAATTATTGGGGAGTGTTTGCTTCCTAATCATATAAGTCCTAAGTCAGACCCAGTTTAACCTCAATCAAACTCAATTACACCTTCCAATTCAACCTTTAATCCAGCTTCCAATCTAATTTCAATCTACTTTCAAATCATATCATATAAATTTAAATCATTCATTTGATTATCATTGATGTTCATAATCTAAACTCAAACATTTAACCTCAAATCAAATCTAGATCCATCAATTGAAACCAAACCTTAGGGTTAAGGACCCAGGTCTTAAAACCCTTTTTAAGTGATTTTTTTGTCACCTTAAAACCCAATCAATTGGCATCTGATTTAGGGTCTATCAATTTCATTTTGATATGAAATGTCTCTAGTGACAAGCTTGCAAATTTAAACCCATTTTGATGTATCTAGACACAGAGTCTGAATCTTTTTCCACGGGCTACAAAACTTTCAAATATTTATAACCTATGCCACTTGATATTCCATCCAGTGGAATTTGAACTTGAAACCCTTTCCAAACACTCCAACCATATCCATGAACCTTTTCATGACTTGTTGATCAATAACCTACATTTTTCTTGGACAATGTTTGACCCAAGGTTGGTCAAGGGTCAAAATGACCAAAATACCCTTTTAGGGTTTTTTTGGTCTTTTCCCAAAAATCCAACCTGGCCTTCCCCCTTCAATCTTCAAAAATCTATTCTAATGGATCATACATGTCATTTGGTACACATTAGACCCAACCTACACTTTTTTTTAACCTGGTTGACTAAGTTAACCATGGTTGACCAAAGTGGGCCTTAAGGGTTTAACACCCATTTCCAACCAAATGACCTCCTCTTTACTTAAGACCTCTTCCATTGAGTTCATATGGTCAACTTGAACTCAATGGACCCAACTCTTGAACCTAGGTCAACTTGGTTGACTAAGTCAACCAAGTTTGACTAAACCTTCCATACACTCTCACCCCTTCAAATTCTTTGACTAAGACTTTTCCAAAGCAATTCAAACTCATGGGGTGACCCATTAGGTATTCAAGAGTCTCCTCTTAAAGACCCATTCCTTTGGACCATTTAGGTTAGCCACTTGGCTTGACCCAAGTGTCCAAAGAGGAGTCTCCCTTGAGCCAACTTCTATTCTAAACCAAATTGGATCCAACTAAAGATGGTATTGGGTTTCCCTTGACCCAATGCACCTTCCCTAGCTAACACAACCCTTGGGTCAAATTGGGTTACGAATTAGGCTAGCCCAGAGTGGACAAAATAATCATGGGTTGAGCCATTTACCAACCTAAGCTCAATTTAACCCAACCAACCCCTCCACTGGGTAGCCCGAGGTCCAATGCAATTACCTTGGCTAGCCCAACTCTTGGGTTAACCTGGGTCAAGACTTGGGCTAGCCCAAAGCTTCTAAAATTTGTTGGACCTAAACCATTCCTTAACCCAAATCAATTTAGATGCAATTAGCACTAGCATTGGGTTCCCCTGGACCAAATGCATCTTCCAAACCATGCCCAGCCTTGACCTAACTTGGATATAACCCAAATGGACCCAAATGTATCCAGAAAGGGGCTGACCTGAGCCATGCCAAGGAATCAAGGCACTTCATGGTCAATTCAACCTATAACTAAATGCACCATGACCTGACCCATCATCACTATTAATCTGATGGCCTGACTTAACCCAGGTTGAGCTAAAATTGACCAAACCATATAGGTTTGGGTTAACCTGAACCACCCAAATGAGTTGGGCTACCTCATGCCTAATTAAGCTCATGGTTGAGCTCACCAGATTCTTAGCCACCTTTCCACATCATCATGACCATGTCCTTGGATAGTGGTGACCAAAACCAATGGAAATTTTGCTCTGATGGTTCCTTATGCCTCGAGCCTCATCCAAGGGATTCCAAAGCCTGGGCTCACCAACTTTAACCATACAGACCCCTAAGGAAATGTACACTACCACCAAGAGATCATCCAAAGGTCACCTTGATCCATCCCAATCACTTGAGCTCATAGGAGGCATTTATTAAATATGGCAGCTCAATCCAGATGTCCCCATTCATGTCTAGCCATTCAAAATTACTCGCAATGCTCCTAAAGCATTCCCCTTTTGTTCCCCATCCTCTCATCCTTTTCTAGTTATGATTTCGAGCAAACTCTGGGGAAAGCTCTCGACCCTCCACTCAAAGTCCTTCCTTCGGCCTTGGTGTCTGAAGGAAAAGCCTTTTCCATAATCCACTCAAGCTTCCTGATAGAAAAACCAATCCATTGGGGCTTTTTATATAGTGATATTTCAGTCCCGAGCTCCTAGCTAGGTAGTCTCGGTCAAGTGTTAAACAAACTATCAACCCACTAGAATCTGATTATTGGATTGATGGTTGGTAATCTCTTGATACTTCCCATGAATTTTGGTTGAGATCCACCAATGGGATATCTCAGATCATGCTAAAAAAACCCCATAACTTTGGGTACATGTGAGAGGGATAAGACAAAATTCTTGTTGTAGATCTCTATCAATAGCTCATATTAGATCCTATAGTTTTGGAAGCCTTTGAATCGCATCCATTGAAGTGATGATCAAATGGCTATGATTGATTCCACATTTTACAGTCAGCTGACAATGATTGGCTGACTAATGAGCAAGCGCTCGTGTGAAAAAGTGTTGTAAATCTAGGCTCAAGTGCTGTGATTTTGATGATAACAATATTATTGTTTCGTTAATACTGTTATTCTTCCATATCTATTTTGTTTTCCTTGCTCACTAACTTTTTAGGTCCACAAGATCACTTATAATGAAATTAGCTAAAGATTTGGTACACTTGGGTTGAGTCTATTTGTCATTTAAATTTTAATGTACATTTTACTTTCCTTGAGTCAAGTCATGTATCTGGTGGACCCCAAGCTAAGTAACATTACACACACGCACACACACGCACACACTCAAGAGAGTGAGTTTATGAGTTAGGGAAATTTTTTATTTTTTAACCTAATTATATAAGATGATTTGTTAAAAATAAAAATATTAATTAGGGCATCTATGCTAATTAAGAGTGATTAAACTAATCATATTATATGATCCAAATCGTATAGGATGATCAATTTAAATTATGAAAAATAGGTATCAATCATAATTTAGGCAATATTGTTTTATCAAATTTTGTGCCAATCGTAAATGATGATGTAGATCATCTTAGAAGATTTAGGACAATCATGCCTAAATTAATCCTATGATTAGGAGAACAATTATGGTAAAAATTAATTCAATACGATTATATAAGATGATTAATGATGATTTTCCTAGACGATAGAGAATATATATGGGACGATAAGGGATCACCACCTATCATACCAAATGAATACCATAATTTTTCAAATAATCATCCAGGATGATTGACCTCTTTCATACTAGATGATAGAGAAATACGTGGGAAGATTAGGCATCATCGGGTATCATACTAGAAGAAGTTCAATAGATTTAAACTAATCATCCAAGATGATACTCTAATCATATGAGATGATAAGCCCATTTCTATTGAATTAACCATACAGGGTAATGCAATTCATCTTGGTTGAAAGGGATGTTTTATACTTATCATTTTAGATGAGCTATCAAACATACTGGACAATCTTTGTTGGCAAGTTAAAATTAGGGCACCTTTTAAGGCTCTCTACTTAAGCTCTCCCAATTGTCACTTGAGACAACCTTTTGCTGTGGAGGAGATCTAAGAGAGAAGTTAGAGAAGGTAGAGAGAGAGAGCTTGAGAGAGAGAGAGAGAGATCCTTGTGAGGGATTCATAATGGTTACTCCAAGTAAGGTATTCATCATTTTCCTTAAGTTGCTTTTTTGGTTCCATGGTGGCTCTAAGGGAGATCTTCATAAGCATCAGATCTAGGTTCTCTTCCTTCACCAAGTGGGTGAAAAAGGATTTTAAGGTTCTCTGCCTACTCCATGAGAAAGTAAAAGGATTCTTAAGTTTCTTCCTTTACTAGGTGGGTGAAAAAGGATTTCTTGGTTCTCTGCCTTCTTCAGAAGAGAGTAAATGGATTCAAGGTTCTCTTCCTCACCAATTCAGTGGAATGATTTTATAAGGGCTTCTCTATCTTATTATGGGAGCAAAAGGAGAGTCACTTATGTTTAGTGCAATACTTCGAGAGGGAGTCTCTAAGGAGTGAACATAGGTCAAATTGACCAAACCACTATAAATTTGGGATGTTCTTCCTATTTATTTTTTTGCATTTTATTTTTTGTAATTTTTTATGATTTGATCTGTGGTTAAAATATTTAATTTTGTTTTTGTAAAATTAGTTTTACTTTTGCATCAAGCGGTTTTAATTTTTCATTTATTAAATAAAAATTAAAAACCCTTACAAAATTTCAAATGATATCATAGCGGGATTCATAAATTAACTTTTAGAAAAATTTTGTAAAAAAGATCATTGGCTAAATTTAGAAATAGAAACACCGTGGAAGGATATTCAATTACTAAACTGCCTCTTTTTGATAAAATTCTCTTTAATTTTTGGAAAACTCTCATGTCCACCATTTATAGTCAATTGATTATCACATGTGGATGCTAGTTCAGGATGATTATTCTGCACCTTCTAGATTAGTAAATTATGTTAAAACTAAAATTCCTTTTTTTAATAGACTATTGATTATAGGGATTTAGCATAACTAAATGCAAAATGTCTGAACTATTTTTTCTTTGCCTTAAAATTTGAAGATTATTTGTAAGTTTTCACCTGTATAACTGGAAAAAAAATTTGGGACAAACTGTGCACTACTTATGAAGGAACAATGGAAGTTAAATTATTTAGGCTGAACATTCTTCTTCATGATTATGAACATTTTTGCATGAAACCTAGTTAATCTATTTCTAAAATATATACAAGGTTTAAACAAATTATTACACCCCTACATGCCTTAGGAAGAGAACTAAAAAATTATGAAAAAATGAATAAGATTTTGAGATGTTTACCTTCTTCCTTCAATAAAAAAATTATTGCCATTATTGAATCTAAGGATCTGAATGTTTATTCCATTGTTAACTTATTTGGATCACTCATTGCTTACAATAAGGAGTGAACCAAAGGCAATTTCATATAGGTGAGAAGAAAAAGGAGAAAACTATAGCATTAAAGGATAACAATTCTGACACTTATTCTTTTGGTTCTAAAGTAATGATGCTGCTTTAATAATTAGGCAATTCAAGAGCTTCTTAAGAAAAAAAGCAAAAGCATCATAAAAAATGGAACAAATGTAAAAATAATAAAAATTCTAAAATTTCTTCTGATGCTATTTGTTTTTAATCTACGATGCCAAGGAACTTGAAGTATGATCATCAAACTCTTAAAGCTTACCTAAGCAAGGAGAAGGGCAAAGAAAAACCTAAGTTTAAGAAGGTTAATAAAAGGACCCTAAAGGCTTTCTAGGTGGACTCAGTATCAGACTCATCTATAACTGAAGCAAAAGAGGAGATAACAAATTTATGCTTAATGGTTGATGATCATCTTGATCACTCTAATCAAGAAGAAGTATGTGAGATTACATATGACCAATTACTTAAAGTTTCTAAAAAAGTCATTATTCATATATGAAGCTTAAGAAATTACATCCTAGTCTCAAAGTTGATTTTTTAAATTTGAAGAAAGATCTTGAAATTCTAAGAAAAGATCATTCCACTATGGATAGCAATCAGATTTCTTTGTTAGATGAATTTGAATCTTTGAATAAAAAGTATCTTGATTTAAATAAAGTACATGATTCCTTGAAAATATCACATGTTGAATTAAAAAGTGCATACAAGTGATTAGAAACTCTTGCATCTGAAATAGATAATAAGGAGCATGCATTGAAAGTGAAAAATTCAATTCTTAAAAGTGTAAACCATTTTTTACAAAACAAATTAAATGCTTTCAAATAAAATAAAAACCATCTTCATTTGAAGAATTTTATAATCCACAACATACATAATTTAAACCTAGGAGGAGGCCCCATAACCTAAATTAATTAATAAATCCTTTTACTGGTGTTAAATGTTTTTTTCTTGTGGTATGCTAGGAAATATCTTCCACACATGCACCATTCATTGTCGAACACATTTGGTGTGGAGACCAAAACTTTATAATTCACAGCATAGCATGCATTAATTTCATTCTTCTTTCTATAAGTTGATACCCAAACATGTTTAAGTTCTAAAATATAACATATGATGATTTTGTAGGAATGCTCTCACAAAAGGCCTCATGAGAGCATGAGGGATCTAGACAGTAGATGTTCAAGGCATATGATTGGAGATGCAAATCAATTCATTTTTCTAGAGGTCAGGGTAGGAGGCAGGGTAACACTTGGAGATAACACCACCAAGAGAGTGGTTGGGTCATGTATAATTGGAAAATCTAAAAATTTCATCATTGAAAATATTTTACTGGTAGGTGGCTTAAAACATAACCTTCTCAGCATCGATATGCTTTGTAATAAAGGCTTCAGCATAAAATTTTTGTCTACCAGCTGTATAATATGCTTAAATAATAACATTATTTTATAGGAAAAAATGACCAATAATGTCTACATGCTTGATTTAAATTTTATTAAATCAGACACAACTCTCTACTTAAAAATAAAATCTGATGAATCATGGTTATGGCATAGGAGATTGTGTTAAACAAGTATGAAAAGCCTTAGAAAGATCACCTAAAAAGACTTAATGAGAGGAATACCCAAACAAGAGTTCACTAAGGACCAATTATGTGATGCCTGTTAGTTAGGAAAGCAAGTCAAATCCTCCTTACCCTCAATAAAATATTACCACTAGCAAACCTTTAGAAGTCCTTCACATGGTTCTCTTTTTACGTTTTAGCAATGCAAGCCTAGGAGGGAAAGTCTTTGGGAATGTGATTGTTGATGATTATTTGAGGTTTACTTATGTTAGATTCCTATTTCAAAAAAGTAAATCATTCGAGGAGTTTAAATCTTTTTCCACTTAGTTTTAGAGGAAGCTTGGTTGTGAAATTCTAACCATTCATAACGATTATGATGGAGAATTTAAGAATGAGAAATTTTAATCTTTCTGTAAGGAGTATGGGATAAATCATAATTTTTTAGCTCCTAGAACCCCTCAGTAGAATGGGGTAGTTAAAAGAAAGAACAAGATCCTAGTAGAAGCCGCTAGAGCCATATTAGTTGAATACTCACTTCCTAAATACTTTTGGGCAGAAGCAGTGAATACAACCTGTTATGTTTTGAATAGGATGAATGTTAGATCCAAGTTGAATAAGACACCCTATAAAATTTTGAAGTTTAGGACACCCAACCTCTCTTACCTTCATGTCTTTGGATGTAAAGTGTTCATTCTAAAAAATGGAAAATCTCTACTAGGAAAATTTGACCCCAAGTCTGATGAAGGAGTGTTTTTAGGTTACTGAAGTGTTGGGAAATCCTATAGAGTTTTTAATAAAAAAATGCTAGCATTTGAGAAGACTACTCATATTGTATTTGATGAATATGATAATTCTTGAGGGCTTAGGATAGAAGAAGAAGAAGTTGTAGAAATCACCCAAGTATTAGAATATACAAATTTGGAGGAAAGGGTGAATCTAAAAACATATTGTAAAAAGAATGGAGATATTATTCGAGTCATCCTGAATAACTGATCTTAGGAGACCCATTTGATGGTGTTATAATTAGGCATGAACTTAGAAAGAAGTAAATCACTCTACCTTCATTTAAACGATTGAACCCACCAACATAAATAAAGCCCAATCTAATGAATTCTGGATCCTAGCCATGTAAGAAGAGTTAAATCAATTTGTAAGGAATGATGTTTGGGAGCTAGTTAAAATACCTAAAAACTAGAGTGTGGTTAGAACTAAATGGGTTTTTAAAAATAAAATGAATGATTCTAGTGTAGTGGTGAGGAATAAGGCAATATTAATGGCTAAGGGGTATAACCAAATAGAAGGGATTGACTTTGAAGAGACCTTTGCCACTATAGTAAGATTGAAAGCCATTAGAGTGCTTCTAGTCATTATTTATTTTAAGGTATTAAAAGTGTACCAAATTAATGTTAAGAGACCCTTTCTAAATGGGGTAATAATAGATGATGTGTATATTGAACAACTCCTAGGCTTTAAAAATTCACAATTTCTTAATCATTTGTTCAAATTAAAAAAAGGCATTTTATGGACTATACTAAGCACCTAGAGCATGGTCTGAAAGGCTAAGTACATTCCTACTAGAAAGAACTTTTGTTAAGGCGAGCATAGAAACCACCCAATTTCTGAAAAAGGTTGGAGATTGATTCCTAATTGTTCAAATTTATGTTCATGATATTTTATTTGGATCCTCTATAAAAGCCTTTGTGATGAGTTTTCAAAAATAATGAGTAAGGAATTTAACATGAGTATGATGGGAGAACTGACTTTATTTTTAGGATTTTGTATATGATAGAAGGATGATGGAACATTCCTTAGTCAATCGAAATACGTTAAGGTCATTCATAAGAAATATAAAATGGATAAAGCCAAACTAATCAACACTCCCATGAGTTCCACTGCTTAGTTAGATAATGACTCAAATGGAAAATTTGTTGATCAAAAGAAATACAGAGGAATAATTAGATCACTTCTTTACTTTAAATGCTAGTATACGCGATATTATGTTTAGTATTTATCTCTGTACTAGATTTTTTGCTGATCCTAAAGAGTCCCACTTTACTACTGTTAAGAGAATCCTTAGATATCCCCTAGGGATCCAAAACTTAGGAATTTGGTATCCTAGGCATAACACCTCCTTTAAAATCATAGGATATTCTAATTTCGATTTTGTAGGATGTCAAGTTAATAGAAAAATTACTTCTAGAACTTGTTAATTCATAGGACAATCCTTATTCTCCTAGTGTAGTAGAAAATAAAACTTAGTTTCCTTGTCCAATGCTGAAGTTGAGTACATATCCTTAGGAAGTTGTGTGGTCTATATCCTTTAGTTAAAGAAACAAAGTCTAGATTTAGGATTACCTGTAGGCACAATTTCAATTATATATAACAATACTAGTGCCTTTTATATTTCAACACTCCAGGACCAAACACATTGACATATGGCATTACTTTATTAGAGACCATATTACTAAAGGAGACAGAGCTACACCATGTAGCCACTAAAAACTAACTTGCTGATAACTTTATAAAACCACTAGCATTAGAAACTTTCAACATCTTAAGAACTAGGTTAGGTGTAAAAAATATTAATTCTAAATTTTTTTTCTATATTCTATTATTTGTTTTTTCTATTTGTATGTATGTTTCTGTTTGAGTATTTCTATTGTATATTTTTCATTTTCTTGTTAGTTTTCCTTCAGTATTTTTTAAGAATTAGATCAAAGATCACTTTTGATATTTATTTTTTAAATGACATTTTTTTTGCTTTTGGTTTAGAAATTAGTAAGCAGTGATTTACTTCCCTAAATCAGTTAAAGGAAGAAACATCGATGATTGTCTCTCGTCCTATAACTTCCTTTGTGGGTTAATTTCTTTTGAAGCAAAATTTATTTCAAATTAAAAAGCTAGAGTTTGAAATTGAGATATATTTTATCTTCTTACAATAATCTATCTCATATGAATAATGCTTACAACTTTTTCTTGATCATGTTGTTTCATTTATCATATTGATATGATTCTAATTTGTGGTTTATTCTTCCTTTTATTAGAGAGTAAGTTTTCTTCTCTTATATATGGAAGATAATCTCACAAGTAAGAGTCTTTAAAGATTTTGAAAGGAAGCCAGCATGCAAAAATGATAATAGACACAAAAATAAGCCTAAAAGAAAATTAAAAAGATACGCAATGGTTGCCAAATAATTGCAAGATATACTAAAGTGTATCAAAAATTAAAAGACGCGTAAAGTGTGCCAAATAATTGAAAAAGATGCACAAAATGAGCCCGCAAAGAAATAAGATTCCTTTTATTTCAAATCATTGAATATTAGAAGAATTCATTTGCCACTTTATATCTTTAAACACTTGAATTTTAAAAATCATGATTTTGGTTAATTACTTTATAAAATTATTCTAACAGATATTTTTCTAGAATAAAGTTTGAACAGATCACTTTTCTTATCTGATTTCTTTTTTGAATTAGATTTGTGTTTAAAAAGAATTCTAACATTTATGGAGTCCGAGCTATGGTTAATTTGATCTGTTTTCTACCCTTTCTAGATTTCAACAATGCTAATTCAATTCTTACTGATTTTTAATCTACTCGCAAGGGAAATTTATCATTTACTAGAGTTGATCGATTCAAAAAAGAATGATATTTTGATTTATTATTAGTTTTTATTTATTATTTTATGTTTTTTAATGTTTTTATTTTTTGTTTTAAAATTCTCCTGATGACCACATTTTATGTCTTGAATTTTTCTATTTTGCTCACATCACCCAAGAAATTCCATATCATCCTATACAATTTAAACAAAAATATACATCAATGATCACTACACATCCAACGACTGATCTGAATTATTATTGGTGATCATACTAGACTATCATCATTTTGTCCTATATGATCCATGTGGCAAAAATTGTTAGATGATTTCATTTTAGTCAGTATAATTCTTAATGACAAATAATCCTAGATGATCCACGTAATCATCTTGGATGATACAGTTAGCCAACGATCATACATGATGACTCATCGAGACGATCGTTGTGTCTAATCATCTAGTATGATATTGTACTATCCTGGATGATATGACAAACTTTTTGACCGATCGTATGGATGAATTTATTACACTTTATCATCCTGGATTATTGTACTATCATACTGGATGATCAGGCCAATTCTATATAAATAGCCCAACAACATAGTCATCTTCACTCCAATTATCCAATACTTCTTCCTTCTCCTTTAAAATCTGATCCTTTGATAAGGCTAGAGGCAAGCGGCCACGACAAATTGTTGGAAGTTCCTCTCGACGTCAAGTTGATCTAATATTTATTGAGGCAATTGATGAAGATGCCTATAAAGATATTACGATGCTGAAATCACACCCTCAAAAATCATTAATCAAAAGAAACTCAACTTTCAAGTACTACCTTTGTTTGCTCATACCACTATGAACTTCATTCTTACTCTTGCTTATTCTTTATGTTCTGAATTACTCTTTGAGTTCTTTGCAAGTCTGCAAATCAATAATGAATGTATTGTCCTCCAATCAAATGTCAATAGGCAACCAGTAGAAATCACCTACCAAGACCTTCATGAATTTATACATATGTTCACTAATGGTGAAAAAGTTCTTATTTTAGCTGCAAATCCTGAGTTTTATTGGACCCCTATCAGCACCACCCTTAAAGGATCTAATAGTAACTTTCACGTTACCCAAGTTAGTACTCTAGTACAGGATGCTCACGTCATCCAACAAATACTTAGAAATTCGATCATTCCTAAAACTGGTGATCAAATCAACATCACTCTTGTTCTTTCTCTTATAACTTTCTTCATAATGGCTCAAATAGACTTTAATGTAGCTAATCTTTTAATTCATTATCTTTTTAATTTGACCTGCATTAGCGATCCCAAACATAAGAGAATACCCAATTTAGCCTTACGACACATCATAGCATTTGCCATAGAATACAAGTAAAAATTTTAATTTCCTACACCAGTGATTAGTTCCCAATCATCTACTTTGATACTTCCTTCCATGTCATTCAAAGTTCTTTTCACCACCAGGCTCACTACCAAGAAGTTGATGAACACGATGAAGGTCCAACACCTATTCCTGCACCTATTCTTATCTACCCGTAGTCACATATAGATCAGTTGACTGACAGATTTACCTAGTGGGAGGCTAGGTTTGATTCCTACATAGCTGCATAAAAGCAACAGTATGCCCAAGATCTAGTATTATTATTTTGTTACGACTATTATTCTTGCATATCTATTTTGTTTGCCCTACTCACTAATTTTTTAGATCTTCAAGATCAATTATATTGTAAATCAGCTAAAGATTAGGTTGAATGAATCTATCTATAATTTTGATTTCAATGTACTTTTTACTTTTCTTAAGTCAATTCATATATCTTGTGGACCCCAAGCTGAGAAATCTTGTACGCACACACTCAAGGGAGAGAGTTGATGAGTTAAGAAATTTTTAAATTTTGATCTAATCGTACAGGACGATTCATATCATCTTGGATGATCGTACAAGATGATTCATATCATCCTGGATGATCTGTTAAAAATAAAAACCCTAATTAAGGCATCCCTGCTAATTAAGAGCAATTAAAATAATCATAATATATGATCCAAATCATATAGGATGATCATTTCAAATTATGAAAAATAACCACCATTCATAATTTAAGCAATATTTTAATTTTAAAATGTTGTGCTAATCATAAAGGATAATGTAGATCGTCTTGGACAATTTATTATAATCATACCTAAATTAATCCTGTGATTAAGAGAATAATTATTATAAAACTTAATTTGATATCATCATATAGGATAATTAGTGATGATCTTCTTGGACGACAGAGAACATGTATGGTATAATAAGGGATCGCCACCTATCATATTAGATGAATACCATAATTTTTCAACTAATCATCCAAGATGATTAACCCTTTTCATCCTAGATGATAGAGAAGTACGTGGGAAGATTAGGCATCACTAGGTATCGTACTAGATGAAGTTGAATAAATTTAAACTAATCATCTAAGATGATACTCTAATCATCTAGGATGATCAGCTTATTTCTCTTAAACTAATTGTACATGGCAATACAATTCATCCTGATTGAAAGGGATATTTTGTACTAATAATCTCAGATGATCTATCGATCATACTGGATGATCTTTATCAACAAGTTAAAATTAGGGCATCTTTTGAGCCACTCTATTTAAGCTCTCTTAATTGTCACTTGAGATAATATTTTGGTATGGAGGGGATCTGAGAGAGCTTAGAGAAGGAAGAGGGAGATCTTGAGAGAGAGAGTGTGTGTGTGATCCTTATGAGGTGGAGTTGTGAGGGATTCATAAAGGTTGCTCCAAGCAAGGTATTTATTTTCTACTTCAAGTTGCTTCTCTATTTCTTTGGTGGCTTTGGGGAGATCTTCATCAGCATCAGATCTAGGTTCTTTGCATTCACTAGGTGGGTGAAAAAGGACTCCATGGTTTATTGCCAGCTCTATGAGGGAGTAAAGGATTACTAGGTTCTCTATCTTCACTAGGTGGATGAAAAATAATTTTCAGGTTCTCTGCCTACTCTAGGATGGAGTAAAAGGATTCAAGATTCCCTACCTCACCTGGTAAGTGGAAAGATTTTATAAGGGCTTCTCCACCTTACTATGGAAGAAAAAAGAGAGTCACTTCTGTTTAATTCAATACTTGGAGAGGGAGTCTCCAAGGAATGGATGTAGGTCAAGTTGACCGAACCACTATAAATTTTAGTGTGTTCATTCTATTTATTTTTCAGCATTTTTTATGATTTGATATGTATTTGAAATATCTGATTTTATTTTTATAAAATTAGTTTTACTTCTACATCAAAGGATTTTAATTTTTTTTTGTTAAATTTTTTTTTAAAATAACTAATTCACCCCCCTCTTGGTTAGCTTTGGAACTAGTTCTTTAGGGTTTAACAACCCTCATGAATTTTTAGAATTCATGGCTGACTAGATAACTTCTGGGTTTAAAAAATCCAGAAATCATGGGAAACTTAAAAATTCATTTCTCCTAATCCACTTGGCTGATTTAGGTGTTCTTAGGCTCATTAGAAAGATCTCAAGGATATCTTCAAAAGCATTATGATTCTAAGCCCTAAAAATTTTTGTGTATAAGATATTTTTATTTGAATTTTTAAAGAATTTATACATTTGCGTGCTTACATGATGTCACCATGTCTTGGGACTTTGAAAGAGTGAATTTAGGCATGTCTTAGACATACCCAAAATTTCTCTCCACTGCTTGAAGTATTTAAGGGCACCATTTGGTCAATTTAGAATCAGGGGTCGTGGTTTGTCCCTTGATTTCAAATCATCATTATATTTTTTTCAACGAGAATTAGGAATTTATTTTTGGTGTGTTAATTATTTTTAGTCTAAGGAATTTAGAGCCACTGAACATAACCTAATCCTATCCTAGGGTAGTAACCTAGAAGTTTTCTAAGGTGACCTACAGCTTGCCTTAGGTGGTTTGGTTAGCCACCTTATATAGGTCCATTTGATACAAAATTTTAGGAGATTTAACTTTGAGATCAATTGATCTCATGGTTCAAAATCTACTAGATTTGGTGCCCATTTGATCCACCAACTAGGAAAATTTTATTGGATACAACATGTAGACGTAGCTCTATGTTCGGATGCCAGTATAATGGTCCCACGTTGCATTCTGAATACTCGCTGTTCTAACCCATTGTATTATCAAGATTTAGCATGTGTTTTGATGATTTCCACTCAGCCCTATGAGCCGAGTCGGATTAGGCGCAAAATTTTAAAAAACTCACCTTTTCTAGGTCTACGGTTTAATAACTTTTAACATATTATTCTAGAGATGTTATACAGAATTTAGAGTTTAAAGAGTATTGAGAAAGAATTCACAAGGAAGAGACGAAAATGGAATTCTCTTTGGATGACCTCAAAGGGTTCGAGGAGATTGAAGAGACTTTTAATGTTGATGAAGGTTCCATGATGCGATGTATGGGAGGTTTTTATGATGTATTAATGGTTAATTATTCTATATATAGAAGTTTTAGAATATAACATTTGAAATTCTAACTATGTGTGCACCTCTTCTTTGTTGCTCGATCTACTTATATTGTAACGGTCTTGGTAACTGGTTATCGATATACCCAGTACCGAGCAATACTCATGAGTACCGAGCAATGCCAAGATCATTTTAGAGCATATTCACGAGTAACACGTTCATTGTACATCGGTATCGAGTGATACTTAGCTCATAATACCGTGTACCAATATTATTCATGAGTATCAATCATATATCGAGATCGGTAAAGTTTCTTGGTATTAATTCTCGGTACCATAACCAGGTAGAGTTTATCGATAATAAGACTCGATACTGCTATTAGGAAAGTATTTTGGTATTGATACTCAATATATAATCTTGGTATTTATTAGGTATTGCTTTAAAAATGTAAATTTTTTACTGCCACGTCATTATAAAAATATGAAATATGTTTGTCTTGTGTATATGGTGTTTATCTATATGCTGGATAGAAACTCATATGTCTAGGAAATAATGCATGTCAATCGCAAGAGGGATCCAATAATATGATATTTAGAAATTATATTTGTAGATTTGCATATCAAATAAGCACACAAGCACAGGAAATGACGATGCAGAATAATATAACTTAGCTGCGATGAGTGGCATGGCTAAAAATTTTCAATTCATCATGGAAGGGAAAAAAAATAACAAGAACAATCTTTGTCGTGGTGCTGGGGGAGGCCATAAAAAAAAGACCCTATTAAGTGCCAGCCTAAGGGCATTTCTAATGCTAGATTGAAAGATCACTGTGAAAAGAGAAAAAGAAAAAAATTGAAACCCACAGAGAAAAATGCTCCTACAACCATACAGTTTACACTTGGAGATACAGGGAGTCAATCATCATTTGTTTAATATAACTAAAGTGATTAACAGATGAGTGGTGGGTATTATTCGATATTGGTAGGTACTCGTCAGTATTGATTAAATTCTCCTATATAACCACTTGATACTTTTTAGTTTCACTTAGTATCAATCATATCTTCTCGGTATTTATCTGTATCGAGAAGTATCATATTAATTTTATTTAAACATGTTCATTCCCAAATTATTACCTGGTTGTGGAAATTTTTATTGTACCTTACTATATGTAAATTATATATTTTCATTTTAATGTCATACAAAAGATGGTGTATGCTAATTTTGCCCTAAATAATTGACAGATGAGTAGTTGGTACCAATCAGTATTACTCGGTATTGGTAAGTTCTTCTCGTTATTGAGTACATTCTCTTATTTTGCCACACGATACTTTTTGGTCTCAGTTGGTATCAATCGAAAATGCTCGGTATTTATTTGTATCTAGTAGTGTCCCATGGTGCTCAGTGGTTCTTGGTCCTGAATATAGTAATTTTTGTTAAGCATGTTCAGTCCAAAAACTTTTATCGTACCTTAGCATATGCAAATTATTAATTATTGCAACCATATTATGTATGTCAAATTAATAAAAAGTTGTAAATATGTATTACGCCATATATTTAAATGTTTATTTCCTAGTAGCACAAAAAAGTGCATATGCAAATTCAACCCTAAATTTAGGCATACTAGCTTCCCAGTCTTTATGATCATCCCATTAAATAGGTTATTGTTGGATGAGACTTTCCATATATTTACAAACATACATCCCATAGTTGAAACTATTTTCCTATGTTGGCGCACTTGAAATTGTTTCGATCGGCCTCCGACGTAAGTCATGATCATAAGAATTTTATGTTTCCTCATATAAATGAGAGATCTAAAAATATAATTATATATATTATTTAATATCATCATTCCTAATATAAATGATATATCTGAGTGGCACTTACAACTTCAGGTAATACGTCCTTAAGAGTAGCTTTGGGTAATGAATCAAAAAATTCCTATATTTTCTTCCTTATATTACAAACTATGATGGTCCAATGATCGCCATGTATTATGGGAACAAGGATCAAATTTACATCCATATCAACATTTCTGGTGATATGGGAGATGAATGTAGTTGTGTCTTCCTACTGGACATGATTGTGATAACCCTGGAATACTTTAAGGTTGAAAAAGGTTAAAAAAAACAAGTAGAAATTAGTAATGGTAACTAATCCAATGGAAACTAGAAATAAAGAGAAAACATTGGTTGAGGCCCAGGAAAAGTTCATTCTTCTCGGCTTGCAAAATAACAAATGCATTGACATGGTTGTTATCAAGGTAATAATAAAAGCTCGTCAATTTGGCTTTTGTAAATAATAACATTCCCATCCGAGAAAATAACATCGCCCCTGATAAATTAAAATTATGGTTATTAGAACAAAAGAATACATATAAAGGGAGTGTCTACACTACATTACAAACCTACAAGTACCGACCAGTAACCTAATATATTGACCAATATTGAGTATGTTTCATGTACTCGGTAAGGCTCAGTATAAGACATTACTACTCTGAAATGTTTTGTATAAGACATTACTACTCGATACATGCTCAGTACCACATGGGGATCATTTCAAATTAATGCATGTGACTCAATTGTAATTAAAAGTGGTCATTAGTAGAAAAGAATACACAAATAGGGTGTGTCTGCACTCATCCTATAGCATTACACACCTAGAAGTACCAAGCACAAATATATAAAAACCGAGCAGTACAGGGTATTTTTTACACTCGGTACAACTTAGTATAGATCCTTTCTACTTGGTAAAATAAGTTTTAGCTCGGTAGTGCTCGATAAAATAACTTATTTTAAGAATAACAATGCTTTGTATCACTCGCTACTCACTTATCATTGAACTATTTCAGACAACTGACGATGAAATTGCACTTTTCTTAATTTATTAATAGTCGACCAGGATAATCTAATATTTCTTGTGTTGGCCGCCATTCTATTATTTTTGTTTCATCAATCATATGAAGGATATTAGCATCAGGAGTAGGTTCCGTTGCTTTAGTTTTAATTGCCTTTTACATAATTATTTTTGCACAAGCAGGAGCACGAGTAGGCTCCTTAGTTCAAGGAGGTTCAATCCTCTTCTTCTTGATGGTCAGTTTATCTTTCATAATCTTCCTATCACCAGTAGTGAATGGAGTCGCCACCAGTTTCCTCTTCCTTTCATTTCGTAGGCGAACCCGTCTGGCAATTCAAGTATGAGCTAATGATGCAAATCTCTCTTCCTCAAAAAGGCTAGTAGCATTTTCTCCTATATCAACCTCTTCCTAGAACTCCACTTTCTTTTGATGTGTCAATTCCATATCATTTGGGCCAGCTGATGGGGCTCATGGGGTAACAACCTTGTCCTGCACCTTCGCTACTTTTTCCTGGGTTAATTCTGCAGTAATTGGGGTAGCTGATGGGGTGAAAACCTTATCCTGCCCCTCCACCACTTTTTGCTATGTCAATTTGATAGTAATTGGGGCAACTGATGGGGATCATGGGGTAAAACTATTATCACTAGAAATGGTCCTTGAAGAAGATTTTTCAGAATTTCCACTTTGATAACATTTAAATGAAGCAGAGAAGTGATCACCCAAAAACTTTTGTTTACCTACATATTTTAATTTTGTCTCTTCTTTCAGGTCAAACATTGATTGTTCATGAGCCGCCACACTCCTCTCTAGTTGTTTGATTGAGGGCTCGACAACCATGACAAGCTTCTTCATAAGGAAGTTGTTCTGTGCAATGACTATATTGATGGCTTAGTTCAAGCTTTGCCAGTCAGGATCTTTTGAGATAGGAGTAGTTGAAATAGGAGTAGTGGAGGATTCTTTCTGGGAGCAAGTGCTACAGAGTCGAGGTGGGCTTGGAATCCTGGTTGAACTAGTTGGAGTGGGGGGCCTAGAGGCGATTTCGGGGTTGGGCTGGCGGGGGAGTGTAATTTTAAGTTATTGGTATGGTGGATATGTAGAAGAATTATCTAATAATATCCTCTCAACTTCTATAACTCCTTCTAAATGACTAACAATCTACATAATATTACTTTTTAGGTATTATAAATATATATTTCAATGAAAATTTTATTTCAATGCACCTAGGAGCACAACTTGAACATTATCGAGTTCAACAAACAAATTGTTAACGTCTTTCTCACTATACAAAAATTTTCCATCCTAATGAATAAAATGGGGTCGGGATAGGTCATCCAATACTTCGTGGATTCTTGTATGCTCTAGAAATGAAATCTACAAAAATTGGCAAAGAAAAAGTTTGCTTAATCAATTTAAATAAGGTTAACAATATGAAACTTAAACCATATGAGTTATCTACTCATAATTATAATGATTAAAAATAGATTAAAGTAACCAAGTGAAGTGCCTTTGGAATGTTTCTTTGAAATGGCATTGAATTCCATCACTAGGAAACCTTAATGGATTCAGGCCAGTTGTATGTTAAAAAGTTATCTACATTCTCTACAACATTAAGGATTGCAGTAGGAATCCAATAATTGGCCATGGGAAAGAATAGGTTCAATAATAAGTAAATTATGAATTCTTATACTAAATCTTCAATTGGAGTGGACACATCCAAATTTTCAATGTCATGCATGATGTCATTTGCTATTTTTCCAGCTAGTTTACCACTTCTGAGCTAAAATTTAACACCTTTGTTGGGCAAGCCAAGCAATAGAGTAATATAATTAGACGTAAACTATAGAATTGGTCCATTTATAATAAAACACTCCTTCCGAATATCCCACTTTGTCAATAACATATACATAAGGGGAACATTATGAGGGAATGGAGGCAGTAACAGGAACTGATTTATATAGAGCTGGCCAAGTCTATCAACAAACTATTCTCTAAATTGAGCTACCAAATGATTGCAAACTTCTCTAAAAGTTAAAGTTCTGCATCTGAAATAAATCTTTGGAGAATATCCCAGTATAATATAGAATATATAAAAAATAATTAAAACTTCTATTTAAGTTTATACCGAGTAGTTCCTATCAGTACCAAGAAGTACCGAGCATTTAAACCAATTAATACCGACCATCATTAAAAAGATTTATTTCAATATAAAAAATTTAATTTATATTATAGCAATAATAAATAATATTTCAAACTACTATTTAAGTTTATGCCGAGCGATACCTATCAGTACCGAGTATTCATACTGATTAATATCGATCATCGTATAAAAATTTTCTTTCAATATAAAAAATTTAATTTATATTATACCAATAATAAACAACATTTGAAACCTTTATTTAAGTTTATACTGAGGGATACCTTTCAGTACCGAGTAGTATCAAACATTTATACCGATTAATAGCAATAATAAAAAAAATATTGCTTTTAATATAAAAAATTTAATTTATATTATACCAATAATAAAAAATATTTAAAAACTCCAAGTGATACATATCAGTACCTAGCATTATAGAGTAGTAATGATCAGTACCAAGATGTACTAAGAAGTACAGAGCATTTGTACGAAGATGACTTCTTAGAAACATTTGAATAAATAATTACTAATAAATATAAATGAGAAAGTTTAAGAATATTTGAAAATATATATATATATATATATATATATATATATATATATATATAACTTCATACCTAGTTATACCTATCAATACCGACAAGTACCGAGCGTTCATACCGATTTGTTCCGACCATGATGTTGTCCTTAATTCTAGATCTAAAGTACAATAGACATTCAATGTTTAACAACAGTATTCAAAGTTTCAAAGAAAACCCTAACCCTAATAATTTGATTTGTAAAATTTTTTAACAGGAAAAGTAGATCCCATATTTTTCTAAACCTAGAAGAAAATGCTAACCTGAGGCAATATTTCAGTGAAATTGATCAACCAAAAACTTGCTTTGTAAGGATGAAAGATTCTCCTGAAGACGATGAATATCACCTATGGAAACTGAAATGCCTCATTTTAAAAATTTTGTGTTATTTTTTTGGTCAGGTCATCGGGCCGTGGGCAATCTAAAATGCACGGGCTATATACCAACTTTTTGGCTGGCCGGGTCTGCGGGACTTTGGACCGCAATGTGGTGCCATTATAATGGCATTCGAATGTAGAGGTAGGACCAAATCCTGAACCTAATAAAAATTCCCAACTAGGAACCCCAAAATCCATTTTTAGATTTGACCTATAACCTTAATTAAATTATAATTAATTCATATTAACTTTTAAAAATTCATATAAATTTTCTAATTGACTATAATTTAATCGTCAACCAATGGAAAATAAAATCCCTATCAGATAACCCATAATTTATGTTTTATTTAATTTTTATGGAAAATCAATAATTAATTCAAATAATTAATTAATTTTTTTTTTAAATTTCAAAAATTTCCAAATATTTGGAAACACTTCCTTTGGTTATCTCTCACATTTGGTGATGAGTCAAAGAGGTTAGGGGTTGATTTGGATTGAAATCTAAAATTTCTCTTAATTAAGACAATTTAAAAAAATATCTAAATTTTAAAAAATTATAATTAATTCAAAAAAAAAATTTAATCAAACTCAAAGACATTCAATACTAATTATGATCTAATATTTTTAATAATATCAAACTTCTAAAACCAAGTCAAAGTTAACTTCCCAGTCAATCGTAGTCCAAATTTAGACCCAAACTTCTAATAATCATAACTTTTTTCTAAAAAGCTTCAATTTAAACAAACTAATAGTCTAACTACTCATCATATGATCTAATATTTATTAATAATCTGAAACCTTCAATGTTAACTTTAATTTTAAAAAGCCTACTTTTGGACCCTTAATTAATGCGATTAAAATAATTCCAATAATTCTAAAAATTCAACAATTAATTAAAATTCCAAAAAACTCTAGTTGATTAATAAAAACTTTTACCAAGATTCTAATATACAATAACCACTCTAAATATGAAGTTTTTAGGATGGACTACTCCGTGCTGTTGGGCTACATGTCCTAAGGTGGCCTGGTTCCTCGAGCTTGGTAAGATAATGCTACAAATGAATTCAATGGAGTGAAAATTTTTAAATCAAATAATTCTTAATTATTTAATAAAAATAAAATCATTAATCCAACTACATCAACAAGATTTTAAGGATGGACTACTTCAGGCTATGGGGCTATGTGTCCTAAGGAGGCCTAGTTTCTCGAGCTTGGTGACACAACACCATGAACTAGTTGATAAAAAATATAAATTAATTTAATCTTAAGAATTTGCAATAAATTAAATTAAATTAAATTTATTAATTCTTTAATCCTTATGTAATTAAATTTATCCAATCAAATAATCCTTAAAAGATAATTTAAACAAATCTTTAAAATTTTAGAACTTAATTTCAAACATACTTTTTTTCCTTCGACCTTGTACAAATATGAAAATTAGACAACTTTAACAAGTTGCCCAGCTTAGGATTTACCCCAACCACATGACATTCTATGCACAGTTTAGATGGTTTGATAGGACTAACAACTCTAATCTAGGGTAGGCCAGTATTTACTTTACCACTGTGTGACGAGTTTTTTGAGATTTCATTACATGTTGTAATTGAACTTGATTAGTGTGTTCGTTTACTTTTTTGCACTCTGTAGATTAGTGTGTTTGTAGTAAAAATATCCTTACCAATTTTATAAACCCATATCATTGAGTCTAACCCAATTTGTGGAGTTTTAAGATTATGGGGACTCCCCTCGATCTTATTTTTTGGATCTCCAAGTTTTCAAATTCCTAGCTTTGACATTCCGCCTCTAAATCTATTAACAATTTGGAAGAGTTAAGCAAACAACCTTCCTGAATTTTCTCCTCCATTTTTGTAAACCTTCAGGTTAGATGAAAATATGATCTGTTGTGTTTCAAAATTTGGATAAAATATATCAACATTTTTTTAATAAAAATCCTTCTAAAATTACTTCTCACTCTCAATCTAAAATTTAAGCCACCAGATATATCTTATAATTTTTCTTTGTAGTTTAGTATATGTTGTGAAAATTTCAATCTTTCCTAAGCTCATAACCAACCTTTGTATTCTGTCATCATAGGGCAGGTTGTAAATCCTATAACTCAGTATGTTTTATAGGATATAGGGTCCATAATGACTTCTTAAATTTAATTCCAAAAAAATTCCTAATTCCAATTCTTTCTTTCAATTCCAAAAATTCAAACTCAACTCAATGGCTAGCAAGTTGCTTAACCCTTTGAGAGAGGTTTGACTTGTGAGCAGATTGATATGGGAAACAAAATTCAGTTTTGTCTGGGTTTTAGTATAGTCGAGTTGTCATAAAATGGGGGAAAGATACTTGATTTGAATTTTACTAAGGTTGATAAACAAGTCTTGGAGTTGGTATTGGGATCAGGACCTGGCCCTCTTAATCCTAGTGAGAAGGAAGGAGGGCCAGAAGCCACTATTGAGACCCTTGACACAATGTCTATTTTTGCAGAGGGCCAGGTTCTGGGATCCCTTTCTCCAGCAAGAATCAAAGAAAGAATTATTTGAGAAGGGTTACGAGGAAAATTGCTAAGTTAAGAAAGGTTGTTGAGGTTAAGACTCTGACCCAGGTAGAGCCAGAGGCTATTGAGGATCTACCTATTCCTTCCTCCTCTTTACTCCTTTAAGGAATTCACTTCCACCCCTTAGCTATCACTATAGGGAAGGAGAGGGTGGCTAGGATATCTAGTATCCTTCCAAGCTCAGTTTATTACTCAACTAAATGGACTTCTAAGATAAGCAACTACAAAGGACAAGAATGTTAAGAAACATTATTCATACTTGTGCTACCCGAGCGGGGAAAACAAAAAAATATATAATAAAGACTTGAAAGGAATCATTTCCCGCCATTTTGAGAAGAAATTCTTAAAGGAGGAAAAATATGATGTTAAGAATTTGACTCACCAGCCTATTAGGAGAAATAAGAAGTTTTTGCGATAGCCAGCAACTTTTATGCTAGTGGGTTGTTATCATTAGGTGACACACCCTATGTCCTCTAAAATGGAGGGTATAATACTTACTAGATCTGGGAGAGGCTGCCAGTCTACTAGCAGGCCACCAGTTCCTCTACCAAAACCCCTAAAGTTGGCCTCAATGGTTGTCAAGATCAAGGAAGATTCTGAAGTCAAAGGGATAGTTGAAGTCAAAGCCAAGAGGCCAAAATCCCCAAAAAAAGAAGTATGTCCCTAAGAAGACTACTAGAGTTTATGCCCCTCCACTTATAACCAAGCCACCTCAGTCTTCAATAGAGACTTCATAGATTTTAGCTCATGTTGTTCACACCCTAGTCGATCTAATTGTCAATATAGTTGACCCACATATTTTTTTAGTTAGTCCTAATCTTAGTCTAGTTGAGCCAATTATCAAATCCTTTAATATTCCAATTTTTGATCCATTTGTTGTTGTAGTTGATGTCCTAGATACCCCTTCCAAGATTTTACATTGTCTACGGGCTCCTTACTTAGGGATTTGAGGACTCTACCCTACATGATGTTGAAGCTATCACACTTCAAGCTTCTGTATCAACTTTTGAGATAGATGCCCCTCACCTTGTAGAGGATGCCAACCTTCTAACTACCGACCCTGAGACAGCCAAAGGGCAAGAGATAGTCCAGGATAAATACCGCCACCCTTCTAACTACCGACCCTTGAGACAGTCAAAGGGCAAGAGATAGTCCAGGATAAATACCATCAGATGATTACGTGATTGATGGAAGAACCTCTGTCAGCTAATGATCTTAAGCTACTATCCATCATTTCCATGTTGCAAGATGAGGAGTTCTTTGATATGATGGATTGCATGGGTAACTTACCCATCAACCCTGAATTGATAGGGGATTGACCGGATTATGAGGTAGTATAAAAAAGGAAGGAGATTTAAAAAAAAAATTAGAGGCTAAAGAAACCTTCGATCTTTAATTGGATGACATGTTTATAGATGACGAGGTACCGATTAGTGATGTCTATATGGTTGAGACTAGGGGATCTATTAAGGAAATTCAGCCAAGTAAACACCATTCTGGTAAGGAGGAAGGTTCAGCAGCTGTAGATTCAAATTCAAACTATTTAGTGAGAGCTAGAGATGTTGAGTAGCACATTAAAAACTTGGAGGCATAAGTGGCATAAATATTATGATAGGTTAAGGAAGCACAAATACATAAGTCACAACTACATCAGTATTGATAGTCCCTCTAGACCAACCAATAGTTCCTCCAGTCACTCCAATCAAACCAACAATTTCCCAGTGCCTCCACCACTGAGCCAAAAAGATCTTAAATAGTCAATTGAGGATCATGTAAGGGAGGCCTTAGCCTATTCCCAATAGACTGCATTTATTCTAAAGGGTATACCCTATCCTAAATAACATGATTTGGTTTCTCATCCGAAGTGTTTTATGCCATCGTCTTTCAAAATTTTTACTTAAATAAAAAACCCGAGATAGCATCTGGCCCACTTTTAAGCAAGTTGTTATAATGCCTGAGGGTTGGATGCTCTACTTTTATCTAATTCATTAGTAGTCTTTCTCACATAGCTTTTAAATGGTATATAGATCTTCCCAATGGTTTGGTTAAAACCTTTAATAAACTTTAAAATCTCATCATAAGAGATTTTTAGCAGTGCAGCAGTGCGTAACCGTGGGCGATCTCATCATTGAGAAGCGAAAGCCAGGGGATTCTCTAGTTGAGTACATCTTGAGGTGGGAAAACATCTCGACAAAGTGCAAACCCCAGCTGTAAGAGCAACATGCAGTTGAGATTCTTTTGAAGAATATCGATGGGCCTATTTCTTTTCTTCAGAAGGGTTTTACTATCCAAACTTTTGAGAAAGATTTGAATAAGGCTAGTAACCTACAGGAAGAGGATTCTAAGATACCATTCTTAATAGATCTTCCTAGTGAGAAGAAGATTGTTAAGCCCATCAAGACCTTTGGAAAGTGAGATATAGCTTTAGTAGTTGATAAGTGAAAGCAACCAGTCACTAGTCAATCCACTGTTCCTCCACCACCACAGATCCAAAAATAGCTATTCCAAATTACTCCTCAGCCTCTTAGAGAGCCTTACTCGACCTACATTAAATGGAGGTGTGCTAGAAGATACCCATTTAAGAGAGAGTCTGTAAGGAAGATTTTTAGGAGCCTCTAAAAGAAAAAGCAAGATTTCCATTTACCTGAAGCAGAAGGTCGAAATATGTATATAAGAAGGATGATCCTAAGTATTGTCCTTACCACCACATGTTTTGTCATCTGATTGAAGAATGTATTATTTTTAAAGATTGATTATAGAAGAATTTCAGGCAAGGTAACAATATCATTCCTATAGAGTATCTATTAGACTAAAAACAAGGGTCAATCAAAACTATTTTAGGTAACCATTCTAACATTTCTCTTTCAATAGATAATGGTTGGGATATTGCTTTATCCTGGGCACTTAAAAAGTTGATTAATAAGTCTTCTAATCTTTCTCAATAGCTTCCCATGATAGCTTATGGCCTAATTTGGGAGGTTAAACTAGATGCTTCATAGGAGCATGTTGAGCTGCTTCCCTTTCTAGTAGTCATAGGAACTACTGTATTAAATGCCAAAGAAAAGAGGGATATTTTTGTAAAGAGGGAGTGTGTTGATGAGAGTTTTATCTGAGTGGTGGATGGTGGTGTAAAAACCATTTCCCCACTCTTGGTATCTGACTTTTACTTTTCCTCATCAAAGGCAAAGGATAACAAATCTAAAAAGAAACATCCTTTTGTATAAATTTTGATCATATTGTATGACGTCCATAATGGTGGACAATCAAAAGAGTATGAAGTTGTCCATCCCAACAGTCATCCCAAACAAATAAAAGAAATTTCTACAATTTATACCGTATAATATTTTGATCGAACTATATAAAAAGTTATAAAGGTTGAATAGTTCATCTGCATAAATTGGATGGACGGGTCTAAATTATACTGATCATATGCTATGATACATTTTTCATTATGTATGAACAGAAGATGTAACTTTTGAAAATTAGGGTTTCTTGAAGCCCACTACTTAAGGTTTTCTAATACTTTCATCAAAAGATCTTTGGATGTTGAGACTTTAGGAGAGAGTTCCTTAAGGGAGAGAAAAAGGAGAGCTTTGCAAGAGAAGAGAGGGAGATTTTGTGAAGAATAAATTAAGAGGGTATTCACATGGTTGCTCCAAGCAAAAATCTTGCCTAGTATCTATAAGAATTTGTATGGATTCTTTGTGTCTCTGAAAAAGAAGTTCATCAGCAAAGATCTTGGTTTTCTGACCATCACCTGGAGGGTAAAAATAAAGTTGTGGTTCTTTGACCACCACCTGGAGGGTGAAAATAGAGTTATGGTTATCTAACCATCAGTTGGAGGGTTAAATAGAGTTGAGGTTCTCTATCTTTAAAAGAGTCACAGTTTTATGCCACATCAAGGTGGTGAAATAGCCTTTGTATAGACTTCTCCACCTTGCTGTGAGAGTAAAATGAGAGTCACTATTTTTTAGTATAATACTTGGATAGGGAGTATCTAAGGAGTGGATGTAGCTTAGGTTGACTGAACCATTATAAATTTTGGTGTATACATTCTGATGATTTTTTGTACTTAAATTTCAAAAATTAAATGTGTGGTTGATTCATTTTATTATTATGAAATTTACTTATTTCCATATCCACTGTGTCAATTATCTTATGTGGGTTTGAAAAGTTTTTAAAGAATTAATTTTTCCTTAAATCTTTTTTCTTAAATATCGACTTCAAACCCCCCCCCCCCCCCCCTCTTGGTTAGCCTCAAACTAGTTCTTAAAGATTTGTCATCCTTTAGGAACTTTCAAGTGGTATTAGAGAGGGATTCAAAAATTATATTTTAGAAAACTTTAAAAAAATGATTAATGGCTAACTTTGAAAATTATAATATTATAGAGGGATATTAAATCACACGACCATCTTTATTTGATAATATTCCTTTTAATTTTTGGAAAATTTGCTTGCCTACTTTTTCGTAATCAATTAATTATCACATAGTGCATGAAGGATGTTTTGCACCTTCATAATTAATAAATGGCGTTAAAATTGAAATACCTTAATTTAAATAGAGTATTGATGATAAAGATTTAGCCTAACTGAATACAAAATATTTGAACTATTTTTTATGTGCCTTGAAATTTGAAGAGTACATGCGCATTTCTACTTGCACTACTGGTAAAAAGATTTAGGATAAACTCTGCATAACATATGAAGGAACAAAGGAATTGGAGCAATCAACGTGAAATATTTTGCTCCATGATTATGAACTCTTTCGCATGAAACCTAGTAAAACCATATCTGAAATGTGTACTAGGTTTATACAAATCATCATTTCCCTACATGCATTAGGTAGAGAACTCCAAATATTTGAAAAGATTAATTAAATTTTATGTTATCTTCATAGTTCCAATAATGCAAAAATAACTGTTATTACTAAATCGAAGGATCTGAATGTTTATTCTATATATAACTTACTTGGATCACTCATTTTCTACAAGTAAAGAGTGAGTCAAAGGTAGCTTGATGCAAGTGAAAAGAGGAAGGAGAAAACTGTAGCCTTAAATTCTAATGATTTAGACAATTCTTCTAATGAAGGAGAGGGAGATATTGCCCTGATGGCCTAATAGTTCATAAGATTCCTAATGAAAAATCAAAAGCATCATCAATAATGGAGCAAAGGAAAAAATTATAAAAATTCTAAAGCTTCCTCTAATATTATTTATTATGAATGCAAGAAAACCAGGGCACTTTAAGTTTGATTGCTCAAGTCTTAAATCTCTCTTGAGTAATGAGAAGGGTGAAGACAAAGTTAAATTCAAAAAGGGCAAGCAAATGATTTATAAGGTGTTTTGGGCAGACTCTGCTTCAAACTCATCTGAAATTGAAATAGAAGAGGAGGTAAGCACCTTGTGCTTAATGACATATAATTATCTTGATCAGTCTAATCAAAATGAGGCATATGAACTTTCCTATGATAATATATTTGAAATTTCAAAAAAAAAAAAATACATATAGGAAGCTCAAGAAAGCACATACAAGCCTTAAATCTGACTTCTCAATTATATAGAAATAGCATGAATTCTATAGGTAAGATCATTCCACTTTGGATAGTAATCATATGGCTTTATTAGATGAATTTGACTCTTTAAATAAGATGCAACTTGATTTTACTATTGAACATGATTCCTTGAAAACATCGCATATTAAATTAGAAAATGCATTTAGGAAAATAAAACTTGTGCATGTAAACAAGATGGAAGTAAACATGTACTAAAAATTAAAAACACAATTCATAAAACTGATAATAAATATTTACGAGTTTAACTAAAAGCTTACAAAGAAAACAAGACACTTCCAACACTTACACAGTTTCATAACACACCATCTCAGCATGCATTCAAACCTAGGAAGAGGCACCATAACCCATATAAATTAGTAATCCCTACTCCTAAAGTTAGATGTTTCTCTTGTGGAAAGCAAGGAAACATCTCTCACACTTGCACTATCTACTGTAAAACAAATTTATTGTTGAGACCAAAATTTTATAATTCACAGCATAACATGCAAGCATTTCATCTCACATTCCATAATATGGAACCCAAACCATTTTGGGTTCCCAAATCTAACAACTAATTATTTTGTAGGGATGATCTCACAGAAGGTTTCATGAGAATATGTGGTACCTAAACAGTAGATTCAAGACACATGAATGGATATGCAAATTAATTTATTTTGTTGGAGGCCAGGGCTGGAAGCAAGGTGATACTTGGAGATAATACCACCAAGAGAGTGGCGGGCTCAAGTATAATTGGCAACTTAAAACAATTTATTATTAAAATATTTTACTAGTAGATGGTTTAAAATATAACTTAGCATAAGCTAGCTTTGTGATAAAGGACTTAGCATTAACTTTTTGCTACCAGTTGCATGATTAGCTTAAAATAAAACACTATACTATAAGGAAATATATTTAATAATGTTTACATGCTTGATTTAAACTTTGTTAAACCTACTAGTTTTTTTTTCCTAAAAACTATTGTTGATGTATCCTAAGTATGGCATAGGAGATTGTGTCATACAAGCATGAAAAACTTTAAAAAGATCACCAAAAAAGACTTAGTGAGAGGCACACCCAAACAAGAGTTTACGAAGGACCACCTATATGATGCCTGTTAGTTAGGAAAGCAAGTCAAATCCTTCTTCCACTCAATTAAGTACATTAACACTAGCAAACTTTAGAAGTCCCACACATTGATTTTTTTGGACCTATTAGCACTACAAGCCTAGGAGGGAAAGTCTTTGTGTATGTGATTGTGTGTGATTACTTGAGGTTTACCTGGGTTAGATTCTTATCTCATAAAAATGAATACTTGAAGAAAATTTAGATCATCCTCCACTTGGATTCAAAGGAAGCTAGGTTGTGAAATTCTAACAATTCATAGTGATCATGGTGGAGAAGTTGAGAATAAGAAATTTGAATCTTATTGTATGGAGCAAAAGATAGATCACAAATTTTTAACTTCTAGAACCCCTCAGCAGAATGGGGTTATTGAAAAGAAAGAACCTGATCCTAGTAGAAGCCACTAGATCAATGTTAGCTAAATATTCACTTCCTAAATACTTCTGGGTAGAAGTGGTGAATACAGCCTATTATCCTCAAAATAGGATAAATATTTGATCCAAACTAAATAAGACACCCTATAAAATTCTTAAGGGCAGGACACCCAACCTCTCTCACCTTCATGTCTTTGGATTTAAAGTGTTCATTTTGAATACTAAAAAAATCTCTACTAGGAAAGTTTGATCACAAATCTGATAAAGGAGTGCTCCTAGGGTACTCAAATATTGTAAAATCCTTTAGAGATTTCAATAAAAGGACACTAGTAGTAGAGGAGATTACTCATATTGTATTTGATGAATTTGATAATTTTGAAGGGTTTTGGGTAGAAGAAGAAGAAGTTGTAGAAATCACCCAAAGAGTAGAATATACAAATCAAGAGAAAAGGGTAGAACCTAAAAACTTCATTGCTAGAGAATGAAGATACTCTCAAGTTATCCTAAAAATTTGATATTAGGAGACCCATCTGAAGGTGTTAGAATTAGGCTTGGATTTGGAGAAGAAGTTAAACTCTCTACCTTTGTCTCAAGGACTGAACCCACTATTATAAATCAAGCCCTATCTAATGAATTCTAGATCTTATCCATACAAGAAAAGTTAAATCAATTTGTGAGGAATGATGCTTGGAAACTTGTTGAAAGACATATGGACTAGAGTCTGGTTATAACTAAATGGATTTTCAAAAATAAAATGAATGATTCTAGTGTTGTGGTTAGAAAAAAAAAGCAAGATTAGTGGCTAATGGGTATAACCATATCAAAGGGATTGAATTTGAAGAAACCTTTGCCCTTGTAGCTAGATTGGAAGCCATTACAATGCTACTAGCCATTACATGCTTTAAGAGATTTAAACTATACAAAATGGATGTCAAAAGTGCCTTTCTGAATGGAGTAATAAAAGAAGATGTGTTTGTTGAACAACCCACAGGCTTTGAAAATTCATAATTTTATAACCATGTGTTCAAATTAAAAAAAGCATTCTATGGACTAAAAGAAGCAACCAGAGTATGGAATGAAAGAGTAAGCTCATTCCTACTAGAGAGAACCTTTATTCAGTGGAATGTAGACACCACCCTATTTCTAAAAAGGTAGGAGATGAACTACTCATTGTCTAATTTTTTTTTGTTGATGATATTCTATTTGGATCTTCTAATAAAAATTTATGTGATGAATTTTCAAAAATAATGAGTAAGAAGTTTGACATGAGTATGATGGGAGAACTAACTTACTTTCTTGGATTTAGTATAAGGTAAAAGGATGATAAAATTTTCTTAATCAATTAAAATACATTAAGAACATCGTTAATAAATTTAAAATGGAAAACTCCAAGCCAATAAACACTCCCATGAGTTTCACTATTCAGTTAGATATGGATTCAAATGGAAAATATGTTGATCAAAAGAAATACAGAGGAATAATCAGATCACTTCTTTACTTGACTGCTAGCAATCCTGCTATTATATTTAGAGTTTATCTTTATGCTAGATTTCAAAATGATCCAAAAGAGTCCAACTTGACTTTTATAAAGATAATCCTCAAATATCTCTTAGAACCCCAAAACTTAAGAATCTAGTATCCTAGGCATTGCATTTTATTTAAAATCATAGGATATTTTGATTCAAATTTTGTAAGATGGAGAGTTGATACAAAAAGTACTTCTAGAACATGTCAATTCATATGACATTCCTTAGTACCTGGTCTAGTATAAAATAGAACTCAGTTGCATTGTCCACTGCTGAAGCTGGTTACATAGCCTTAGGAAGTTATATGGACCATGTTCTTTGGTTAAAGCAACAAATACTTGATTTAGGATTACATGTATGCACCATTCAAATCTTATGTAATAATAATAGTGGCATCTACATTTCAAAGAATCCAATCCAGCACTCTAGGATAAAACACATAGATATAAGGTACCATTTACTTTGGGACCATGTTACCAAAGGAGATATAGAGCTACAGCATGTAGCCACTGAAAATCAACTTACTGATATCTTTATAAAATCACTAGCCTTTGAAATCTTCAGCACCTTAAGAATAAGATTAGTTGTGATAGAATTTTATGCTTAAAATTAATGCTTTCTGTTTTTGATCTTCTTCTTTCTAATTTTTTGTTTTATTTATTTTTTTGTTTCCATTTATGTGTTCTTATTTTGTGCTTTTGATCTTATGTTGATTTCCTTCAGTATTTTAAGAATCAGATCACTGCTCTTTTCTGATATTGATTTTATTTTGTATGATACTTTTTCCCTATTTTTATTTATAAACATGAAAGCAGTGATTGACTCCTTTAAAATAGTTAAAGGAAGAAACATTGATTTTTAACTCCTTTAGTGGTGTTCTTTTTGAATCAAAATTCATTTCAAATTAAAAATTATAATTTGAAATAGAGATTTATTTTATATTCCTATCGTAATCTATCTCCCTTTCAAAACCCTAGTCACCAAAGGATACGATAGATATTAATTATATAGTAATCATATACTAAGATTTGGCTTGTACTATATGCCCTTATTAAAATCTTTTTCAATTTACCTTCTATGTCAGGAAATCAAAACATGGACAATTATTGTCACCGATCATATTATAAGATATCATTCATACAATATGATTGACAGTGTATGAAATTGGTTATCCCAGAGTTCGTACTAAATAAAACCCATGATTTTTATACTAATCGTATTGTATGATGTCCATAGTTTTGGACGATCGATAGTGTACAAAGTTGGCCATCACAAAAGTCATCCCAAATGAATAGAAGAAATTTATACAGTTTGTATCTTACGATATTCTAATCGTACTGTATGAAATGTTATAAAAGTTGAACAATTTGTCTATACAAATTGACTAGATGAGTCTAAGATACACTGATCGTATAGTACGATATGTGTATCGTATTGTATGAATATTAGGTAGAACACTTAAAAATTAAGATTTATTGAAGCCCACTACTTAAGGTTTTCTAAAACTTTCATGAGAAGATCTTTGGCTGTTGAGACTTCATGAGAGAGAGACTTGATGGAGAGCATTATGAGAGAAGAGAGGAAGATTTTGTGAGGAAGAAATTTTAAGGGGATTCAGAAGCTTGCTCTAATCAAAAATCTTGTATAGTATCTGCAAGCATCTACCTAGATTCTCCGTGACTCCGGAGTAGAAGTTCTTCAATAAAGATTGTGGTTCTCTGACCATCACTTAGAGGGTGAAAATAGAGTGGTGGTTCTCTGACCATCACCTGGAGAGTGAAAATAGATTTAAGGTTCTCTTCCTGTAAAAGAGTCACGATTCTCTACCATACTGGGGTGGTGAAATAGTGTCTATATAAGCTTCTCCACCTTACTGTAAGATCTAAAAGAGAGCCACTACTATTTAGTGCAATACTTGGAGAGAGAGAGTATCCAAGGAGTTGATGTAGTTCAGGTTGACCAAACTACTATAAATTTTGGTGTGTTCATTTTAATTAATTTCTATAATTAAATTTCTTCAATTACATGTGTGGTTGGAAAATTTAATTCATTTTATTATTGTGAAATTTACTTATTTTTGTATCCATTGATTCATTTATCATTTATGGGTTTGAAAAGTTTTTAAATAATTTTTTTTTCCTTAAAGATTTTTTTTTAATATCCAATTCACCCCTTCCCCCTTGGTTATCCATAGGCTAGTTCTTAAAGGTTTAACAACCTTCATGAACTTTCATTTAGCATCATAAGAACTAAGTAGGCAATGTAAAATCTTTTTAACTTTTTTAGAATTAGAGAGTTCTCTACCTAGTGCATGCAAGGATGCCACTATCTAGGTGAACCAAGTGTACATTTTAGATACAGTCTCGCTAGGTTTTATGCAAAAAAATTTATACTCGTGTAGTAGAATATTTTACCTAGAATATTTAACTTCAATAGTTCCCTCATATATGATGCATAGTCTATCAAATATTTCCTTCCTTATAGTATATATGGATACTCGCACAAAGTCCTCAAATTTTAAAGTATATAAATAATAATTTAAATATTTAGCATTTAATTATGAAAGTTCTTTATCCTCATGACTCCATTCAGTATTAGGAATATAAGTTTTGACACCATTTACCACTCAAGATGGAAGTGAATAATCAGTTTGAATCATATATCATATTCTATAGTAAATGGATTGTAGAAATGTAGACATGTGAATTTTCAAAAAATAAAAAGAAATATTTTTAAATAATGGTGGACGAGTAATTAAATAACCCTATGTGGTACATTTAATCTTTTCTTGAAGATTCTAAAATTTCAAAACCCGCACTAATACCACTTGAAAGTTTGGAGAGGTTTTAAGAATTCAATGAACTAACTAGTGGCACACCAACAAGGGGGGTGAATTGGTGATTTAAAATATTATTGTGATAAAAAAATTTCTTGCTAGAAAAATGATTTTGAAAATAATTCTAAACAAGTAATATAGCACATGCATAAGCAAATCAAAGTTTAAAATACTTTTTTTTTAAGAATCAAATATATCAATCAAGATATTAAATTTTTCTCTTAGTTGATCATGAATTAATCTAAATGCAGTTGATAGTAAATATTAAAATTTGTGCAGAAAATTTAGATCACATAAATAAAAATACGAACAAGTAAATGCCAATAAGAAATATCACACTAGAGATTTTGTAGTGGTTCGTTCAACCTTGACCTAAATCTACTTCCCTTAGTTCTCTACTCTGGATATTACACTATCACTATAGTGTCTTTCCTTTTTCCCTACAACAAGATGAAGAAGCCCTTACACAAATCACTTCCACCAAACCTGGTGCGGTAGATAACTATAAGCTTTGTAAACCATCTAGTGATGGCAGCAAACCTTCAATCCTTTTTCTCCCTCTTAGAGAAGGAAAAGAACTTCAATCCTTTTTCTCCCTTTTGAGGAAGGAAGAGAACCCAGAATCCTCTTCTCCATCCTGGTGATTGAAGAAAACTATACTCTATTTTCTCACTCTTGGAGAAAGTAGAGAACCCTACACTCTTGACTTTAAAGCTTATCTCCCAAGAGAATCTTCAAAAACTCTCCAAGGCTACAAGAGGAAGCTAGATGCAGTCTTTCTTGGAGAAACCAAGTGAAACCCCTAACATTACTTCTCTTTCACACAGAACCTCACCTTCTTCTTCCTCTCTAACCCCAAAGATCTTAAGAAAATATCTCCCTCAGTGTTCTTCAATAGCTAAAGTCTCTCATTAGAAATACTTTAATAGATTGCTTAAGTGTTGGATTAGATAACTTTATCCTAAAAATCATGGAATTATAATTTAGAAAACTTTAATCAAGACTTTACATTATATACATGATCACATAATAAAAAAGATGCATAAATAATTGTGGATAAATAAAACTTTTATTCATATATATTTTCTAAAACTACAACCCAAGGTTTGTTGTAATCTAAAGTTGGTCAGGCTACACCTACAACAAGCCTAAATTTCTATTCTTATACAATATATGTTGAGAAAGTTGCTACCTAGCTTCGCATGATTTACATTCTTGTAACTTATATGTTTTGATGATTTCAAATATTATTATTTATTATTATTATTTTCTTCTAACACATTTTGGAAGATTTGTTTTTGGCTCTTGTGTGTACTAACTTTTTAGAGAAATCATACTCTAGATTGTTGAAGACTTCAAATCAAGATCTGCTTAAATTTTTTTGTAAAACTAGATTCTATATTTTTTGCTTTATTTGAGTCTGAGATAGTGTGATTGTAAATTGAGTAACTTAGCACAACACACCGGGATAGTTAAAATTCATAATTTTAAAATTGATCGTATAGTACAAACCATGTTCATACGGGATGATCTGGTCAGTTAACTCCTGAACGAGCAGAAGAACGAACATAGTGGATTAAAATTTTTTTCTAAGTACTATTCATCCAGATGATGTTTTTCATTCGTCCCTGGATGATGGGCTCTGAACACATTCGTTCAAATGATATTTATCATTCATTTTAGGATGATGTTCTCTAGATGCATTCGTCTAGATGAAATTTATAGTTTGTCTCAGGATGATGAGCTCTGTATTCACCAAAATGAACTATTCATCTAGACGATGTTTTTCATTTGTCGCAAGTTATGGGCTCTGGACGCGTTCATTCGAATGATATTTATCGTACGTCCCAGGATGATGCTCTCTGGATGTGTTTATCTGGACAATAATTATCGTTCGTCCCAAGATAATGGGCTCTGGATTGGCCTAAATGAACTATTCATCCAAACAATAATTATGGAAACTTAATATTCATCCTTCTTTTTTGTACCAATGAACTTTGAGAAAAACCATTCGTACCGGACGAACCATGTTTGTATGGGACGATGATCAGGTATGAAGGATGTTCGTACCAGTTCACATTAAGTTCGTATACAATAATTTTTATACTGTTCATACGTATGAATTTGGATCGTACGGGATGATCATGAACAGTCAGAAATTGAAAAATATAGTTTTTTGATGGCTTTTCATGTCTTTCTTATAAAAGGTCCACTTAAGACTGTCATGTAATGTTTTTGTCATTTTGGTCTTCATGTATACTAAAGGAAGATTTAAGGGGAGAGAAAGAGTGTGTGTGTTTGAAAGAGAGTTCTTACTACTGGAGCGTGAATGGTTCACTTGGTTACTTAAAAGTAAGGATCTCTATTTGTAATTTGTGATTACTTCACTCTTTTCTCTTATCCTTCTAGATTTCTCATGAGAATATCTTTCAAGGAGATTCGATTCTCTGCCAAAACTTGAGGAGTGTGAACAGCCGAAGGTTCTCTGCCAACACTCAAGGATTGTGAATAGCCAAAGGTTCTCTGCCTACACTTGGAGGGATAAAAGGATGAAAGGTTCTCTGCCCACACTTGAAGAGTGCAAACAGCCGAGGGTTCTCTACCGACACCTGGAGGGTATAAAAGGATGACGGTTCTCTGCCGCACCGGGTAGTGGTGGAAGAGAGTTTTTATGAAGGCTTCTCCGCCTTGCTGTGGGGGAAAAAGGAGAGACACTAGTGGTAATAGTGTAATACCTAAAGTGGGAGACTTCAGGGAGTGGATGTAGGTCGTGTTTGACCGAACTACTATAAATCTTGTGTCTTTTATTTTCCGCTGCTTTTTATTTTCTTTCTATTTTTTTATTTATCTGTGGTTAAAAAATTGTTTCTAAAAATACACTAAATTTAAATCGATTTAGGAGGAAATTTTAAATTATCAATTCACCCCCCCCCCCCCTCTTGGTTAGCTATTGGGACATAAGCTTAAGTCTAACAATCTAATTCATATTTAACAAGTTTCATCACGTGGTATCAGAGCTTAGTTTCAAAACCAAAAGTTTAAACTACTTTTTGATTAACGACCATGGCTACATTTGGAAACCAAAACACACCTGAAGGTTACTCCATAACTAGACCTCCCTTATTTGATAATATTCCTTTTGATTTTTGTAAAACACGCATGTTAACTTTTTTACAATAACTAGATTATCGAATGTGGATCCTAGTTTAGGAAGGGTATACAAAACCAACTAGATTAGTTGATGGTATTAGAATAGAAATACCCTTTGCAGATTGGACTGTAGAAGAACATGACTTAGCATAACTAAATGCTAAATATTTAAATAGTTTCTTTTGTGCTCTTAAGTCAGAAGATTACATGCGGGTTTCCACTTATAAGGATGGAAAGGATATATGGGATAGACTTTGTATAACATATGAATGGACTAATGAAGTTAAACAATCCAGCCTTAATATCTTGTTGCATGACTATGAATTATTTTGTATGAAACCTACTTAATCCATTTCTGACATGTACACAAGATTCACACAAGAAGTCACCTCTTTACATGCATTGGGTAGGGAACTAAAGAATGCTGAAATGGTTAATATGATACTTCGTTGTTTGCCTAATATATATGATGCTAAAATAACCGTGATTACAAAGTATAAAGATTTAAATATTTACTCTATTGACAATCTTCTCAGATCACTAATTTCTTACGAGCAAGGAGTGAATCAAAGAAAGATTGATGCAGGTGAACCACGAAGGAAGAAGAACATAGCTTTAAAAGTCGAGGAGTCTGAGAGTGATCTATCACAAACTGAGGATGAAGACGACATCGCACTGATAACTAGACAGTTCAGAAGCTTTCTGAAGATGAAGCAAAAGAGACGCCAATAATGGAATTAATGTAATTTAATAGGAATGTTAAGGTTTCAAACGATATTATTTGCTATGAGTGTAGGAAATCTGGACACATTAAGTCAGAATGTTCAAAACTTAAAGCCACTCCTAGCAAGGAGAAAGTAGAGGAGAAACCAATGGTGAAGAAGGGCAAGAAGAAATTCCAAAGAGCTTTTTGGGTGGACTCAGCTTCAGACTTTTTAGAGACTAAAAGAAAGAGGAAGTCACCAATCTGTGCTTAATGGCCGATAATCTTGATCAGTTAGATCAAGAAGAGGTATATGATTTGGCTTACAATGAACTTTTAGAAGTCTCTAAATGCATACATGTTGCATATAGGAAATTAAATAAAATACATGCTAGTCTTAACTTAGAGTTATAAGAATTACAAAGAGAACAAGAGGTCCTTAGGAAAGATCATGCTTTAATTGATAACAACCATATGAAATTACTTGATGAGTTCGAAGATTTGAATAAGAACCATGAAAATTTAAAATCATCCTATGCAGAACTTGAAAAAGAATTTAAAGATTTTAAGAATGATTTAGAGAGCAAAAAGTATCGGATAAACTGTACAAATTGTATAATAGAAGATATGAATACCTTTTAAAAACTGAAGATAAAAGCTCTCAATGATAATAGGATACCCCCAAGACTTGAATATTTCACGAATCCTAATTTGTATCCAAAATTTATACAATCCAGGAATAGACAGAAGAATTATAAAAGATTAAGAAACTAATTTCCTAGAGTCAAATGCTTTAATTGTGGATTGTTTGGACATCTAGCACAGACCTGTACATTGAATAGAAAGACTTATTTGGTGTGGAAGCCTAAGATGTATAAACCTAGACATAGCATACATGCATCTGTTTATAATTTGCAAAAAGGTGAACCCAAACTTGTTTGTGTTCCCAGGTCTAACATTTGATGATTTTGCAGGTTTGCTCTCACACAAAGCCTTGTGAGAGCATATGCTACCTGGATAGCAGTTGTTCAAAGCATATGACTAGAGATACTTCACAATTCATATCACTGGAAGCTAGGAGTGGAGGTAGGGTTACACTTGGTGATAACACCATAAGGAAGGTGGTTGGATCAGGTATGATTGGAAATCTTAAAAAAAAATTATTGAGAATGTACTACTTGTAGAAGGCTTAAAGTATAATCTGTTCAGTATTAGCCAGCTATGTGATAAAGGATACTATGTTAAGTTTTTCCCTACTAGATGTATTTTAAGCCTAAATGGTAATGATGTTTTGAATGGTATAGAGATAAACAATGTCTATATGCTAGATTTGAATTGTATCAAAAATCCTACTGCTTCTTGTTTAAAAACTATTTCTAATGAGTCATGGCTATGGCATAGGAGACTTTGTCACTCTGGCAAGAAAAACCTTAGGAGGATTACCCAAAAGAACTTAGTGAGAGGTATACCAAAACTAGACTTTACTAAGGATCACCTATATGATGCATGTCAATTAGGAAAATAGTTGAAGTCCTCTTTTTAGTCCAATAAGGATCTTAGAACAAGTAAACCATTGGAGATATTACATATGGATCTTTTTGAACCAGTTGAAACAATAAGTCTAGGAGGGAAGGTATACGGATTTGTGATTATGGATGATTTCTCTATATTCACATGGGTTAGATTTCTATATCATAAGAGTGAATCATTTTAGGAATTTAGAGATTTTTCGACTTGGATTCAGAGGAAACTAGGATGTGAGATTTTGACAATTCCAAGTGATCATGGAGGAGAATTTGAAAATAAAAAATTTAAGGATTTTTGTAAGGAGAAAGGAATTGATCACAATTTTTCTGCACCTAGAACCCTTCAATAGAATGGGTAGTCGAATGAAAAATAGAACATTAATAGAAGCCGCTCGAGCCATGTTGATAGAATATTCACTTCCTAAATATTTTTGGGCTGATGCGGTTAGCACAACATTTTATGTTCTGAATTGAAAGAATGTAAGATCAAACTTGAATAAAACACCCTATGAGTTACTTAAGGAAAGAACACCTAATTTGTTACATTTGCATGTTTTTGAATGTAAGGTGTTTATACATAATAATGGAAAATCTACCTTAGGAAAATTTGATCCAAAATCTGATGAAGGAATTTTTTCTAGGATACTCTAGTGTTGGAAAATCTTATAGATAATTCAATAAAAGAACTTTGATAATTAAAGAGACCACACATGTTGTGTTTAATGAATCTGGTATTTCGAAAGAGCTGATTGTTGAAGAGGATGAGATAGAGACTGACTCCCAAAAAATTGAAAAAAATAAATTTAGAAGAAAATTTGGAAATAGAAAATGCGATGCCTAGAGATTTGAGATTTTCTAAAAACCACCCAAAGAAATTGATTATAGGTGAACCTAGTGAGGATGTTAAGACTAGGCATAGACTGAACAATGAAGTTAATCATTCAGCCATTATTTCAATGATAAAATCCATAAATATTGATCAAGCACTTTCGAATGAATTTTGGATATTGGCTATGCAAGAAGAATTAAATCAATTTATAAGAAATGAAGTTTGGGAAATAACTGCAAGCCCAAAGGATCAAAGTGTAGTTGGAACTAAGTGGGTATTCAAGAATAAAATGAATGACTAAGGAGTAGTCATTAGAAATAAGGCTAGATTGGTGGCTAAGGGGTATAATCAAATTGAAGGGATTGATATTGAGGAAACTTTTGCCCCTGTAGCTAGACTTGAAGTAATTAGGGTTTTGTTAGCCTTTGTCTGTTTTAGAGGATTTAAATTGTATCAAATGGATGTTAAAAGTGCCTTTTTAAATAGGGTGATTCAAGAGGATGTTTATGTGGAACAACCTCCAGGCTTTGAAAAATCTAAACACCCAAATAATGTTTTCAAATTTAAAAAGGTATTATGTAGATTAAAATAGGTACCTAAGGCTTGGTATGAGAGGTTGAGCACCTTCCTACTTGAGAGATCTTTTGAAAAAGAAAGTGTTGACACAACTCTCTTTCTAAAGAAATTGGGAGAAGATACACTCATTGTATAAATTTATGTTGATGATATCATCTTTGGATCTATAAATAAAAATCTTTATGATAAGTTTTCTAAAATAATGAGTAATGAATTTGAGATGAGTCTAATGGGAGATTTGAGTTACTTTCTAGGCTTTAGTATTAGGCAAATTGAGGAGGGTACATTTCTTAGTCAGTCAAAATATATTAAGAACATCCTCAAAAAGTATGAAATGGACAATTCTAAACCTAATAGTACACCTATGAGTTCCTCAGTTAAGTTGGATAAGGACCCTAAGGGAAAATCAATTGATTAAAAGAAATTCAGGGGAATAATTGGATCTTAGCTTTACTTGACAGCTTGCCGATCCGATATCATGTTTAGTGTTTATTTATGTGGTAGATTTTAATCTGATCTAAAAGAATCACATTTGATAGTAGTGAAAAGGATTTTGAGATATCTCTTGGGAACTCAAAACTTATGGATTTAATATCCTAAGTTTAGCTCTTCATTTGAAATAATTGGATATTTAGATTCTAACTTTGTAGATTGTAGGGTGATCGAAAGAGTAATTCTGGAACATGTAAATTTATTAAAAATTCTTTAGTTTCTTGATCCAGTAGAACATAAAATACTTTAGCCCTATCTACTGCTGAAGTTGAATAAATTGCCTTAAGAAGTTGTATGGCACAAGTACTTTGGTTGAAACAATAGTTGATTGATTTAGGATTAACAATAGGCACTATACCTATTTATTGTGATAACACTAGTGCCATTTGTATTTCTAAAAATCTTATTCAACATTCAAGAACCAAACATATAGACATTAGACATCATTTCATAAGGAATCATGTATCAAAAGGAGAAATTGAACTCAATAATGTTTCAACTGAAAATCAACTTGCAGATATTTTTACTAAACTATTAGCCTTTGATACTTTCAGTACATTAAGAACAAGACTTGGTGTGATTGATTTGAATGCTTAAATAAAGGTTTTTGAAACATTGATATTTGTTTTGTGTGTGCTTTGTGATTTTGTGATTTTTTGTATGTGTTTTTTTAGTTTTTATTCGTGTTTATTATTGCAATTTCATGTCTATTTGTTTTATGTACTCTTACATCAAAATTCATTTTTTTGAGCATTGATATGAAAATTTCTAGATGTGACATTCATCTATATAAAAATATTTTTGTACGGGATGAATTTTGTAGCAGATTAATTATTAAGTTGAATAATTTGCATGCAGTTTTTCAGTTTTCAATACATTTCTTCTGTACAATCATCACGATCGTCTGGACGATGTGTATTCAATCATATATACACATCTAGATGGTTATACGTATAAGGATAGTTTTAGTTTCTGATCGTACGTATGAACCTGAAGTTTGTACATACGAACCACGTGTCACTCTAAGTGGGGGATGTAAAAATGATCTTAAATAATCGATTGTCCCAGACAAACACCTGCTCGTCTGTACAATCTTATGGTCAAAAAGTTTATATGAAAGGATGACTCGTAACTCGTATGATTATGAAAAGTCATTTCATTTCTAACGCATGTAGTCATGCATACAAATTTTCATTCGTACATACAAATAAAGTATCGTATGGGACGAACCAATTTTCGTCTAGACAAGAGGTCATTTTTTCTTTAAATTCAAAAGGTTTAGAGTCAAATTACTTCATTCACCTCAAAAGCTTTTTCAATCTTCTATTCCTTTTTTATCTTTTCTAATAGCTAGTTCAAGCAAGAGGGTTAGGCACACTAAGGAACTCACCAGGGGACCTAGGATGCCAACAAAAAATTTCTTTCCAAGGAAAAAGAATAATCTTTCCCTAGGTTTGTATTTGCAAAAATGACCCCTTCTAGAGTTTTGATTTAGAATAATACAGTCTATCTGATACTACCACTCTTTGTTTCTACTCAATTTGAGTTTATCCTTACTCTGATTTACTCCTTCAATATATCTACATTTCATTATTTCCTAGCGAACATGACCTTTAACTCTGATCAATATAGGATTAGATTCTATATTCTAGGAAAGAATGTTGAAATAACAAAGGAGGATTTGGGAGGTTTCTTAAATTTAAGGATTAAAGGAATACGAGCCCGCACTTTGACTTCTTTTGTAACTTTTGATTAGAGTGAGATTAACCGAGTACATAGAGAGATTAGACAAGAATGCCATTTGCCCAAAGTAAACACTCTACATCAAGATGCTGGAATCATTCAGCATGTGCTTAGAACTTCCATCATTTCAAAAGCTGGTGATTGAATTAATATCACTCCTCTTCTTTCCACTGTCACTTATTTGATTCTTACTGATCAACCCATTGATGAAGCCTAACTCATTCTTGACTATCTTTATGGGCTTTCTGAAATTGGTCATGCATCCCATAAGAGAAAGAAGAACATTGCTCTAGGACACCTTGTGGCTTATATTCTTGATAAGAAGTATGAATTAGTTCATCCTGATGTGTCTCATCTTGAAGAGCCTTTGTATTACAATGATGGTTCATTCTGAGCTATCTTTACGAAACATGATGAAGGTGCTAACACTGAGGGGGAAGAGAGAGCATCTACACCTATGCCTACTTGTGAACCAAACATTCAAGATATGGTTCATAGATTTTATCTTCTTGAGACTCACTTTGATCACCTCCTTGATCAAATTTAAACTCATCTACAGCAGCAGGATGCGCAGCACCAGCAAGACATGGGCTGGATGCGAGGCCAAATTGATGCTGTAAGCTCAAATATGGCTATGATGAATAGCTATTTTAACTTCTTCAACCAGTAACTTATTCCAGATCAGGGACCCTCTGAGTGATGATTGTACTTCTGTTATGTTTCTCTCTACCAAATGCGATGTGATGTGTTTTTAGCTTTTAAGTTTTTATGTTTTATGTGATGTTACATGATGTGCTGTGCTTTCAGTTTTTAAGTTTTATGATTTATGAAAATCTGTGTATTCATATCATTCATGCTCAATGTAATATCATTCACTATGATATCAATAAAAATTATCCTATCTTGTTTTTAGTGTTTTTTATCTCTTTCAGAAATGTGTGTTAGCCTATATGATTATCCTTAAAAAATTAATCTAATAAGTGCTATATCTTGAAATGCATTAGAAAATTGAATTCATTAGAAATCCTATTTTCCAAAATTTTAAGTTGTGTTATAACTCGATCTAGTTAAGGATATCAATCTCTTTTCTCTTGTTAGACTAATATAATTTTAATATTATTATTGTAATTTTGATGTTTTCTTATTTTTTTTTCTCTGTTCAATATAAATATTATTGTACTTAGAGAAATTTAAGATTTTAGATTATTGATTATGGCAAGATCAAATAACACTTAAAAATGTACAAATGTGCAAAAATCAAAAGAATGCACAATGGTTCGCAAATTGAAAAAGAGGCACAAAATTAGCCCACAAATAAAAAAAATGCATAAAGTGTGCCACAAATATTAAAAAGATGTGCAAAGCACCACAAGTATATATTCTTTCCTCAATCTTTTAATCTTTAAATTCAAATTAATTTTCTATCCAATTTTATTTTGTATTGAAAATTGAAATATATAAATTTTTCATTCATCTACTTGCAATAATTTTACTTATCTCATTATCTAAACTGACTCGTGATCTTGATATCTTTTTCTTTTCTATGTTATATCTATACTTAAATCATATGAATCGTTCTTTTTCTCTGATAACATTTTCTTTGTATTGCAAATATATCTCAAACTCTTTCAGTATCAACTATTAAAGGCTTCTCATATGACTCACATTTCTAGATAGGTTTTTTTCTTCTTCTCTTTTTGCTGTTGTCAAAAAGGGGGAGAAATATTGTTTGACATTTGATTTTATATTATTTGATTTTGTGTTGTTTGTTGTTTTTTGTTTGTTTTTGTCTGTATTTTTTTTTTTTTGACATTTCAGTGTGATAGTTTTTGTATGTGTAAAAAAAACTTTAAAATTAAAAATATGATAAGTTCAATTAAAAATGACCCTTATTCTTACATGCTTATTCATTAAGGGAGAGTTTAGGAGAAACTTTGGACTTTCAAATTTATACGAACAATAATTATTTTGCCATCATCAAAAAGGGAGAGTTTGTCGGGAAAGTTGCTACCTAGATTTGCATCATTTACATTCTTGCAACTTGTAGGTTTTGATGATTTTAAATGTTATTATTTTTTATTATTATTTTCTTCTAACACATTTTGGAAGATTTGTTTTTGTCTCTTGGGTGTACTAACTTTTCAGGGAACTCATACTCCAGATTGTTGAAAACTTCAAATCAAGATCTACTTAAAATGTTTTGAAAAACTGGAGTATGTATTTTTCATTTTATTTTAGTCTGAGAGAGTGTGATTGTAAATTGAGTAACTTAGCACACACATCGGCAGAGAGTCAAAATTCATAATTTTTAAAACTGATCGTACAGTAGGAACCATGTTTGTACAGGGGGATTTGGTCAGTTAAGTCCCGAACGAGCAAAAGAATGAATAGAGAGGATTAAAATTTTTTCTGAGTACTATTCATCTAGACAATTTTTTTGCTTATCCTCAGACGATGGGCTCTAGACGTTTTCATTCAAATGATATTTATCATTCGTTCTAGGCTGATTTTCTTTGTATGCGTTCGTCTAGATGAAATTTATAGTTCGTCCTAGGATGATGAGTTATGTATTCACCAAAATGAACTATTCATCCAGATGATGTTTTTCATTCGTCCAAGATTATGGGCTCTGGATGCATTCGTTCGAACGATATTTATCGTACATCCCAGGATGGTGCTCTCTGTATGCCTTCGTCCAGAAAATAATTATCATTTGTCCCAGGATGATAAGCTCTAGATTGGCCAAAATGAACTATTCGTCCAGACGGTAATTATGGTTTATCCAAGGATGAGCTTCTCTGTTCTGGAAACTTAATATTCATCCTTCTTTCTCATACCAATGAACTTTGAGAAAAACCGTTCGTACCTGACGAACCATGTTAGTACAGGATGATGATCGGGTATGAAGGCTGTTCATACCAGTTCACATTAAGTTCGTATGCAACAGTTTTTACACTATTCGTACGTATGAATTTGGATCGTACGGGATAATCATGAACTGTTGAAATTGAAAAATATAGTTTTTTGATAGTTTTTTATGTCTTTCTTATAAAAGGTCCACTTAAGACTGTCATGCAAACTTTTTTGTCATTTGGACTTCGTGCATATTGAAGGAAGATTGAAGGAGAGAGTGAGAAAGAGTGTTTGAAAGAGAGTTCTTACTACTGGAGTGTGAAGAGTTCACTTGGTTACTCAAAGGTAAGAATCTCTGTTTGTAATTTATGATTACTTCACTCTTTTCTCTTGTCCTTCTAGATTTCTCGAAAGAAGATATTTCATGGAGATCCGGTTCCCTGCCGACACTCAAGGAGTGTGAACAACTGAAGGTTCTCTACCAACACTCGAGGAGTGTGAACAGCCGAAGGTTCTTTGCCTATACTTGGAGGGTGTAAAAGGATGAAAGATTCTCTGCCAACACTTGGAGAGTGTGAACAGTCGACGGTTCTCTACCGACACTTGGAGGGTGTAAAAGGATGACGGTTCTCTGCCGCACCGGGTAGTGGTGGAAGAGAGTTTTTGTGAAGGCTTCTCCGCCTTACTGTGGCAGTAAAAGGAGAGACACTAATGGTAATAGGAAATACCTAAAGTGGGAGACTTCGGGGAGTGTATATAGGTCGTGTTTGACCGAACCACTATAAATCTTGTGTCTTTTATTTTTTGCAGCTTTTTATTTTCTTTCTGTTTTTGTGTTTATCTGTGGTTGAAAAATCATTTCTAAAAGTTCACTAAATTTAAATCGGTTTAAGAGGAAATTTTCAAATTACCAATTCACCCCCCCCCCTCCCACCCCTCTTGGTTAGCTGTTGGGATATAAGCTTAGGTCTAACAACCTAATTCATATTTAATAATTTTTAACAATGTAGATTTGAATATAATTATTTATTTTAATTTTCAATCTTATTACATCAGAATATTCTATAGAATTCCAAAATATAATGATCTTTAAAGAAGAGTGGTCATTTTTGTTTAGGACCTACAAGTCTATACAAATAATTATTTGCAATCTTTTATAACTCTTAATACTGTACAACTCAATATAGCAATACAAATATCTAAAACATTTACATTTATAATTTTCTTTATATATAAATAACTGATCCATGTTAGTGAGCATTGTGAGCGATACGATGATATAAAAGTTCCAGTTCCAAGGTGGCAGTTCACTTAAAAAGCGTCATGGTGCCAATCTTCCAAATGCGACAATGTTAGATGCCATTTTGTATGTTCTTATAAATAATTGTGGTGTTATATTTGTCGAGGAGTTCAGTCACTTATATAAATTCAGTACTTTTTAGAGTACTTTAATTTCCTCTTAGAGTATAAAAAATAATTATTTAGAGTGTTTAGCTTGTTATTCTTGAAGCAACTCTGTGAGTGAAAGGTAGGAGTGTAGAAGAGTTACTTTAATCCTTTCTAGCAATATCACTCTCTTATATTTTTATTCTTCCATGAGTTTAATTAAAAAGAGTTTGTTAATCATTTATTCTATGTCTAACTAATTCTCTTATTTTGAATTGATGATTTAAAGTGCATGTGAAGTTCTAGTGAAATCTCTTTCTTTATAAATCTTAAAAGATAATTTCAATATTAACCCATTCTTTTTTAATGTACATAGTGTTCATATGTGTGGTTAAAATATAGTGTGATGTGTAGCCTTACTAAAATAAAGCAAGAATAACTAAGAACATTGAGATAGGATGTTTGCACAGCTAGAAATAGGATGTAAAATTTTCTAAGTTCTTAAGAAGTTATTATAACTGTAGGAGATCAGCAGATATTCTTTTCACCGCTACAAACTTGATAGAGATTTAGGGATGCATATGCTCTGAATCAATTATATAATTAAGAGTTTCATTAAGAAATATATGAAATTTGCATTCATCAGTCCAAAACACTTTTATTAAATATTATATCTAATATTTTTACTATCTTATGTAGTGATAGAAAATTAATAAATGTCATTTTTTATTTCAGTAAGATAATAATTGCACTTAGAGTAAGTACTAGTAATTTCTTGTAAGTAAGAATACATTCTCATGGGTTTGACACTCTACTCTATTATTTTATTACTTAATTCAACACGTATATTAAGTGGCATTTGTTATTTTTAAATCAATAAAAATTTAAGCATTTATTAGAGGCGATAGAGCCCTATATTTTTATACAACTCAAATGTTCACTCCATAACCCACATATCAGCCACACAATTTTATATACGCACTCTATATGGTTGGCTAAGGAAACTAACTCTAGCCTAGGCTAAGATGGTGATTTGGTTTGGTTTTCTTGGAGTGCCTTGTATAAATGGTACACATGTTTGGAGTATTTTTTTATACTCCATATATCATATTTACGTTTTTGTTGGTGCATATTTAGAGTTAGTTCTTTGGCCATTTTATATTTACATGTATGAACTCACATAATGTTTCTTAAGTGTATTTTTATATACTACTCTTATATATTCCAACAAATTAAATTGTAGCCTATCTTTTTCGATAGAATGTGGCACTTGGAAGTAACAATTGAAATATCAAAGAGCTGTTGATATTCGACCGATGTGGTGGCTCCAAGGGATGAGAAATTGTGTCACAATGGCAATTAAAAATAGAGAATCTAGAGCTGCTAAGCTGACTCTCTAACACTAAAGTGTTAGTAATGTTGCGGTGCTGGCTGTGTTGCCACCGCAGCATTCGCAAATAGAAAATTTAGCCTCATAATGTTAGAATTGGGGCACCTCAGCGGTATTGAAGGCAGCACCGCAGTAAGGTTTGTTTGGACACCGTGACGCTGTCGACTTGTTAGAATTTTTTTCATTTTTAGTTTTTCTGCACAAAAATAATTAAAACAGCACATTTTTATTAAAAAAAAATACATACAGCAGTACATAATTTACATTTATCAAATTGTTCGAATGCTAAAATTTACTTATCCTCAAGTAAATTAAAAAATCAATAATTTTGATTAATCAAATAACCAGAACAAAACTTGATAATTTAAAATTATTAAAATATATAATAATATATTTCAGTCTAAAAGTAGTGGAAACGAAAAAAGTAATAAGTATGATTTGAACAATTACTAATAATTATCGAAACTGGTCATCCTTATTATTACTTAATTTGAATATACATGTTATGAATTAATCATTGATTTTTAAATTCTTAATTGAATGCAGAAGTGTAAATATTAGACATATTTGTATTTAAAATTGAAATTTTGTAAGTTCACTAGCATTTGTAATTGTTCTTCTATCTTATCCTTTACGAATTTAAATATAAGATTGTATTCAGTCACTAAGTTTTTATCTAATAACTATTTTTGAATGTAATCACTTTATTTTTCTTCTTTTTTTTTCTTGTTAAAACTCTTTTCCTTTTATATTTATGGAGTATAGAGTTAATGATTTTAAATATCATGTTTGTTTAAAATCTTCTTACAATCTTAATGAGTTTAAAGTAAGGATTTAATAAGATTGCTAATTTCAAATTTAGGTTACTATTATTTTCAATTTTAATCTACCCATATCTATTTTTTGACCTTCATTATTAATCATTAATTCATAGACTCATTATATAAATATATAACTTATAAATTTAAGTCAATAAATTAAATTATCTAAGTTAGTTTAATTATTGGTTTTCCCAATCTATGAATTATAAGCAATATTAATTTGAACTATAATATAAGCTTTTGTTATTGTCCTAATTTTACATAATTTTTAATCATCATTTTTATTAAGATTAATTAAATAATTAGAATACAAAGATATTATTAAAAGGCAATGTAAAAATTTAAGTATAAGGGGAATTTAATCAAATGTAAATAAAAACACAATTGAACATTAGTAAATAATATATGCCTTTATATGAATGATAGAAAATTATAAAATATGTGATACATATAAAACAAAAATATAAGGTACAAAATAACTAGTGCTTAAGGCACGACTCTAATTATCATAATGTAGTAGCTCTCATAGCCATAACTCCAATCATGCTAACACAACCATAACATTCCAACATATCCCCTGGGAACTCCCCCCCCAACCCGCCCCCGCAAGGAAAGAAATAAAAACAAAGAAAAAAAATATAATATATTACAAAAGTAGCATATAATCTCTCTCTCTCTCTCTCTCTCTCTCTCTCTCTCTCTCTCTCTCTCTCTCTCTCTCTCTCTCTCTCTCTCCCCCCCCCCCCCCCTCAAGCAAAAAATAAGTTTGGGACTTCCTCCTCCGCCTCGTCATCACCATCACTATGTCCTCTCTCACCAGACTACCAAATAAAAGGATCATAAGATGGTATAGATGGATATTAAAGTTGATCAGGATCCTCCACAAAAGGAATACTTCTAAATATTCCAATAAGGCTATCATTTAAGTCAGCTGTGAATCTAAATGCTTTTCCTGATGGTCCATGATGATAGATATCCTTATCATTATCTCCATCTACCAATCCTTAGTTTCCCCATAGAAGTGTGTCACCTTTTCCATCTTCCCTCTCAACTCAACTACTTAATCAACTAAAGTATCAGGAGTTCTAATTATCCGTTGTTTCTACTATTAATAGGCATCCTAGACACTAAGCCCATTAAAATCTCATTATTCATATTCTTTCTCAGTTTGCTTAAAGCTTAAAATTTTTCTTTTTGTAAGAGCTATAATAGGGAACAATTTTTCGTTAGTTTGCTCCCCTCTTATACCTGTTGTAACACACAAAGAAAAAATCATAGAAGAGTACCATAACCCTACAAAAGTGGTACCCCTAATAATGTATATAAGTGGAGAAAATAATCTTCCCTACATCAATAGAGTACCCCATTTGAATAACATAGTTTAATAGGGCACAGTCATTAGTAACTTTGCTAATGTTCTTATTAGGAAGTAAACATACTGAAATGAAATAGTGCTAGGGTTTAGAGGTTTGGTTTAAGTAGGTGGCATGGAAATTGATAATTTTGTTCTCTCTGTTTTTCCAACTCAGTCCACTATTAGGTCCAAAAACAATATTCAAGATATATTAAGGATCTATCGGTATCCCAATAAAAGTAATGTATTAATTAAACTCAAAATTTCTAAGTATATAGATTTTGTTTGCTACCACAAAATTTAAGGAGACCCACTTACCCCTAACATAGCATTTGTTATCTACTACCTCCTTTCCATTAGCAAAAATATCTCTAGCCATATTTATAATGGTAGAAAATGGTTCTTCGCAAAAAATTTCTTTGTCCCTACTCAGAAAGATATTCATAATTGGGTGGCTTGTATTCTGAAACCCACGTTCATGAATTAGTTATTTGGTAGCAGCCAAATCAAAAAACCTGAATTCTCCAACAGCAAAAATGAACCTTCTCTTAACAAAGGAAGAGGAAGCCCTCTTCTTTCAAAACATTTTAGGGGCCATAAAGCTTGAGATTATTACAAAAGGGAAGAGTTTGAAGGAATTGATATGTTATGAATAAAATAAAATGAAAAAAATATCCCCCCCCCCATTTTATAAGTCGACGAAACATTGCTACACTACAAGAAACAACATCACGATGGTCGATATATAAACAACATGAAAAATTTATCAAACTAACAGGTGCTACAGTGGTCCAAGCCACTCAGCACAGCGATGCTAAATTTGAAACTTATAGAATCATTTTGGAGTTGGCTACTATTATGGAATTTGTCACGTCTAAATGTACCAATGCTTTTGTAAATAAATTTTTTGGTGTTGTTAATGAAACAAAAATTAAAGTGTAATGGCATCATGGTGTCATTTATTCTTACTACGATGCTTTCCAAAGTTTTATAATTGAAGTTATGACCATACAACCTCTTTTGAATTGTTAGAACCACACTTTGTTTAACTTGAATGACTAGGTGTTGTGGCATTTAAAAAATTAGCACTGTGGCGCTTAATTAGCTAAGCAAATATGGGATATAGATGAGCATTTTCCCAATGATCAGTGCTGCAACGCTTGTTTTCAAAATTGTGTTGCTTGGGAGCTTAGTGCTATGGCATTATGTCATTCATCACTGAGGTGTTCAATTAAATATGTGCATATTTTTTATTGATTAAATTTAGATTATAACTTTAATTATCATTGTAAATTGAAAACATGTCAGAAATAAAAACATATATAACATGACTCATATAAATTTAAAATTAACCTAACACTGTAAACATAAATATGGGTTGCCTCTCATATAGTGCTAAGTTTTATTCTTCAGCTAGACTTGTTTAGATTTATCAATTTGGCTAGGGTACATTGCTACTACTCTTTAAATAAATATCACTTGGATTTTTTTCTATTTCCATTGGGTTAACTTTAGTATTACTACACAATGATTCAAGAGGTCTACTACTAATTGAAATTATAAGCTAACATAGTTGGGCTTTCAAATTTTTAATAGAAGCAGCTTGAATTTGCAATTGAGTTCCCAACTGCATCATTACATCTTCCAATGGTAATTTTTTTATTTCCAAACTAATTGCTTTGATTAAATCCTGAATAATATGTAGGTCTAGGATTAATAGCAGGTTATTGAGGATTGCTCTAATTAACTCCTTAATTATTTTGATTAATATTTTATTGATTATTACCAGTACTTTTATCTGATCAATTAAAATTAGGATGGTTCCTCTAACCTACATTATATGTATTGAAGAAATATGACCTAGTCCATCCGGTTCAAAATCTAGAGGAGCCTCTCTACTACAATGATGGATCTTTCTGAGCAATTTTTAATAAAGAACACCAAGTTATAAGTAGTGATTCTGAGGAGGAAAGGAGAAGAGCTGCTCCTGCACTTGCTGCTGAACCAAATATTCAAGATTTGGTTCACATGTTTGATCGTCTTGAGACTCATTTTGATCAACACTTTGATCAAATTGAAACTGATCTACAATAGTAGGATGCATAGTACCAGTAGGATATGGGTTGGATGAGAGAGCAAATGGATGGTATAAGCTTGAATACGGCTATGATGAGTAGCTATTTTAACTTCTACAACCAGCAAACTCCTCCAGATCAGGGCCCATCTGAGTGATGACTGTACTTCTTTATGATTTTCTCTACTAAATATGATGTGATGTGATGTTAGCAGTTATATTTTTATGTTGTGTTTTGTGTTAGTTAGTCTTATATTTTATGTGTTTTTTATATGTCAGTGTATTGATATCATTTATGCTCAATGTATCATCTTCTATTAATGATATCAATAAAAGTTATCCTATCTTATTTTACTATTTTTGATTTCATTTCAGAAATGTGTGTTAGCATATATGATCATTCTTCAAATTTTTGATCTTAAAAGTGCTATATCTCAAATTGTAACATAAAATTAAATTCATTAGAAAATCTAATTTTTCAAAAATTTAAGTTGTGTTTATAACTTGATCTAGTTAAGAATGCTAATATCATGTCACTTGTTACACTAACAAAATTTTTATACTATTATTGTAATTATGATGTTTTCTTATTTTTGTATTTCTCTCATTAATATAAATATTGCTGTACTTAGAGAAATTTAAAATTTTAGATTATTGATTTTGGAAAGATTAAGATTACTCTTGAGAATGTATAAATGTACAAAAATCAAAAGTATGCGCAATAGTTCGCAATTTCAAAAAGAGGTACAAAATAAGCCGACAAGTAAAAAAAATGCACAAAATGAGGCACAAATATTGAAAAGATGCGCAAAGCGCCACAAGTGGTATTTCATTCTTTCCCTAATCTTTCAATCTTTAAATTCAAATTAATCTTTTGTACGATTTTATTTGGTATTGAAATTTAAAATATACAAATTTTACATTCATCTACTTTGCAATGATTTTGTTTCCCTCAATTATCTAAATTGATTCATGATTCTGATATTTTTCTCTAATCTATGTTATATCTCTTCTTAAATCATATGAATCCTTCTATTTCACTAATGAATTTTAATTATATTTGCAAGTATATCTCAATCTCTTTCAAGGATTAATTATCAAAGGCTTTTTATATGACTTCTAACATTTATTTATTTGTTCTTTTTCTTCTTCTCTTTTTATTGTTGTCAAAAAGGGGGAGAAAATATTGTTCGTAACATTGCATTTGTTCATTACATTTGTTTTATCATTATTTATTTCGTAGCATTTGTTCTATCATTGTTTATTTCGTTGCATTTGTTTATCATTGTTTATAGTGCTTTGTGTTTGTGCTTTGTGTTTTAGTGATTGTGTTTAAAATAAAATTTTTTTTGATCAAATGCCCCTTATTCTCACATACTTATCAATTCAGGGGAAGTTTAGGAGATACTTAAGAATTTCAAAATTATACAAACAATAATTATTTTTCCATTATCAAAAAGGGGGAGATTATTAAGACAGTTGCTATTTAGCTTTTGCATGTTTTACATTCTTCCAACTTATATAGTTTTGATTATTCCAAATATTACTATTCTAATTATTATTTTATCCTAACATTTTTTAGAAGAATTATTTTTGCTCTTGTGTGGACTAATATTTCAGGATAATCGTACTCCAAACTATTGAAGACTTTAAATCAAAATCAGCATAAGATAGTTTGTAAATTAAAGTCTGTATTTTTTACTTTATTGGGTCTGAGAGAGTGTAATTGTAATTGAACAACCTAACACACACACACACTAGGGGAGATCTTTAAAAGTTAAAAATTTTCTTATACTGATCGTACGGGATGAACCTTATTCGTACGAGACAATCAAGTCAGTTTTACCCCTCATAGAGTAATGGAACAGACAGAAAGTGAGAAAATGTTTCTAAGTCCTGATCATCCAGACGAATTTACCCATTCATTCCTGAATGATGTCCTTTGGATTCTCACTTTGAACTGTTCATCCAGATAAATTATCCTGTTTGTCCCAGGACGATGTTCTCTGGACTCGTTACTTGAATTATTCATCCAAACGAAATGTCTCGTTCGTCCCAGGACAATGTTCTCTGGACTCGTGACTTGAATTATTAGTCTAGAAAAAATGTCTCATTCATCCCAGAATTATGTTCTCTGGACTCATCACTTGAACTATTCGTCCAGAAGAAATGTCCTATTTGTCCAAGGACAATGCTCGCTGGACTCGTGACTTGAACTATCCGTCCGGAAGAAATGTTCCTTCATCCCAGGACGATGTTCTCTGGACTCGTAGCTTGAGCTATTCATCCAGATGAACTTATATATTCATCCCAGGATGATGTCCTCTGTTCCTTAACCTTGAGGACCGTCCTGCAGTTAATTCCAAATGAAGACTGCAAATAACTGTTCGTACCGGACAAACTTAGTTCATACGGGATGATGATCGAGTACAAAGTCATTTCGTACCAATGCACATTGGGCTCGTATGCAACAGTTTTTACACTATTTGTATGTACGAATTACGATCGTACGGGACTATCAAGTACCTACAGAATTAAATTTTTGCAGATTTTGAACAATTTTTTGTGTCTTTCATATAAAAAATCCAAATAAAACTGTCTTATAATCTTTTTGTCCACTGGTCTTCATGTAAACTGAAGGGCGATTGAAGGAGAGAGTGTGAGAGAGTGTTTCAAGGAGGATTCTTACTACTGGAGCATGAAGGGTTCACTTGGTACTTAAAGGTAAGAATCTCCAATTGTGAATTGTGATTACTTCACTCTTTTCTCTCGTCCTTCTAGATTTCTTGTGAGAAGATCTTTCAAGGAGATCCAGTTCTCTGCCGACACTCGAGCAGTGTGAACAGCGGGAAGGTTCTTTGCCTACACTTGGAGAGTGTGAACAATGGAAAGGTTCTCTGCCTACACTTGGAGAGTGTGAACAGCGAAAAGGTTCTCTGCCTACACTTGGAGAGTGTGAACAACGGGAGGTACTCTGCCTACACTTGGAGGGTGTAAAAGGATAATGGTTCTCTACTGAACCGGGTAGTGGTGGAAGAGAGTTTTTGTGAAGGCTTCTCTGCCTTGCTGTGGGGGCAAAAGGAGAGACACTAATTGGTAATAGTGCAATACCTGAAGTGGGAGACTTCAGGGAGTGGATGTAGGTCGTGTTTGACCGAACCACTATAAATCTTGTATCTTTTTATTTTTTCGCTGCTTTTTACTTTACTATTTTTGTGTGATGCTGTGGTTGAAAATCCTTTCAAAAATTTATCATAAGTTTTTTATTAGTTTAAAATTTAAGACAAATTTTTTTTTAAAATTACCAATTCACCCCCCCTTGGTTAGCCGCTAGGATATAAGCTTAGGTCTAACAACCTAATTCATTTTTAACAAATTTCAACATCCTTATATTTGTCTGCCTACTTTTTATACTTTATATGTCATATTTACATTTATGTTGGTACATTAGAGATCTTAGTGAAAATTCATAGCCATGTAATTTTAATTCAATTTAAATTTCTATAAATATAACTACTCACATTTAACAATTTCATATGTACATTTTTAAGTAACTTCTCTTTTATATTCATATATAATAAAATGTTTGTAAGAAATAATGTAAATGTAAATGTAAAAAAAAAAAGATATAAATATTTTAGAACTTTGTATAGCTAGTTTGAGTTGTATAGTGTCAAGAGTTATAAAAGTTCAAAAACTATTACTTATATAAATATATAGATTTTAAAAGAAAATGATTCTTCTTCTTTTCAAGATCATTATCTTTTGGAATATTATAGAAGATCTAGCTTTTAAAAAATTAAAACAAAAAATAAACAATCATATTAAAATCTACTTTATATAAGAGTAGAAATTTAATCTTACTATTAGTGGAGCTTAGCAACATTTTCTTCAGAACATCCCTTCGGTTGTACTCTGAAATTACAAATGAACAAAAGTTTTTATCTATATTGTTATTCATACATATGTGAGAAAATAAAATCTCTAAGCTCTATGCTATAATTTTTTTTATTTAAAATATTCTTTATAAATAATTAATTAATTTAATAACATAAAATAAAATAAATCTATTTTACTTAAAAAAATAAAGAAAAGGAGGGAGAGAGAGAAGAATTTTAAAATAATTTTAAAATAAAATATATTTTTATTTAAATATAGAAAATAGTTTGCTTTGCTTATATTTTAAATATTCTCCGTCGATTGAATCCGTATAATTGGATATTAGACCGCCTCAAAGGGCAGACTAATATCCTTCTATTGATTCTAAAGAAAGAAAACGACGATTCAGTTTCCTAATCAGGTATGGCATAAGGAATACACAAATCATCCGAAAGGATGATTAATATCTTCCCTATTTACCTAATTAGATTAGTGAATTGTTGATTCATTCCTAAAATCAAGCATACATACTATATTTGATTTACTTGTGAAAGTAAATCAAATACCTATCTATTTCTTGATTGTAAGAAATGAATCTAAACAAAAATATATATAGCAGGGTTTTCTTTTAAAAATAAGACTTTATTTTCTCACACGATTCGCTTTATTTATATTTAAAGTATCCTCTCCCGATTAAATCTACATAGTTGGATATTATACTTCCCCAAAGGGTAGACTAATACCCTTCTATTGATTTTAAAGGGATAAGCAGTACAATTCATTCTTTTAATCAGGTGTAATATAGAGAATATTCAAATCATCCTGAAGGGATGACGAGTACATTCTCTAATCGACCCAATTAGATTAATGAATTGTAAATTTATTTCTATAATCAAGTATAGAAAACATTTGATTTGTTTTATGAAAACAAATCAACTATCTATCTATTTCTTAATTATAGAAATAACTCCTAAACATGAATAAAACCTAATCTACGTCCACAGATCTTTCCTCTACCTCAGAAAAGAACTAAGGTAGGGTTTAGATTATTATGGGATCTAGACTCCCTACAGGGGCAAGCCCCTGTAGTTAATTACATCTCCTAAGAGAACACTCTAGATTTAAATGAAGACTAAATAACATCAAAAATTATATATATATTTAATTAAATATTTGGGTATAATTAAATTTTCATGATCAGGCTTTAGATTATAGAATTATTATTTGACTTTAGAAGAACTTAGAATTAATTGGAGGAAGAAGAAAGTGTAGAGAGAAGTGTATACAATCTGAACTTACCACCTGTTTAGAGTGGGCTGCCAGCTAACAATCCTAATCACAACAATTCGCCGATGATGCAAGATTTTAAGATAGCTTTATCCTAGGAATCAAGGAGTGGTTTAAAGATCTTAAACCATATGCAATTGAATATGCTTACAAAAACCAAAAAATCTACACGAATGCTAATGATGCATGAAACACATATATATATATATAAAAGAGCTGATTTTATTAATATTGAATTTATCGGTTACATCCTAGAAATTTACAGTAAAGTAATGGTGGCCAGGTCCCATCGACAACAAACTTGCATTCTAAGCCTATAGGAAAGTAGAATTAAACATAACTGCTTATGGTCTTTAGGCTCCGAGTCTTCTATGGAATTCCAAAAATGAACGTCCTCTTGAGGGAGGACATTACTTTTTGGAGCCCCATTTGTATATATATAAGCAGTTATTTTTAATCATTTTACATACTCCAGACACTATACAGACTCAATCTATATACAACAATTCTAGGAAAAGAAAGCTTTACATTTTTTTTTTATTTATAAGTTCATCAGATCCCTAAAAACATTCTATTTTGCAATAATATAAAAGACAGGAAGTAAAGCAGTTACATAATGATGCATGTTATGAGTGCGTTGTGTATAGTTATAAATGCTGGAAAGTGAAGATGGAAAGTAAAGTACATGGTCCTCACTTTGTTCACTCCGCGCTCTGGTGTACAGACAAAAAAGTAGATATGCATGCTTATGCAGTACAGAAAAGTAAGCAATCACACATAGGTGCCCTCTAGGTAAGACACCCGCAAACAAACCACAACAAACCACCGGCCTAGCCTAGGCTAAAATTGATAGTCCTAGCAAGCATCTAAGTGCGTGAAAGAGGTCGTGTAGCTTGGATAGGTCCTAATGGGTTTATTTGTTTGAATTATGTATATTATTAGGATTGATTTATTACAGGCCAAATGAATTTGATTAAAGTTCAAGTAAAGTGTATTCAGATTATTAGAAATTATTCCAATTTTAAGAGATTAAAGTTATTTAATTTAATTCTAAAGAACTTATAGATTAATAACTCCCTAAGTACAGGAAGTTATCAATTTATAAATCCTAGGACTTTCAGAATAAATACCCGTCTTAGACAGAAGATAGGTATTCATTTTGAAAGTCCCCAAAATTTTATTAGAGAGAGAGAAAGGGACCTTATGAATGCAATACCACGTGCCCTCCCGAAGGAATCTAGCACGTCGTATAAGGTCAGTGTATTATTATAGTTGTTTGAAAATCTCCAAATCCAAATGCATTAATGCCCTCCTGAAAGGAGTCATGCACAACACATAGGAAATCCTTTGGTTATTTAGATGTATTAAAGGTCTTCTAAAATCAAAATGCCTAAAGTCCTCCAAGAGGAATCAAACTTTAGGCATAGAAGACCCAAATTCGTTTAATCTAAATTAATTATCAAATTTGATTGATTAAGATAAATATTAACCAATTAAATTATCAAACTAATTTATATTAAAGAAATTTAAAATTTAATTGAATAATTAATGGATTTTAATTAATAGAATTGAGAAATTATTAAGAATTAGAAGTTTATTGAATTATTAATGATTTGAGATTGACTTAGAGAATTGATTTTTAATTGTTGGTTGAATACCACCTTTGTTTCACACCGAGGCTGTGAAGTTTATTTCACCTTCCTTGGGGCTAAGCTAATAGCCTCGTAGGCCTGAGTTACTCAGTGGTGCCCGGTATAATTAAGTAGTTTAACTATGGTTAAGAATTAAAAGTTAATGAATTTTATTTAAAAGAAGTTTGATTTCTGATTTTAAGAGTTAGTAAAGCATTTCTGGAGTTTTAAAATAATTTTGAATTTTTTAAGAATTTTTGGAATATTTTAACCATTTAATTAAGGGGTCCACAATTGACTTTTTATTTAAGGGTGTTTTCTGGAAAGTTAGCATTTTATTAAAATATTAGACCTTAATACGATCATTTAGAAGGTAAGTTTGCTTAAATTGGATTTTTTTGGATTTAGTTATGAAGATTTGAAATTCTGAACTAATTTTGAGTTAAGTTTGAATAATATGTTGACTTTTTGAATTTAGAAATTTTCTGGAACTTTTACATTTTTAATAAATATTAGGCCTTATTATGAGTTGAATGCAATTGAGTTTGACTAATTTGGAGTTTTCTTGAATTAGTTATGGGTTTTATAAGTTTTAGGCATTTAATGAATTTTTGAAAATTGCTTAATTAAGGCCCTTTTTATAGTTTTGCTCCAAATGAATCCCAAACTTCTTAAAATCAACTCCAAAGGTCAGGGATGACCTAAGGAGGGATTTCCAAGTGTTTGGGAATTTATTGCATTTTTTAATAATTATTAATTAATTAAATAAAGAATTTTACTTAAAATTAAATTAAGCTTTAATTTGTTGTCAAATTGATTTGATTTTAATTTTCATTGGTTAAGGATTCCATTCTGGTCAATTAGAGGTATTATTTGTATTTTTTGGATTTAAATTTGATTTATTACTTTTTTTTAGAAGTTTTGAGGGTTAATTAATGGTTTAATTTAGTTTAATGGAATTTAAGGCTTTGTTTTGATTTTTGAATGATTATGAGTTTGTTTTATAGTTGATTAGAGTTGATTAAGACTGATTTAGATTTTAAGAGTCTTATTTGATTTATAAAAGTTGTTGAAACAAAAGAAAAGAAGATCCTAAATCTACTAGTTGTTATAGGATTGATTAATGTCAAAATGAAATATATTAAATCAAGGGGTTGTGACACTATGTTTTCTATGTTTGAGCTTCATCCCAAAAGGGAGATATGTAGTTCTTCCTAGATCTTTCTAAGTTGACTAAGACCAAGTCCTTAATTATTGTCCTTAATGTCACTAGGTTATGGGATTGCAAATCAATGTTTCTAACCCTTTGAAACACTAGCTACAAGCACAACAAACCATGAACAATAAAAGTGCATCCTAATGTCCTATGGAGGGAATTTATAATAAATTGTTTGGTTATAGATCATATGACAATCCATGAACCCAAATAATTTATTATAAGAGTATAGATGTATCAAATTAGGCTGAAATGATTAGGTGACATGTGTGGACATATCCTAAATCAAAATCAACCCAATTTGATGAAATAATCATGTATAGATAGGAAATTAATGAACTAGGTCAATACGACATTGGGAATATAATTTTTTTTAATTAAATTATACATGATTATTTTCTACACTCAATTTTAGTGAAAGAGTGGCTTTGCACTGGTCCCATATAACCCTAACATGCTATGATTGGATGTAAATTGAACTAGTTATGAGTTTGCAAAAATCTAAATCAAGATTTGACCTAGCTTTTTATAAATTTATAAACTAAATAAGATTGCATCAAATTGCTCTAAGAAAATTACAGTGGATCAAAATTAGGCCCCACTATGTCTCTGCCAAAATTCAGCTCAATAAACCTTCTATATTTTTATTTAAAAATAAAAGTACGTTTTTGGTATTATTGAAATTACTAATAAAATATTAATAAAAACAATTTTTAATTATTTTTAAAATATAGTAGTTAAAAATACAAACAAAACAAGCCTAAGAACTCCAAAAATGGATCAGAATTGAAATTCTGGTGAATTTTTGAAGTTCTAGAGATTTTCTGAATTTATTTAGATGTTTTAAATACCCAGTCAAACGGCGGCGCTGACTGGGACACGCGGCACGCGCGGGTTTGGCCACATGGACGGCGGCAGTCATATGGGACCCGCCGCTTAACCAGCTCAGCATTAACACTAGCCATCGGATCGATCACAGAGGAGATCCGACTGCAGGGATCCGAGCCGCTCAATGGATTTTATCTGGAATAATCGGACGGTCAATAGAGCTCCCACTGTTTGGATCTAGGGTGTAGATCTGGTCAGACAAAACTCTGGTCGACCGCGATTTTAAAGGATGAAAACGGGGTTCGAACCTGATCCGATCTCAAACGTTGATCTGAATAGAAGAGATCCAACGACTGAGGGATCGTCTTCCTCCTTCATCTAAACCGAGAACCCTAGAGGGATTTTTCATTTCGTTCTCTCAAGATACTGAACCAAATGACTTAAGATTTTGAACAGAGATGTATTAGAGTCTATTGATTAATGGGGATTTATTTCTAAGCCCTTTTATGCAATACTGAATGAGTTATTTAAGAACATAGAAAATAAACTAGGGTTTAGGATTTATTACCGTAGAATAGATCGATTGGGTTGATTCTTTCACGGTTGAATTTGTAGGCTGTCCACATGTTGTTCTCCTTCAGACTCTGAGCTCAGAGGATCACTAGAAGCAGAGTTGGATGGAGATGGCTCTCGGTCAACCACTGATCTCACCCCCGGTAGCTTCGAAACGTCAAGGATCAATGGGGGAATGAAGGTTGAGCTCTAGGAAACCCAAATGAAGTCTCAAGAGCTCTGGAGAGTGACTGGAATGCAGGATAGCTTGGAATGAATCCATCCCGCCCTTCTTGCCTATTCCAACTATTGGAGCTCGTTTGGACGGATAGGATCGTTCAGAGAGGATGCCTGGATGGAAGACATGTGTCTCAGGTGGTTAGAGGAGCAGAGAGTGTGCTACTCAGGTGGCAAGGATGGACGTCCTTTCCATGTGCAATGGGGTGGGACCACGAGCTCATCTTGGCTGGCCTGGGGACAAAGCAACGGTTGGGATGAGTCTAGGTAAGCTCTAAGAACATTCTAGGATTGGTTTGAACGGCTGGATTGATCTAGCTTGGAGGGAGCACTTGATTTGAAATTGTTGATCAAGGAGAGTGTTTTTGAGCCGTTGGGTTGAGCTAGGGGCCAAGCCAAAGGCTGGGTTGGGTTGGGTTAGTCTCCTGGAAGCTTCTAGAGTCGAGTCCAGGGGCTGGAAAGGCCTGGTTCGGGCTGGGTGAATCAATTCGAATGAATTTGACCATTAGAGTTCAATTGAGCTTTAGCTGACTATTTGACCAGTCAAGGGTGGTCAAAGGGGTTGAGGTTGTTGCAAATCTATTTTCATAGCTTATGTTTTGATGATTGACAAACACTATTTCTCTTGGACTACTTGTTGCTTCTAACTTTTCAGGAATTGAAGATCGGACGAACAAGACAAAGCCAGTTCAGGATTGCGTAGGTTTAGGGTTGAGTCAGTCTGTAGTTTTGTTTTTCAATTCTTGAGCCTACTTGTAATGGTCAAAGAGACTGATGCTAAGTAACCCTACACACACACTTGAGAGACTTAGAATTTCTATTTTTACTCATATCGGCCAGGACGATTTTTTACATCGGCTTGGACGATCAGGCTTAAAATAGAAAGTCTAAATAAGGATTTTTAATTAAGGCATCTATCATTAACATATCAGCCTGGACGATACGTGTATCGGCCAGGATGATATGCTCAAAATAGAAAGAAGTTGCCACCATAGACAATTAAGGCATACTATATTTTGAAATTATCGGACAGGACGATCATTTATCGGCCTGGACAAAATTCTCAAATTATGCCTTAATTGATCAGGAAATCAAGGGAGTAATTAAGGATGATTGATACGATCATATCGTCCTGGACGATCGCAGGATTGGCCAGGACGATCCAGTCAAAAACCTTAAGTTACTTCAGGACGATAAATATCGGCCAGCTCGTATCCAGGGCTATTCTCAGGACGATTTTTCTCTGATTTGAACTGATCGGCCAGGACGATCATTTGATCGGCCTGGATGATCAAGCCAATTTTAAATCATCCAGTTTGCACTCGGGGCGATGCTCTGGCCGATCTTCTGAGATTTGTACTGATCGGCCAGGCCAATGTCTATATCGGCGTGGATGATAAAGTCGGCAACTTGCAATTAATGAGCTCCTTTGAAGCTCTTCTATTTAAGAGCTCATGTTCAATGTTTTTAAAAACTTTTGGCTGCTGCCTTGACCTGAGAAGGCCTTGAGGAGAGAAAGAGAGAGAGGGAGAAAGAGAGGATCTTGTGAGGGGGAGCTTGTGAGGGGATTCACAAGGGTTGCTTCAAGGATCGCTCTGCTTCTTCTTCGTCTACAGTTTCTCATCCGTGGAAGGGTCGGTAGAGGTAAGGAGTTAGCTTTTGGTTGTGGATCTCTGCCAGCTTCAAGAGGAAGCAAAAGGAGATAGGTTCTCTGCCTTGCCGGGGTGGCAAAAAGGAGGTTCTTGTGAGGGCTTCTCCGCCTAGTCGTGGGGGCTAAAGGAGAGTCACATTTTGTAGTGCAATACTTGGAGGGTGCCTCTAAGGAGTGGACGTAGGTCGAGTTGATCGAACCACTATAAATTTCTGTGTTTTTATTTTCTTGCTTCCGCACTTTTAATTTCGCATTTATTTTTGTGGCGTGATTTTGGTTTATGTTTTTTATTCTTTGTTAAAAGAAATTTTAAAATATCAATTCACCCCCCCCCCCCTCTTGGTTAGCTTCGGCCAGTTCTATAGGGCTTAACATCCCTAACGAACTTTCAGAGGTGGCATCTAAGACAAGTTTAGAGTGTATTTTAATGGTTGGATGTATTTGATCTCAAACGAAGAAGTTGAATGAATTAGATTGATCATGTAAGTGAATTTGAGCCTTGGATTGACTAGTTTGACTAGTCAACCTTAGGTAATATTGATAGGGTAGAATGTAGGTGATGAGACCAAAGAGGCTTGAAGGATATGACTGAGTTGATTTAAGGCTTAAGAAGAGTTTGATACATTGAATGGGTTGAAATGACCGATTAAGGGCCTTAAAGGACATTTGGGTCAACCTAGGTTGACTGGGTCAACCAGGTTGACCCATGGTGTGGGTCTGAGCTGGACAGGTTTGAAATGATATTTAGAGACCATTGGAAGTGGTCCCAAGGTCTGGGGAGACCAATTGGTCCAAAACACCTATTTGGACCCTTAAAGGGCCTCTTAGGTCAACCCTGTTGACTTGATCAACCAGGTTGACCCAGGGGTTGGGAATGGATCTAACAAGTTTGAAATGATATTTGAAACTTGCTGGAGGTGGTTGCATTTAGTTTGGAGCTCATTCGGTTTGAAATCACTGTTTGAGCCCCCTAGGGGTATTTTGGTCATTTTGGGCTCATGACCACTGGGGGCTGAAATGAGTTCAGAAAATACAGTTTATTGATTAACATATCAAGTTTGATGGTCTGAAAGTGATTGCAGGCTTTGGTGAAGACTCTGAGGTCAGAATCCACTGGGTGGCAGGTCCAGTGGCATAGGCCATAAATATTTGAATGTTTTATAGCCTTTGGATTTTGATTTAGTTACTAGGATTATAGACCTCAGAATGGGCTCAAATTTTGAGGATTGACTCTAGAGACATTTCCCATCAGTATGAAGCTGACAGAGCCTAAATCAGAGTCCATTTGATAGGGTTTTGAAATATTTGAAAATTCATTGGAAAAGGTCTTTAGGACTGTGCCTTAGGACCTGAGATCTGGATGTGGAATTGACTGGGATTTGCATTGACTTGAGTTTGAGTTGAGTTTAGGATCTCATTAGAGACCTCATACAAAAATGAGGTCAACAACATAATTTCATTATGCGATCATATACATATTGTAAAATCCTGGCTATAAAGTTTTCTAAACTATAATTCATTGATTCCTAGAATCGAGCCTATCTAATCTTGCATTCATTTGTTGATTGATTGTACTTATGATTATTAGTTATAACTCACTCTATGCATGGTTAAGCTATGACTGTATACATCCCCTCAGTCTCTGCACATTCTTATTATAATGTATTCTTTAAAAATTCAAAATGTATTATAGAATTTGTAGTCTAAAGCAAGTATATTAAAATCTTGTTAGGCTAATCATTTCTTCAAGTCTATATGTATTTGAAAATCTCTAGTCTTAATTATAATTGAATGTATTCACTTTGGAGATGTAATTAACTATAGAGGTTTGCCCAATAAGAAGTCTAGAACCCATAATTAAAATAAACCCTACCTTTGTTTTATCCTAAGATAGGGGAAAATGTTTGAACGAAAACCTAAACTTTAAATATTGGTTTAATTTCATAATCAAAAGATAAGTGAATATTTTTTTATCCTTAGGGATATATTAAATATTCTTTGTATATTTTATTATAAAATTAAATATATGAATTTAATTTCATGATTAAATGATAAGTGAATATTCCTTTTATCCTTAGGGTTAAAGTGAATGATTCTTTTATCCTTAGGGATAAATTGAATATCTCATATGTAGTTCTAAATATGAAAAATATTCATTAATTTAATTTTATTATTAAAATGATTGGTGAATATTACTTTTATCCTCCCACGTGAATCGAATATTCCCTATATTGTGTTTTTCCATGAAGATAAATTAAAGGTTTCTCGTCTCAAATCATTAGTGAAATATTATTTTGTCCTTCGAGTTGGTATAATATCAATTTAAGCATATTTGACTAAAAAAACCTAAATATAGTTCAAAGCAAATATTGTGCAACATTTATTTTAAAATTGACCACAAGTAATTGCCCACCATGAGCTCTTCCTGGTTCCACTCGTTCTTCTAATGACTCACTTGTTTGTTCACTAGATATATAACATAGCACGATAGTGCTCCCATCATAGTTCTACAATGATTTCAAGAAATTTCAAGTTATAATATTTTTTCTTGAATTAAATTTATAGGATTTTATGAAAACATAAATAAACATGTTATTCTTTCCAATGTCACTTTAGATAAGTATAGGTAAACCATATACCGTAGCAAAGGATATTATATTCTCTCTTCCTTATAAAAGTATTATCCTCAAAATCCCTTTAAGAGCAATCAATCAGAATAAATTAGGGTAAAGCTGCCTAATTTTAACCTCTTTTGGTTTTTTTTTTTCTATTAAACTCTGATCATGAGACTTTTCTTATTTCATAACTTCTTCACATCATAATAAGCTAATACATACTCAAGTTTTTCCTTGTATGTAAAGCCTTATTTCAATTTATTTTTCAAATATATTTTTTTTCATATCAAAAGCCATTTCCTCAACATTGATACATCAAATACATTATGAACATCACACATATGACCAGGCAATAATAATATGTAAGCAGATATCCTAACCTTATCAATCACATGAAGGTTCAATGTAACTCAAAGTCAATTTAAGTTTCTTTTGTAATCTACTTACACTCTTAATAGGGTTAAGCTTGAAGAAGACAATCTTCCACCTAAAACTCAATAGCTTTACACTTTGAGACATAGTACTTCTTTTACCTATACTAAGCTACTTTTAATCTATCTTGAATCACTCAAGATTTACTATTAAGATTGTTTACCATCTTAGGACCCATTAACTTTCTCTCATTCAGTCTTATCTAGGACAATAATGTTTTAGACTTCTGACCATATAATGCTTCATCCATAATCATACCAATACTTGAATATAATTAGTATAAGCAAATTTGATCAATGGAACATGATATTACTAGCTTCTTTAAAATCTAGTACATATAATCTTAATATATCTTCAAGCACTTGAAAAATCCTTATAAACTGCCCATTAGTTTGGGAGTAGAAAGTAGTACTAAAATTTAACTTGGTTACCAGCCCTTCTTGAATGCCCCTCCATATCCCTTGATGTAAATTAGCCATCATGATTATAAATGATAACCTTGGATATTCCATGCTACTTAACAATTTCCTTTACATATAACTATGATAGCATTTTTATAGAATTAGTCTAGCTCATAGAGAGAAAATGAGCTGAGTTAGTTAATCTATGCACACAATGCATACTACATCATGGACTTAAATAGACCTTAGTAAACCCATAGAAAAATCTATAGTAATTTTCTCATATTTCCATTGAGGAATATATAAAAGTTTCAACAAACCACTTGACCTCTGGCGTTCTACTATAACTATCCAATAAGTCTCACATTTAAAAAATAAATTGTACCATATCATGCTTTAACCTAGGTCACCAAAATATTAGTTTTAGATCAAGATACATCTTGCTACTATCTGGGTGAATTGTATATCATGAATAGCGAGATTCATACAAATTTTCTCTCTTCAAACTATCACTAGTTGGAACCCATAGTCAGCCTTTATACTTTATAATGGCCCAATCATCTACCTACAAATCTGGTTTCCTTCAAGATTAAATATGTCAACCAAGCTTACAAATTCAACATCAAACTTTTTGGCAGCCTTAATTTCCATATGCAATTAGGGTTGAACAATCATCTGAGAATTAGTTTATATTTTTACACTAGAAGGACATATAACTTCCAATTCAAACTTTTTCATTTTTTTAATTAAGGCCTTCTTAGAAGTGATCATGCTAGCTTCTACTCCAATAGACTTTTTACTTAAATCATTAGTTATAATGTTATCCTTACCAGGCTAATAAATAATACTAAGTTCATAGTCTTTAATAAACTCCAATTACCTCCTTTGTCTCAAATTCAATTTTCTAAGTGAATGTGTATTTCAATCTTTGATGATCCATATAGATTTCACACCTCACTCTATACAGATAATGCTTCTAGATTTTCAAAGCAAATAAAATAGTTGACAGTTTTAAATAATCAATGGGATAGTTCTTGTCATGAGACTTTAATTTTATATAATCATAAGCTATCACTCTTCCATTCTTTTATAATACACCTCCCAATCCTTTCAGAGAAGTGTCACTATACACTTGAAAAATCATTAGTACTAAATGGAATAGTCAACATATAATCTAACACCAAACATTCCTTCAACTTCTAAAAATTAACCTTGCACTCTGATGTCCAATCAAATTACATGGCCTTTTAGTCAACCTTGTCAAAGGAATTATAATCTATGAAAATTCCTTAACAAAATTTCTAAAAAATTAAAGCATGTCAAGGAAACTATGAAGTTTTAATATTGAAGTCAACCTTAAGGTCTCCATTTTTAAACTACAACATGCCCCAAAAATGTCACAAACTTCAACCTTTTTTTTTTTTAATTTAGCATCTAATAAATGCTACCTTAAGGTCTCCATTGTTAAACTTAAATGTGTTGCATAATCTTCTTTAGTTTTAGAATACACTAAAATATTATCAATAAACACAATAACTAATGGATCCAAATACTTACTTAACACATGGTTCATCAAGTTCATAAATATTGTTGGTGCATTTATTACTCCAAAAGGCATAACCAAAAAACTCATAGTAACAATATCTATTATTAAAGGCTGTCTTCATCACATCTTCAACATTTACCCTCAATTAATGGTAACCTGATCTCAAGTCTATCTTTCAGAACATCAATGCACCTCTTAAGTTATTAAACATGTCATTAATTCTTGACAACATATACTTGTTCTTAATTATTACATTATTCAATACTTTATAATTGATACACATTCTCATTCAACCATTTTTCTTCTTCACAAATAAAATAGGTGTACCCCAAAAGAACACCTAGGTTGAATGAACCTTTTGTCCAATAATTCACTTGCATTCCTTGGGTTCCATCCTATAAGAAGTCTTTATAATTAGAGAAGTATCATAAATTATATAAATATAAAGTCTACTTTTCTCTTAGGAAGTAAACTTACTAATTTTTTATGAAGATCATTAGGGAATTTCTATACTACGAGAACATTATTAATACTCCCAATAGATTTACTTTTATCTTTCACATAAGCAAGAAACATAGAATTTCCTTTTTCGTAATTTATCAACTTGTAAAATTGATATCATCATTGATAGCATGCCTTGAACTCCCTACAAAACAAAGATTCTCTCCTCTACTACACAATACTACCCTCTTCTTATTATAATCAATTTAAGCTTTTTATCAGCTAAACCAATCCATCCCCACAATAACATCAATTTTCATTAAAAGCAATACAATCAATTCATATTCAAATTTTCCTATCTGAGATTTCAATAATACAAACATAAATTTAACTAGTAATAAAAAAATCTCCAACAGGTAATAACATAGACAGACTAGAGGATAAAGGAGCATGATCCAAATTCAAGTAATCTAGAAAGTTCTCATAAAGAAAGAATGGCTGTCACTAGAATCAAATTGAATTTTATAGGACTGTGTAGAAATGAAAGTGGTATTTTTTTATAATGTCCATCACATCCTTTACCTTTTATCGAGTCAGGCTATAAATATTAGGCTTGCTTGTAGTAGTACTTACAACAACACTAAACCCTTCCTGAACTCCTCTTCATCAAGGCTACCTATAAGTAAATTAACTATTACTTCTATTTAAGGATTCTTAACTAACAGTTCTTGATGAAATGCCCCTTTTTGTCTCTAATCTCCTCTCATATCACACCTACCCTCTGACGCTCTTTAAGGACATTAAGTTATGTGGTGGCCTAATTGGCTACACCTAGAAACTGCATCGTATATATATTGTGACACCTCTAGATTCAATATTTGGTTCAACATATTCTAACTTGATTCAAAAGAGGTAATAGCTTAAATCTTTAGGAAATCTGAAGGGTGGAAGAAGTTCTATTCTAATATTGTATGCATATTCTATTGCTTGGAGTAACTGAACTCTAATTGTTGGGAGGCATAAGATTTAGAGTTATAGAACTCTATTTATTAGGAGGTATAACGGTTAGGATTCTCTGAATTCTATGTATTGGGATGTTGTGTTATATGAAGTGTTTTTGTATTCCTTTTCAAGATTGTTACTTCAAGTTATTATAACTTCATTTATTATTTTATTAGGCATAGTGTTTTATCTCTTAGTTTTTAATAGCTAATGATTGATGAAATGGTTTGAAATTTCAGATCAGTTTAAATGTGGCTTGCTGAGATGTGTAGCTCGTAGATGTTTTGTTTATTATTTTTAGGGTATAGGAAAGGGAAAGAGCAGATTGAGTAGTTATTTCTAGATTTGATATGAGTTTGTATCGGTTTTTTTTTTTTTTTTTTTGGTACATCCTTTGCTAGTCGTTATTATGCTCTATTATATATTTAACATGTAGATATAAACTACATTATAATCACTATAAATACATGTTGATATAAGATGAAAAAAAATTTGTAAATGAGTTTATTTTCAATAATTAATGTTATTAGTAGCTCTATAGGTTGTTGTTTATTTTCAAGTTTAATTCGAAGAAGATTTCTTAAAATTTTTAAAGCTAGATCATAAGATTTGTGTGTTGAATGCCAACACAATAAGACGTGTTTCATCTATGGGTCTTATCATGAATAACCATGGACATAGTGCCTTCTACCATATAAACTACATGTTGGGCCACTACTTATAGATAAAGATGGGATGCCTCAAGGAATTATAGAACCTCGATTCCTATAATCACTTATTATAAGCCTACTCTTCTTCTAACTAACACTAATCCAAGATGGTTCTCCTCCAACTCCCTTTCAGCTTGTATCACAATGCCACTAAGTTGATACAAAATCATTCTCTATTAATCTTGAGCTCAAAAAGAAATCCCAAATTCAAAAATGAATCAAGGGGTGTCTTAAACTATCCCTCAAACCTTTGAAGAAAATATAACAATTTTTCGTAGATATAATAACCAACTAAGAAGAATACTTAGCAAGATTTGTGAATTATTTTAAACTACTTCACTATCTTGCTCTCTAGCATAAACCTCAAAGATTCTTGTATTTGTTTCCTAGCAGACATATGCATAAAACAATCTCTAAATTTCTCGAAAGAACTCATCCCAAGAAATTCAAGGATTTGGTTCATTCTGAAACTTTTCCATCTTCTATCACAATCATCAATGTCAACATCACCATCAAAGATAAATACCCCTAATGGCACCTTGTAGTTATGCAAACATTGTGTGCTATTAAATGATTTATATTCCAACCTCATCAACCATTCCTTAGCCATCTCAGCATCCATTGCATCAATAAAATGTGGTGGATTCAACCTCAAAAATAATTGTAGGTGACTTTCTCCTTCATCTCCTCACAACATAAACATCATACTCAATGCTTCACCTATCAGTCGGGATACCAACCCAATAACCCATACAATACGTTGTATTTTTGCAACTCGACAGAAACTCTATTCATCAACTACTTCATAATCTTGGAGGTTGATCTCTTTTCAATATTTCTACCTATCACATTTATATAGGGTTGGACTTATCCACATAAAGCATAGATAATTTTTCCTCGATTATTTACATATCACTTTTCTATAGCTTTGATTACAAATCCATTCTTCCAAAATATTACTTTAATATCACATATTATCATGCCCTAGGTTCAAATTAGAAGAATTAAGCTTATTCATAATTAATCTCATTATCAATAAGTAAACACCAAGAACCAACTAAGTATCCAATGACAAGAAAAAATTAATAACTCGTATACTTTATCTGAAATGTCATGCACAATAATCTAGTATAACGCTTTCTTCATGTCTCAACTCATATACACGAATCACTGGATTACAAAAGAATAACTCTAAGAAATAGAAATATACCAATGACTTGAACTTTTGTCCTTATCACTCTTTTTTCTACTCAGCTGGGCTTTTACTTTTTCCTGAAATAACATGTAAACATACATAGGGTGAGCAAACTACTTACTCAATAGGCTATCCAAAATCATACAAAAGAATTCAATAATCATAATAAAAATAATGTGCATAATAATAAACAAGGAGATTTGTTGTTTAATTGATGTAATGTTGTAAATATGCAATATTATATTTATAATATGATTACAAAAGTACACTTGATTATTAATATTGGTTACTTGTAATTAATAAACATTTATCATAAGAAATAACAAAATTAATTCTTGAAGTTATTGCAATAATAACATGAACTTGCAAGTGACAACAACATGCTTAGTCCTTAAACTTGTACATGGAAATAACATGAACTTTCATTTAAACTTTAACTTAAATTTAGGGCAAAACAGATGACTTGGATGCAATTTTCACAAATCATGATTCACATTCAAATGTCTGACATCTTCTTATAATTCTACTTCCACTTATATCTCCACTTGATCTTCTCACATATATATTAGAAAAATGGATAAATGTTTGATTTTCCTTATAACTCCACTTTCATTTATATCTTACATTTGTACAAGACAGATGAAGGGAATACATACATGCACAAAGCCTTATAACTCGATCCACTTGTATTGCACAAAACATGAAAGAGTCCCCTTTTGTATCACTACTTTTCTCCCAACATATCCTCCCCCATATGAACATAATATATATATTTCATCACATGAACATGAAAACTTCAACATTTAGCATGTATGAATGATATTTCACTTGAATCATGAATGCATGAAAGTAGCACATGTACAATAATTTCAGTAACATGCATGACGTACAACTTGTACATACTCAACTGTAGAAATTTAGCAAATTATTTATAGAGAACCTTTATATCCTCATTTTAGGACTTTTATTATTCTATGACACTATCTATTAATAACAACATAAGTTATAAAACATATAAAAACATACACATTTAAAAATAACTGATAAAATTTTTGAGTTTTTTTGGTCAAAATGCCTAGAATTATCGATTCCGCAACAAACCCAAAATTAAGGGAAGGAATTTTTTTTTCAAATTTAATTAAATCAAATAACTCTATAACCTTTATCCAAATAGCACAAATTGAAAACAAAAGTAGGGTAATAGAAACCTATCTTGAGATAAATAATTCTTTCAACTAGACTGATAGACGAATCAAACTCTATTGCCTCCAAACTCTTGCTTTTTTCGTCTCTCTTTTTTTTCTTCGTCTTTTTCTTAAATTTCTAGGGAATGATAATAAGAAATGGGTAAATGGGCAATGCTTTAAATATTTATATAAAAATCTTAAAAATGACCCAGCATCGCTCTGCTGACTTCCACACTGCCACTATGTTCCAAGAAATTTATGTTTTTGAAAAATTCCTTATAAATAAAGACTTTAGCACCTTCATGTTCCCGAGTACTATTCAACAAACAAAGAAGGCAATGCCGATCCCTCGGGACTGTAGTGCCCCCAAAGTCTGAATTTTTTATTCACTAGACATAAAGCTTAGTGTCGCAAAGCTCCCATCCCAGCTTCGCAGAACTCCAAGGAATTTTTTTAGTTATACAATTTTTTCTTAAATCAAATCTATAGGAATTTAGAAGTACTTAAAAAAAACATAATTATTATCATATTCATGGAAAGTCATTGTAGGTAAACTTGGTACTGCAACAAAGGTTATTATTGAAATAACAAAAAATATATTTGATTGGTTAAGATTGAAGAATAACTAATGCAAGCTCTGAGATCTTCGATTGCAATGATCTTCCAGTTCTTGTATTTGTAAAATAATTTTGTAAAAAAATAATATATCTTTAGAAAGTGATGAGCAATCAATATTACTAATTAGCTAGCAAAGATAGGCTCCTATTTAAAAAAAAAAAAGTAGTTTAGGAAAACTAGAGTTATGAACATGTTGCATGGAGAAAAAATAATAGGAAAATTGGGTGAGCAGAAGGACTAGCTTACACTAGCTATTACCATGGGAAGATCAAGGCATGGGTGTGGGTGGGCAATTTTCCATCCTCAAAATTTTAAAAAAATTAGTTACGTTATAATAAGGGATTTTTTTTTTAGTTATAGTAAGGATATTCTAGGTATTTACCCACCAACAAACCTATTTTGCTTTTGCCCACATAAGGAAAAACATGCTGCAAATTTTTGAAACTTTCCTTCTTTCGAACGATTGGAATGACCCAACGAGCCTCAGCCCGCAACCGCAAACCCTAGTGCTTGCAGTCCGTGCCCAGGTCTGCTGCAAGAAAAAAATTTATGAGTTCTGATCTTGAGAAAACTAGTAAAAGTGAGGGTTTGGCAATCCTATTCTAACGTGATTAAAGTTGATTCTTTCTTTTATTTATCATTTCTTTTTTTCACATTAACATGCGCAGCAGCTAGCAAGAAGTAATTTTTTGGCTTGTACTTGTAGTTTTTGGCAATCTTGAGAAAACTAGTAAAACCTAACGCCTATTTTGCTTGCACTTTGCAATTTTTGGCTATTTTTCTCATGAAGCCTATTGGCTTCCTTCTTATTTTTGTCTCAAATATAGTTTTGCTCTGGACAACAACGTATTGAATTGTTTTTTTAGCTTCTTGTTGGTGTTAAAAAGAGGACAACCCTATCTTCAAACACAAGAATTATTGGTGCTGGTTTTTGAATCGTAGAAAGAAAGTATGAACATGTCTTAATTCAATAAAAAATATTATAGTTCTTTAGTTAGTCTTTGACTAGTGTTATTGTGCATAAATCTTTGATTGGAGTTGTAATTTACTTGAAAAAAAATCATATTATAGGTACGATGCACCATATGCTGAGTAAAAACTCAGTTTATGATTTATGAAGCTTTTCCTAATTTAAATTACTTCATATTATTTAAAATTTTTAGGACTCTGAAAAATATAGAATTTTGGTGGTTCTATTAACTGAAATGGTTTATTCTATGGGTTCTATAAACTAAAATGTTTTTTTATGGGGTTTTAGTGCTCCCGATGGGTGTTTGGTTCTGTTGAAATTTCTTGCTTGTTTTGCTGACTCAAAACTTGTAATCCATAAGGTTTGTCCAATTTTAATTTTCTAATGATTTTTTAATTTGTGTATTATTTTTTCATTATAAAACATAGTTAAATAAAAACATTTAAGGATTTTTTATGTTTATTTATTTATTGCATCATATAATATGTGTAACTTATGTTTATCCTGCTTATTGTTTATTGTGTTTAGATTTTAGTATATTAATTTAATTTTTACCATGTTCAGTTAATAGTAGATGGATCAATATTTAAAAAAGAAGGAATGTGTTGAGTTTGAAATTGATAATCTTCTCATCGACCCTAGGCTTCTACCTTCAATCTAGAGTTATGATATAGATGAGAGGGATAGAGTTTGACAACTATATTTGGTGAAGGGTCCTTATCAGCATAAAAATCATAATTTGTCCCAAATAATACTAGGAAATGTTGCTCAGAGGTTTAATTCTAAATGATTTGAAGATATCCAAAATGGTTCGAGTATAATATACCAAAAGATGTTGTATTTTGTTTATATTGTTATATATTCAAACCTCAATAATAGACAATTATAAGTCAAGATGGTGGTGATTCATTCATTGGTGAAGAATTCAAAAACTTGGAAGAGAAAAGAAAAATTATTAGATCATGTTGGGGAACATAATAGTGCTCATAATAAAACAAGACAAAAATTTTAAGATTTAATAAATCTTAAATTACAAAGTGTTCCTACCTTCTAGCTCTGCAAGATTACTAGGACTAATAAAAGAATATCGGGTCCAATTGTGTGCAGCTATTGATTATGTTAGATTTCTTTTAAGGCAATATTTGTCATTTCGTGATAACGATGAAGCATCTGATTCAAATAACAAAGGTAATTATTTAGGGTTATTTTATTTTTCTTTCTAATCATAATAAAGAAATCAAACATGTTATTTTGAAAATGCTAGTGTGAAAATGAAATTAATTTCACAAAAAGTTCAGAAAGAACTTTATAATGCAGCAACTACTGAAATATTAATTTCTATCATGAATGACATTAGCAATTCTTACTTCATCGTTTTTGTAGATGAGACTTGTGATGTGTCAACAAAAGAGTTGTTAGCAATGGCTATGAGATATGTGGAATCGAAAGGGGAAGTTATTGAAAGATGTATTAGTATCAAATATATTTCAGTAAATAATGCAGTTACACTTAAAGAAGTGGTTGAAGTAATGCATGTCAAGCATTTATTGAGCTTAGATAAGATATGTGATCAAGGTTTTGATAGAGCATCAAATATGCTAAGATAATTTAATGGTTTAAAGGCACGCATTCTGAAAGATAATCCTCACATATTTTATGCTCATAATTTCATCCATCAACTCCAATTATGCTTGGTAGCTGTAGTGAAGAATCATTGAGAGGTGAAACATCTATTTGAATTTATTTTAATAATTATAAATATTAGTGGGGCTTCATGTATGGATTTAGATGCTCTTAAAGTTATTCAACATGAAAAAATACTTTCACATCATAAAGGTAGAAATCTAATAAGTGGTTGAGGTTTAAATCAAGAGACTAATTTACAAAGATCTAGTGATACCCGATGGAGTTCATATTTTTATACTTTTATTAGTTTCATGAGAATGTATGCTTTATATAATTAAGTTGCTTGAGATTGTTGAAGAAGAAGGGGTATATGATCAATAATTGGTTGAAATAAGTGTTTTGATTGATGTAATTGAGTCTTTTGATTTTATTTTCACAATCCAATTAATGATTGATATATTAGGGATCATTAAAAATGAGTTATTATAATCATTATAGAGAAAAAATCAAGACATTAAAAATTTGATGAAATTGGTTCAAATATCTAAACAATGACTATATATATGAGGGAGAATGGATGAAATATTTTATTAGATGTAGTGTCACATTTTTGTAATTTTTTTAAAGTTAATATTTCAAATATGAATGGTACATATAGAACTTGTCGTCGATCAGTGTGAAGAGGTGAAGAAATAATAAACATACACCATTATCGTGTAATTATATCTAAGTATTTTTTTACAGTTGACCTTATAGCTCTTAAAAATCAATTATCAATTTATATTGTTGGTGTGCATACCAGTGATGAGTACTCCTCTTTAAGAAATATTGTTGATCTTGCAAACTAATGGTTAAGGTAAAGAAGGAATATTGTGTATCCTCTAGTTTCTGACTTATTGTTTAGTAATAATTTTACCAGTTGTTACTGTCACAATGGATAGAGAGTTTTGTACAATGAGGATTATCAAACATCAATTGCGTAGTAGAATGAGGAATGATCGACTCAACAACTGTCTGATCCCTTATATTAAAAAAGATGTATTCGATTTGATTCCAAAAAAGTTGCAATACAACATTATCAAAAAAATACAAATCAAATTAATAAGCTTGTATTATTTTTTAATTGATCAATCATAAAGAAATAAAATATTTTTCTTTGAATTATGTTCATTTATATGAATATTTTGTTCAATCTAAAAATGAAAGGCTGGTTCCACCCCATATTATTTCCCTTTAAAATGCAATGTGATCAGATGTGAAGTCATGCAAATCTATATGTTCTTCATTTGATGGTTAGACGGGATACTTACTGAGGTATATCTTATAAATATAATCACATATAATATGTAAGTATTCTACTTTTAAGCCATAGTTTTCTAACAATTGCTTTAATTAGAATACATGTGCTACAAAAGCTACCTAATAATGATATAATCTATTGGTCATGGATACAGCATTGAAATTAATCTTCCTTCTTTACTTAAGATACGTCAATTAGAAATAATATAAAGTAAATTATTGTCGATTTTTATAAGTAATCAAATTTAATTCGAGCCCAACAATAAAATAAGTCAACTTAAGTAATACAAATAAAAGGCCTAACATATTCATTTATTTAAGACAAAAGGAACGACGAGAAGCAGATGTTGTGTGGGGCTAAGGAGAAGTGAGTCACGAGGAAAAGGTGAAACACGTTATATCCAAACACGGACTCAGAAAGTTTGTCATATACGCGATTCAGTGGGAAACGTTAAGGAAATCGAGACTACGCGGCAAGCCCTTTTGAGATACGCTACATGCATAAATCTCTCCAGGACAGGAATAAGCACGAAAGCTGGAGAACCAATCCACGGAAGCAAGCCGAAGATAGGCAATTAAACATCAGATCAATCATGCCGGATTCCTGCGGATTACAATCGGCGCCGGAAACTACCAAGGAAGCCAATATTCTCCTCGGCAAATATCAACTCGTCCGCCTCCTCGGCTACGGATCCTCCGCCAAAGTCCATCTCGCCCAAAACCTCTTTACTGGACAGAACGTGGCCATCAAATCCTTCACCAAACACCGCATCGTCAAAGCCGATCTTATTAACTCCGTCAAACGAGAAGCCGCCATTCTCCGCCGCCTCCGCCACCCTCACATTGTCCGCCTCCACGAAGTCCTCGCCTCCCGCACCAAAATCCACTTCGTTCTCGAACTCGCCAAGGGCGGCGATCTCTTCTCCCGCATCGCCACATTCGGCCGCTTACCCGAACACCTCTCTCGCCGCTATTTTCGCCAGCTCATCTCCGCTGTCGCTTACGGCCACTCCCACGGCGTCTTCCACCGGGACCTCAAGCTTGAGAACCTACTCCTTGATGATCGGGGTGACCTAAAGCTCTCCGACTTCGGCCTCTCAGCCGCCCCTGATCAGATGCCCGCCGACGGGCTCTTCCACACGCTTTGCGGCACTCCAGCCTACGTCGCACCGGAGATACTCGCGAAGAAAGGCTACCGCGCAGCGGTTGCCGATATATGGTCCTGCGGCGTCGTTCTATTTACCCTTAATGCCGGCTATCTCCCTTTCAATGACACCAATCTCATCGCAATCTACCTCAAAATCTCCCGCGGAGATTACCAATGCCCTAAATGGACCTCGCCGGATCTAAAACGGCTCATCGGCCGCCTTCTCGATAAGAATCCTGATACTCGGATCACGATCGATGAGATTTTACGTGATCCTTGGGTCGCAAGGGGGATCGACGAGAAAGAATGGACGGCAATAGGCATGATCCAGGAGGAAGGAAAGGTTTCGTCTAAGGCAGAGGAGGTAGAGGCCGAAGACCGGGCTCTGAATGCTTTCGACATTATCGGATTCTCCAGCGGGTTGGATCTTTCCGGGCTAATTGGTGTGATGGCAGAGAGGGAGCGGTTTGTTGTCGATGAGACGCCGGAGGCGGTGCTCCGGCGGGTGGAGGAGATTGGGAGAGGGGAAGGCTTGTTGGTGAATAGGAAAGGGAAAAAGGGTAACGCAGGGGCGGCGGTGCGGGAACATAATGGGAATTTGGTGGTTGGCGTTGATGTTTACCAGCTGAACGGAGGATTAACAATGGTGGAGGTGGACAGGGCCAGGGGCGGGGATGTTAAGGGGAAGAATGTTTGGACCGGTGAGTTTTGGCGTAGAAAAGTACTGCCGACTGGAGATAGCCGGTTGATGGACTGTTCTTCGTTATAATTTGATAAGCACGGTGGCAGCTTATGCATAATCCAGCTCGTGTAAAAATTATTGATAAGGGGAGTAAATTAGTAAATAATTTATATCCTGTATTTTTCATCAAAACTTTTTTTACGATCGTCATAGGTGATATTAAATTTTTTTTTAATAAGTTTAATTATAAGTGCATTCAACCAAGTTGCTAAATTTAAAATTGTAATTTATTATCAAAATAATAAACTACCCTGCATTATAATAATGCTGGACTAAAGTACTATATATTTCATTTACTTGAATACAAATTTGAAGTGTAATTAATATTGGATTTAAGTTTATATAAATGACATCAAAATATCATTAATAAAGATAGATGATAAAAAGATAATAATTAAAGAGAGAAAAAATTCTGGAGTGAAAAAATATAAAATTTTATTTCATCTTCAAAAATATAATATTTAAGCATAAATGTTTTCATGTGTTAGAGTATTCTTATGACTCCTATTTATAAATTTAGGTTAGGACTCTATCTTAGCTATAAGTAATAAGTACATTACAATATCTAATATTTGATTATTGTACTAATGAATAAGATGCATAGCTAAAATGTACATAAATAATAAATATATAGTTTTTAATTTATATTTTTTACATGAGAAGTGGTATAACAACTTGATTTTAATCAGCATAATATTGCAAAGTGGTTTTAGAGCATTAGACAAATTACTTTGGTGATTTTTTGATAAGGTGATGAAATCGTGAAACTGATAAGGATTTCATGAATTGGTATGTAATATGATTCTTGGTTGAGATATGATGAATTTGAACATTATTGTTCATGTTGCATTCATGAATAAAATAACGGTCCACTTCAATATGTTTTGTGTGAGCGTGATACATAGGATTGTTTGCAAATGCTATAGCGAATGTGTTGTCACAAAATAGAGTGAGGGATGATAGGAAATAGTCAAACTCTTGAAGTAGGCATCATAACCAAATAATTTTTGAGGCTGCAGATGCTAAAGCTCATTACTTTGCTTTGGTGAAGAGCACGCAACCATGCTCTATTTCTTAACACTTCAAGAAATGAGGGATTGGACGAAAAAAATTCAATATCTGGTGGTTAATTTTTGAACGAGAGCATCTCCCACCCAATTAAAGTTGTCATACGAGCAGTGATAGAGGCTCCATATAGAGGGGAAGATTGTGTTGAATGGAGCCTTGTATGAACCGTAGTATGTGCTTAAATTCTTTAAAGTGAGATTTTAAAGGGTTTTGCATATGTTGATAAAAAAAGTTTGTTTACAACATATGAGAGATCCGGACAGGTGAGGGAGAGATACTACAATGAACCAACAAGGTATCAATAAAGAGTTGGATTAGAGAATGGGGGTGGGTCCAAGCAGTGTTTTATATGGATCGGTGTAGACAATAGCTTGGTGTTCTACATGTCTGCACGTTCAATGATGGTTTGAGCATAATGATTATAATGAAGATAATATCGTAGGTAGTGGACACTACATTAATGTCGAAAAATTATGATAAGGAGTCAAAATTTTGCATATGAAACCGAGTATATAAACTGTCTAGCAAACCATTAAGTGCAGTGGTGTTGTTGTCAGTCAATAGGAAGTCATCCACATAGATGAGTTGGTACATAAAAATGGCATTTTGGTTGTAGATTAGTTGTGAAGGATCGAACTGGCTAGATTGAAATCCCAAGGTGGCATTTTGATTGGCGAACCATTATTGTGGCACTTGTTTGAGTCCGTAAAGGGCTTTCTTCAGTTTGCAAATATATGTAGGATGAACTATATTAATAAATTCTTGAGGCTGCTTCATAGATACTAGATCTTATAACTTACCATGTAAGAAACCGTAGGAAATAATTAATTGATGTATTGGCCATGTCGGATGAAGAGCGACCACAAGATAGACGTGCACCGTTGGCATTTTTTCTAATGGGCTGAATATATGTAATGATTTTTTGGGAGTTCTAACAACTCATCAAATATTTTTGGCTGATATCTACTATTGATGATGTAAAGAATTAGTTAAGTTGTGTTCTCAATGCGGTGGATAAGAGGAATGTATTTTGTAGTTAATCCAATGTTATTTTGATCATCTTTGTTAAATGATCTTCCAACTAGTTTTAAATGTTCCGGAGTGAAAAAAAATCATGTTGCTCATTAATGTAGGAATACTTCACATCTATCAGGCTTTGGATCCAACTACATTCATATGTGATATCAAAATCTTCCTAATAAGATTATCATACACTACTAAAAAATAGGATTTTTCACAGGGGCCGAAAAAATCAGCATTTTAAACCGGTTTAGACCGCTGCTACTTGCATCAATTTTAACAAGTGCAAATATAACCTGTTTTGACCGATGGTATAGCCCAACACAACAACCCTAGCTCTTACACCCGATTTGAACTTCGTGCATAGATTCACTCTTGAGGCCTTCGATCGGAGAGAACATGAGTGCGTCGAAGCCTAACGCCCATCCACTCACGTCTAGCTCTTCCTCTCCTTAGATGGTTTATCCACTAACCTGAGATCATGCTCGTGTGAGCATGCTAGACCCTACTCCACCCATGTGTTGCTTGTGGTTTCAAATAAATTTTTTTTTGCTACTGTTAATTTGTGGTTTCATTTGAAATGCTTGTGTAGCTTGTGGTTTAATTCTTAGAAATGCTTGTGCATCTTATGGTTTAATTTGAATTGCTTGTGTAGCACTCATGTCTCTAAAGCGAAGTATCACTAATGCATTCAAGCATATGTAATGCATTGAAGCTTATGTTGGTAGTGCGGGATAGAGAACTAGAAAGTTGATCGATCGTTTGTATAATAATATGGCTACTAGCATATTTCTTGAAGGGAAAGTAAAAGAAAGTTTTTAGTAAATAATATCATTTGAATAATAATATGGGAACTAAAACCTTACCTATTTATTATCAAAATTATACTATTTGTTTTCAAATGAGGTGAAGTTATCATCAAAATTTATAAGCCATTACAATTAACGGTTTAGTGTCTAGCATCTCATGTTGGTGGTAGATAATGACGAAATTGAAAATTCAAATGGGAGGAGACAAAATTTTTAATTGAATTTTAGAAAGGTGAAACTACAATAATATGCATGACTGTACGAAGGAGATTTTTAAGAGAATCTTTTTAAAATATATATAGCTTGTTAAATTTTCATGAGTGCCACCCCCAAAGCTTTCATGCTTCACCATTAATTATAGACCACCACCATATATATATATATATAATCTAAAAAAACAAATCTTGACGTGCTTCATGTGGCTCTCAATGATCCCTCCATCACATAATTTTAATCCCTATCATCCACTGTAATGCCATGTATTATAAATTTTAAATTAATGGATAAGAGCTACTACTAATATATCTTTGAATATCATGTGATGCATTAACGTACGATTGCTACACATAAAGATGAGCTTGAGTGGAAAAGGGCTTTTAATCTTTCACGCATACTTCAAGCATTTAAAAACTATGTAAAATCATCATTGATAATGAAAGTTTAATGAATCTTTTTGATAATTTAGCCCTCAAACATATGAATTCAAAAACCTTACAAAGTAAATTGGGTGTAAAAAACATAAATTTATGCTACTCAAATATGGTTAGTGCTCGTTCAATTTAATACTTATAGCATAAAGCCATAAGATTTGGTGTGAAGTATTTTCTATGGATATTGCAAATGTAATTTTAGGCCAACCTTAATTGTATGATTCATATTTTTGAGGGTTGAACTATCAACATGATTGATGAAATTTTCATTATCAATGATGATTTTACATAGTTTTACCAACCTTAGTAGTACGATTTTGGAAAGCAAAGTAATTAAAAAGTTATCCTAATTAATCTTACAATTCATTCGGTTAACTGAAATTAGAAAACTCATTATGGAATAACAATTTTTACAAAAAAATTATTATTTTATATGGTGTTTAATTTTAATTTAAAATTTAAATAGATTATTAAAATTTCTCAAATGTAATTATTCAATTTTTCATCAACTTTTAAAATAAATTTCCTTGCTGCAATCAATCAAAATAATCCCCTGGTCAAAAACTAAGTCATTAAGAGTTCAGCTTTCTGATTAAGCAGTAGAACTAATCTTATCAAAGCAATCTCATTCTTAATCTCCCTATGTCATTACAATTATATGTATGTATTTTGTTATTAAGAAAGAATACATGTTTCTAAGTTATTCTCTTTAAAATTTAGTAAGAAAACTTAGTAGAATGTACAAGATGATAATCTAATTGGGTAATATCATTTTCTGAGAAACTGTTTAAAATTTTTTTCTTAATTTTAATGGATAAGAGTTCGATATCGAAACCTAAATGGAGTAGACATTAAAGTGTTGAAAATATTTTAGAATTTTACAACTCAAAGTCAAAGTTCAACACAAAAAACTTCTATCTCTATGCAAATTATGCTTTAATAGAAATTTTCATTATGTAAAAGATATCAAGTTGCATTTACTCTCCAAAGGATTTTTTCCCTAGATACGTTATTTAGAATCGACATGGAGAGGAACATGATTTTGTTGTTGAAAGTAATTTAGTGATACCTTTAATGTTAACAAAGTAAAAAATTCAAGGCAAGCAACCCAAAACCAATGATATAGATGGATTGTTAAAGGACACATTCTACTTAGGCAATGTTAATTCAGATGATGAATATAATGAGAACAATATAGATATGACAAATGATGATATGATGAAATTTGATAATTTATTGCTTGAAGCAAGAGCAGAATTATACCCTAGCTGTAAGTTATTCCTGAAATTATCCTTCATCTTATATTTATTTATCCTAAAGGTGACGATGAAGGGGGAATGAGACCAGTTCGTCTTCACTCGGCCGCCTTGTGTCGCCCAGCCATCGCCTTTCCAAAGCGAGTTATAAACCCCCATGGATTGATATCCCTGAAAGGCAACACCTTTCGCCTCTTGATTAAGGAAAAATGGATCAGTGTCTCGTCGACGAGGAAGACCATCAGTTTTTGGTTCCATAGGATTGAGTAAGAGTAGAAATCGGCGATGGGGTTGAACCAAAGTTCTATCCTCTGTTCTCGGTTTCCGATTCCGTTCACGTAGATATTTGTTTGAACCAGGTAAGGCTCTCCCGTCGTGTTACCTTACTTAACAAATTTGGATTTGGCCGAAGAAGTGCGCGAAAGGGATAAATTTACCTTCAGAACTTGCAAGCTCCCGTCCTCACTTCCGATGGAAATGTCGCAACTTCCGATCTAACAGGCAAAGGTAACATCGTCGAAGGAGCGAAGTCGAACAAGAACGAAGGAGCTGTAGAAGCCTCTCGTGCAATCTTACACCTCCTACGAAGTAATGAAGCCGAACAGCAACGACGCGAAGGCGTCGAGCGAATTTTAAACCCGCTCAATATGAGCGGGTTTCTAATTCGCGCAAAATAGTCCCTGTAATACACCCTTAATGCTTCGGAGTGTTTCCTTTTGTTTTACTCAAAATTAATAAAACAACCAAATTTAGTAAATACGTGTATTTGTTTTACTTTAAACTCCTAATCCAGGCAACCAAATAGTCCCTAAATCCCGATCAATTCCTGCATAAACCTTATTGCTAAATCTAGCTGAAATCATGTATTGAATCCTAAGGATTTATAATAAATCCTCTTAAAATCCTTTTTAATTAACTTGATTATAATTGATCTAATTTAATTATACTGAATTACTATTAATCGTAATTAATTATAATTAATCAAAATCCATTATAATTAGTTAATTACTTTAATAGATATTTAATTTTAAATTAAATATATTTAATTATATATTAAATATAATTAATTATGATTAAATTTTTAATTAATTATAAATTAACTCTAATTAATTTATAATAAATTTTAAATCAAATATAATTAATTATATATTAAAATATAATTAATTTCTAATTATTATAAATTAACTCTAATTAATTTTTAATAAGTTTTAAATTAAATATAATTAATTATATATTAATATAATGAATTACAATTTATTTATGATTAAATAGAAATTAAATTCAATTAATTTATAAGTAATAATTGATTAAATGTAATAAATTATGTGTTAAATATAATATGTTATATATAATTTATAATTAATTATAAATAAAGTATGCTTGCACCTCAACATGTGTGATAAGCTGGTCAACCACCTATACAAGTTTTTATAAGAATGATAGGAAGAAACCTGATGCGACACCTATGAGGCATGTAAGTAGCTCTTGACTCCAAAATCTTATCCTCGATGCATGTGATGAGCCGATAAATCACATATACACACTTTTCTTAGCATGATAGGAGGGAAACTAGTTTGATACCTACGACGAGGCAGGTAAGCAGCTCCCAGACCCAAAATCCTATCCTTGGTGTATGTGATGAGCCGGTCAACCACCTATAAATGCTTTTTATAGTATGGTTAGAGGGAACCCGGTGTGACACATACGATGAGGTAGGGGACAATGCAGTACATGATTTTTTTAGCATGGTGGGGATAACTTTAAGTACGCATATGCACCTCAGTGCCTGTAGGGAAACCAATGTGCTTTTTTAAGTAAGTACCTTTGGAGTCTCATACACACTTTTCTTAGCATGGTGGGATTCAAGATTACGACCGCGGTGTCCAAGGACACCTACCATGCATGCTTTTCTTAGCGTGGTGGGAAGGCCCAAACTACCTATATTTCACCCAAATGGGGGATATATCAGGATGCTATTGAAATTCAAACTAAAATATATAGAACTTGAATAACAAAAGAACCCCACTTGAGCAGTAATATAGAGGACTCATAATTCAACAGAAATGTATAAAACTTGAACCAAATATATAGAGGACTTGTATGAACAACAGGAAACATCACTTGAATTGAACTACAATAAATTAAATCCTAAAATGCACAATCCAGATCAAAATGCAAATGAAAAATAATAATTTAATTCATTCAAATGAATACAAACAAACAAGCAGGGGACTTGTGACGAACAGGATCTCAATGCATATAAGAAATGAATGCTAGTCAATTCACAGCAATTTCAAAATAAATATCGACCATAAATGACTGAATACACAGCACATAATGAACGATGATGGTTGATACATGATACATGTACTGGATTCCTACAACAATCTCTGTGAGGCCAAATGCACTATACTTACAAGCAATAGCAGCCAACTATAAAATGCACGAGTATCTCCCATATGCATTAATAAATACCTTGATGTAAGAAACAACCAACTACTAAATACATGGATGTCTCCTATATGTATTAATGAAATCTCCAACACAAATAACAATTTTCTTATAGATTGAGATGGCAACACTAGAAATTGATAGTGGAAGATCCATCCTTACAAACCATCACAGTCAACGATCACCTGAGATTAGTGAAAGGGTTATATGATACATGAACAATGGCTCTTCTATAAACACTTCGATAAGATCATATTGAATGTGATCGGCCGCTGTAAATAAGTGTGATCCATTTATGGATAATAAAATTGGGTACATTGTGGAAGAATCATGTGAACATAAAGTATACAAGAGCATATAACAAATACGAGCATCGGCTGGCTCTTCGAAGAGAACCCTTGTATGAAGAGGGCACCCGTCTTCCTATAAGAATGGAAGAGATATTTGAACAAATTTGAACTCAACTTATTGGTGTTCCAAAGTTTCTTATTTTTCATTTATCTGAGAGAAAACATCTCTGGCATCATTAAGCCTTAGTAGTGCAAATGATCTTCAAAGTTTAGCACTGTGATACAATATACCGTGCACACTTATAGTGCTACAGTACCACCTCTACCGAAGCTGTTCAACCAAGGAATATAAGTACCTACTGATTTCTTAAATAGAATCTTCTCTAAGAAGGACACCTCCTCTAAGAATGGAAGAGATGTTTGAGCAAATTTAAACTAAACTTCCTAATATTCCAAAATTCCTATAAGAAATACAAATTCCTTCAATACCTCCATGACAATCAGACTATTATTCTTATTGAAGAGGAATCCATAATATTGTAGAGGATTATCTTTAAGGCAGCAGCCATTGATTTCAAATTATAGGGCATCAGTAAGAATATAATTATCTAAGGTTGAAATAATTGATATTCCAACTTAGTTTTCATAACTATATTTTTATATCATGTATATTTTTTATGATTCCAAAATTTTTTTGTGTTGATTACTGTTTCTCCTAACTTATATTGGAAATTTTACTTTTGCTGTTTATATGTACTAATGTTTCAAGGAAATCATACTCCAGACTGCTAAAGACTTCAAGACAATTAGATTAGGGTTTATTGTATTTGAAGTTTATACTTATATTTTTCTTAAGTTTGAGAGTGTGTGTTTGTAATTGGGTAACTGTACACACACACACACACTGGGGTAGTGTAAAAATATTTAATTTTTTAAAACTAAGTGTACTATATGATTTTGGATCATACGGGACAATTTAACCTGTGTGTTCCTCAAGAAAGAAGTTAAATAAATCACGCATGAAAATTTTCTAAGTATTGTTCGTACTATATGAAGTTAACTTCATACATATGATGTCAAGAGTATAAAATTGGTACGAATCATTTCATTTACATGAACAGGTGAATTTTTTTAACTATTAATACTATACAAACTTGGGTTCATACATACGACTTCTAGAATACAAAAGTGGTGCATATCATTTTGTCCATACGAATAGGTAACTTTTTTGAATTGTGCATATTGTATGAACTTTGGTTTGTATAGGTGACTTCTAGAGTATGAAATGGACAAGATCATTTTTGTACCAAACGAAGCGTGATTTGATTAAAATAGATCGTCCTGTATGATATTGGGTTCGTACAGGTGACTTCTTGTGTACAAAATTAGTTTGTACAAAATCATATAGAATAAATTTATTTAAATTTGAACTGATCGTATTGTATGATGTCAATTAGTACACAGGTCAATTAGAGTATAAAATCGATTTGTACAGGAGTATACAAATGAATTTTGCATTGATAGTACGTACGATGTGCGAATGTACTATACGATCATAGATGGTCAAATTGAATTTTTTAATTTTTTTGGATAAATTTTTTTGTCTTTTATACATAAGGTCCTAAAAACTGAGTGTGGGTGAATGCTTCTTTGTATTTTCTTTGAGAGCGAGTATAATAGTGCTTTAGAAGAGTGTTTAAGAGCGTGGTTTGAGTGATCTTGCAAGAGGAATTTGTGAAGGGTTCACAAGGTTATCCAAAGGTGAGAATCTATTTGTAAATCTCCCAAATCTCTTCCCTACTTTTTTGCAGATACTCAAGAGAAGATCTTTGGAGAAGATCTAGTACTCTGCCAACACCAAGTGGGTGTGAAAGGATGATGGTACTCTGCCGATACTAAGAGGATATGAAAGGATGATAGTTCTCTGCCAATACTCAAGTGACCTCAAAGTCACTCTGATAATGGCTGTATTAACAGAAAATCTCAACCAAAAGGGATAAAATATTACAAATGCCCTCAAAATTTTAGAATATGTGAAAAATTTCAAATGACCCCATACACCCAATGATGGTCATATTGAATGTAAATCTTACTTTAACCGGAGGGGTCAATTTCAAATATCCAAAGTTTTGCTTAAATGCCCATTAAAACCCAAAATCCCAAAAATTCCAAGATTAAAATATTTAAAGTTGAAATAATCCATCAAATTACTTAAAGCAAATATATATTCACCCTCCACAATAGTTTGCCTAGTTGGATAAATTTGAAAACAACTTCAGTTCATAAAGAGATAATATCTAGTTAAGGATATCACTAGGATCCATTCTCAATATATCTCTTACTAGTAAAGATGTAGCACGTGTTCTCTAATTAGTGCTTTTTACTGCTATATGGAACCACACTTATGATTTTGCCGTAAAGTGGCATTATAGGTAAATTGTTATAACTAGGATCCTCTGAACCGGGTGGTTCGTCGTCAAATGGCACCACTAAATTATGGTCATGGTCAACACCCATATTATCCCCAATGGCATCAAATCATTGAGCAATGAATCAATAGGATATAATCAATAGGACACAAATCCCTCTATTAGCAAAGGTGGATTTAAATTTATCCCCTTAGACAAATATTCACCCTAAGTCTACAAGGTACCCTTGGACGAAGCAACCCATGGCTGCCGATAAGGATCCTTTTGTCAGGTTGGGTCAACTAGCTCCTCTGACTAAGTAAACTAGGGACTACAATGGCCTAGGATGATAGAACCATGGGATCTTAATCATGTCCATCATCTATTCCCACACCATCCGCTTTAAGTGCAACATTATAAAATTTCTAATTTTAAATATCAATCATTCAATATCCAAACCCATACTGCTACTATATACCATATAACAAGTATCTTATACATATCTGATTGACGACTAGCTTTAATCAAAAGTTCTCTCTCACTATCGTGAGGGATAATTAACTATAGGGACTTGCACCTATAGAAAACCAGAACTCATATATAAAGTTCTAACAAAATGAGGATGAAATCTTTGGGTAGTGTCTTATCTACAAATCCATCCGCCTTCTCAAAATTTACCCCAAAACTCAATCCATTAAAACTCCCCCGAAGAAAAAGTAGATGGGGGAGGCTGGGGCCAAATTTTTGGAGCCCACACTAAATAAACCTAAAGTGAGCAACGAATCTGATCCTTTGTTAGCAATTAGATGGGTCGACAAGGTTCAAGGAATAATATTTAAAATGTCCGCTAAACACTCATATGGGCCTTGACAAGGGTGTTATGGATATACTCGTGACGTCTAAGGGTGCTGTGTAGGTCAAATAATGAACATAAGTTTGAGTCAAATCCTTTTATGCGAGTAGATAGGAGTCGACATGGCTCAAACTATCAAACAAATATATAATCATGACGTTGATAAGTTGACAGAGTTGATAATTTTCAATCCACAAATGGAAATTCCCCATAGAAATCTCGATGATGACCGTGTTGAACATAAATCTCATCCTAAGAGGTTAATTTCAAATATTCAAAATGCCACTCAAATGCCCATAAATTTTTAAAGTTCCAAAAGCAATCAAAATCCAAATATTTAAAATTGAAATTAATTTTCAATCACTTAAAGCAAAATCTATCCATCTTCCATAATAATTTGCTGAGGTGGACAAATTTAAAAATACATTTTAACTCACAAAGAGCTAGTGACTGGTTGAGAATATCACTAGCATTCATTCTCAAACTATCTCTTGTCAGTAAGGACGTGACATGTGTCCTATAACTGGTAATTTTGCTACTAAATGACACTGCAGGTAAATAGTTATGATCGGGCATCTGAATAGGGTGGTTTGCCATAAAATGACACTACTAAATTACGTTTATGACTCTAACCCGTAAGCTCCCCAATGTAATCAAATCCTTGAGATATGAATCAATATGATATAATCATTAGAGCACAAAGCCCTCTATTAGCTAAGGTGGATTCAAATTTGTCCCCTTAAACAAATATTCATCCAATGTCTATAAGGTACCCTCAGAAGGCGCAACCCATAGCTGCCGACAAAGATCCTTCTATCAAGTTGGATCGACTACCTCCTCTGGCTAAGATAACCAAGGGCCAGAATAGCCTGGGACGACGGTATTATGGGATCTTGAGCGGGCTCATCATCACTTCCCCCACCATTCATTTTAAGTGCAAGATAGTGAAACTTCAAACTTTAAATATTAAATTTTCAAGCACCTAAACCCATATTCCTTCTATATGCTAGATACATGTATCTCTACATATCTGATTGACAACTAGTCTTAGGAGTAATTAACTATAGGGGCTTGCGCCTATAGGAAATCAAAACTCAGATCATAAAGTCCTCACAAAATGAGGGTAAAATCTCTGGGTGTTTCTTATCTTCAATCCAAATTTGCTTTATGAAAATTTACCTCGGAACATAATCTATTAAAACTCTCCCTGAGCGAAAAAACAGACGAGGGGAGGCCGGGGCGTGAATTTTTGATGACCACATTTATGTGCCTAAGTAAAGGATGATATCTTCGAGAATAAGCTTTCTTATGAAATTTCTGATGACTAAATTATGAGTTTGCTAGCAACTTTTGATGTCTAAGTGAATTTAATGGCCAAGTTATATCAGAATGACCTAATAATATTGACGACTCCAATTTCCAAATTTGTTGGCGAGTAGATTCTTTCTCTTAACTTCATAATTATGGCTAGTTGAATTAAGCAACTTTAAATGAATATTTTCTTTAGCAACTTCAAAGTTCTCAGCAAGTGCTTAGCGACTAGGTTAAAGTCCAATTTATGAAAGTAATATAAGTTGATTAACTCAGCCCAAGGGACATTAACTTATCTTAATTATGGATTCATTTGATAGGTTTTTTTCTTGCTTTCTAAAACAGTTTTTTTTTTTATGAGCTAGAAATTTTTATACTAAAATTTTTCTTTATTTTCTTTAAAAAATAATAAGAAAATTATCCCAAACAAAATCTATGATTATAATAATAAAGTTGCACAATAGCAAAGATCTTATTATTACAATGGTTCATATTATTGGTCAAAATCTATCATCTGATATTCTATTATTAATATATATTATTTTATTTGATTATCAAAATTATACTAAGACTTTATTTGGAGTAGCTTTTTGATTACTATTTAAAACAATTTTTTATTACAAAAATTTTATAAATTAAAAATTTTTTATTAAAAAATTACTTTAGAAAGCAATAAAAAACTGTACCAAATTAATTCTAAATCAAACATAGTACACTAAACGAAATGTATTTGAATAATAATAATAATAATATAATCGCACCTCTACTAAAAAAATCCAACGTGAATGGCTCAGTCACTAGAGCATCATTAAAGCACAGCATTAATCAGATTTTTCCCCATTCAGAATTCATGCATCATAATGTTAAAGCTTGCCTTATAAATTAATAAAAAAGAATCGCAAATACTTTGCTGGTTGTGCTCACTTGAAATGTTGAAAGCAGAAAAATTGATACACTGCATCTGAACTTGCAAGCATCTTCCGTACATGAAAAACATTCTAAATAATAAGTTATATTAACATTTACTACTCGAATAGTCTTACCTACACAATGCTGGAAAATAGCCAATATAAGATAACACAGCAACAATCTAAACAATTACAAAAATACCACCGAGAATATAGTAACAACTGAAAATCAATATAAATATGGAGAAGCATTATAGAATCCATCACTTTCACTGCTGCAGAACCTATATATTGTGACTAAGTTGAGAGACCATCACCTTGCCATGCCCACACAATGTCCATAAGGGCCGGTCTCATATCCTGTTTCCACAGCTTCTGATACTCGTAAGTATCACCATTGGTCATTCTAATCTCCACCAGATGAAACGAAGGAGTCACCTCAAAAACCATAGCATCAATGGTCAAAATCCCCTTTAAACCTTCTTTTGATCCTTCCATTTTCAGAACCCCTTCCTCCTTTTTCTTTATCTTCAAGCCTAATGTCTTGGCAACTTCCTCAAGCTTTGAGAAAATGGTTGAAGCTGGCTTAGTGGATGTGAATCTTGCTTCCCTCTTGAAGTCAACCTCCGCAAACAAACCAGAAAGATCAAATCCTGCTGAAAGAGAAATTATGTCAAAAGCATTCAAGTTAATTGGCTTCACCATTTCTGGCTTCTCTATCTCTTGCTTTTCTTCTGTTGCATTAATCTGAGAGGTATTGAAAGCTGCATTGACATCCTGCGGAGCCAATTCTTGTGCTTCTGTTTCTTTGTTCTTCCGCTTGGCATCAAATCCCCTTTTAAACCATGAATTTTCTTTAATTTTTTCAATTGAGACTCTGGTTTCTGGGTTAGGATCTAGAATTCTTGTTATCAGCTTTCTAACATCTGATGGGAACCAATTCGGGCATTTAAATTCTGCATTTCCGATCTTTCTATACATCTCCATCAGGTTTGGATCATGGAAAGGGAGATAACCGGCCATGAAAACAAATAAAATTACTCCACAGGACCAAAGATCAGCTTTTGCGCCATTATATCCTTTTCTATTAATTACCTCAGGAGCAACATATGCTGGAGTTCCACATGCAGTGTGCAGTAAGCCATCTTGCCTTTTTGACTCAGCAAGGGCACTTAAACCAAAATCTGAAATCTTCAAGTTTTCATTTTCATCCAGGAGGAGGTTCTCAGGTTTCAGATCCCGATGATAAACCCCTCTGCTGTGACAGAAATCTACAGCACTGATCAGCTGCTGAAAACATTTCCTCGCAACATCTTCCTTGAGCCTGCCTTTGGAAATCTTATTAAACAGTTCTCCACCTTTAACATATTCAAGGACGAAATAGATTTTGGATTTGCTTGCCATCACCTCATAAAGATGCACAATGTTTGGATGTCTGACTAATCTCATGACCGAAATTTCTCGCTTTATCTGTTCTATGAGTCCAGCCTTGAAAACCTTCTCTTTTTCAATCACCTTTATAGCAACACTATGTGAAGTTTTAATATTCCTAGCATGATAAACCTTAGCGAATGTCCCTTGTCCTAACAATCTTCCTAATTCATATTTTTTCATAAGAACGTGCCCTTTATTTTCTGAAACCATCTTCTATAATCTTCCTGAAATATTGCCCTCTCCCACTTATATATGAAATTTCAAAACAGAGCGATCTTGAACTCAAAACACTTCAACCGTCGTCACCAATGTCGTGCCCAAACACGACAGGATTTCTTGAGTTTCTAGCTTCAATGTGCAGTCTTGCATTTAAGATATGCTTGTCAAGGGCAAGTTCCTTGATCTCATCAAGGATGAATGGTAAAAGCCAATATGGAGCTACAGCCGGATTCGCCTCAGACAAGATTATCTTGGTCTGGATGCACATCTTTCCGCATTCCCTATAATTTTTCTTCCAAAAATTTATCTGAAAAATATTTGGAAGAAAACTATATATGATATACTAGAATTACAAGAAATCAACTACTCTCACTTAAAATATTGATGAAACTGCATCTCCCAACATGAAATGCTATAATTGAAATAGAGATGAGATAATCACAAATGTATGTTCGATCTCCAAACATGCTTGCGATGTAACAGGCAGCAATTGTAGATAGGGGAGGAGGCAAAGGACATAATTAGGAAGAGTAGGGGGTGGAGGGAGGGAGGAGGGGAGATTGAATGGGAGCAAAATATGTTTTCTTTATTCTCCTTCAAAATTTCAAGGTTTTTTAATTTTATTTTTTTCTAGGAAAGCAAATTTATGCATCAAGGCAAAGGAAGATAATCCATATAATTCATGGAAAAACAATTGAGACAAATTATCCTGATAAAAATTTTGTACAGAATAGGTCTTAAAAGAAATATTTTGTGATAATTACAATATTAATTATTTGTTTATTGCTCTTATCTCATAGAAAATCCAATGATTTGAAACTAATCCTAATCAATTTTTCTTCGGGATATCTTGCCATAAGATTTATTCATAATTCATGAAGAATGAATAAGAGAAACAAATAATTAAGATAAAAAAGAACTGAAGATACAAAACTAAAATAATTTTCATATCTAATTAAACCATAATGGTCACCACTTATTTATTTATTTATTTTTGATAAACTGAATTAACCAAATAACTCAAATAACTCCCACTAATATGATGCATTAAAGGCCTCAAATTATCCAAATCAGCCCATAAATGCCCTAGTGACCATAGTTCAATTAGTATAAATCATATTGCATCATCACATATATGAATCAAACCTATTTCCAATCATTTGTAGGCCCATTACTATTGATAACAAGCTTTATCTTCTTTTAGATAAGAATAAATTTAAATTTAAATTCATTGGGACTGTGTAGGGATATATTTCCATATTTCTATAAATGAGAATCGATGATATAATTACTTTTTATTGATTGATTGAATGAATGCAAATTCGTTGTGCCAACAAGAGTGTATTTTAGATTCATGTTCTATATAAGTTCTTCTCTATATTTGTGGTCCACCATTTTTTTTTGTATTAAATTAAGGTTTATGGAACCTTCATTTTATTTCTATAAGACTATAATTTTATTGGCAGATCTGCAACACATATAATATTATCTCGAACCACAACAGCATATCCCAATCATCCCATTTTGCCACCAACACACACCTCCACACAATCATATGTCATTGTTACCCAATTTGTTACAGCATTTGCATACACTCATTACACTAGCAACTCAAAAGAGCCGCATTTGGAAACTGCTTTCCATTTGCATGCATTATTTATTTTCTTCCAATATCACAACCCCAACCTACATTGCTCGCCACTGGCTTCACAACTTAGTGAGTTCCCCAAAATTTCTCAGCTTGTTGCATTGCATCTCCTTCCTCCATGTAATATGTATCACTTTCCCTATCCAACAACAATGCACCCATACCAAAGTTTCCACATGTGAATCTCATACATAGTGATGAGGACATCGATCCAAGGTTCAAACAGGGGTATCGCCGGAAGCATCGCAGATCGACGGCCACGATTCAGAGATTATATTTTTAGTTATTATGCATTTTATTTTATGTATTCCTTTTGTACCCTTATGTTGAGTTGAGTCATGTTGGGGCCCTGAGGGCAATTTAGTCTTTATTTCTTCTTGTATGCTTGAGACCTATATATATGAGTCTTTTCTCTTGTAATAACTAATGAATATTTGAATGAAAATTTGTGTGCTTCTACTTCTTCTTGCATGAGAGCTTGAGAAGGGAGAGAGCTCAAGGGGAGCAAATCGCAAGGCCCACCAATCGTTGGAAGAGTCCGCGGCTCGTGGTTAGGTTTTCTATCTTCTCCTTCGTATTCACCTCCCTCTTCTTTCTCCTCCACCACAAGAAGACCCCTTCCTCTTTCCCAAACCCGCCGGCCCTCGGCCTTCCTTGGCCGCCGACCACCCCACCTCCTCCACCCGTCCAAGCCCTTCACCACCGGCCCTCTTCCACACTCCCCACTTGTTTGAATTTTGAAAATACAAATTATTTGAGTTATGAAAATTTCCAAATTTGTAAAGCCAAATATGAAAAATTTTCAAATTCAAAACAATTCGAAATTCGAATCAAGGTGGATCTCTTAATCAAACCTCCTCATGCACACAAGCAAATTTGGAAGGTTTGTAACTTGCTTCCACATCCTCTCCTCTCCCTCTTGATGCCGCCGGCCTTACTAGGCTTTCCCCTCATTAATTACTCCATTAATCCCCCCTCAATTTGAAATTAAAAAATTAATTTCAAATAAAACTCCCTCCCAAAATTTCAAATCCTGAAATTTATTGCAGGATTTGTTTTAAAACTCCTCCCTCTCCTCTCTTGAAACCGCCGGCCTCCCCTCCTTAACTCCTCCCATTAATTCCCCAATCAATGCCATAACTCCCTTGGATTTGAAATTCAAAAATCCAAGTCAATTCCCTCTCAATTTTAATCAAAACTGAAATTAATTTTCAGATTTTGATTAATCTCCCTACACTCTCCACTAAGACTAATTTCTCTAAACCCAAGCTCCCTTCCCCTTGCACCCGCCGGCTTCACCCTCTCTCCTTGGGAATCCCGCCGACCCCTCCTCTCTCTCTCCTTCTTTTGTGAATTGAGAAGCCAAAGGAAAAAGAAGGCGACGCATTTCCACCTCTATTTCGATGATGCATGGCGGATCCGGAGCTTGATAGTGGATTGGTGCTCGACATCTACGGTGTCATCCATATTACCCGGTCTCCATTCTTCGACGTCGGGTTTGGACTCGATGACACGGTGGAAGACTACTTGAATCGCATCCTCCCCACACTCATAGACGTCCTCGACGAACAATTCGAGGACTACTCGTGGACCGTCAACGACTATCCGTCCGTGCCTCCCCCACCACCGTCAACCTTTCCGTGGCTCAAGATCATTGGTGTTGCGACCTTCCTCATGGCATCGTTAAGTGTGTTGAAGATCTTCTCCCGCTAAGCCTAGTGTAGTTGAGTGATCCATCCCCAAGGTGAAAACTCTCTTTATTAAATTGCGGATTGTTGATTAATAGCTTTTGGTATTGCTACTATCTTTGGTTACCTAGGAGTTTTGGCTAATCTACTTGTACTCCTTCGCCTAAGCAAGTTAACACTAAGAACCTTTAATGATTTTACTTGTTATCTCAATAAGCTCTTAATTGTAATTCCATTGTCAATCACTTTTGATTTTCTTAAGAAGCTCCTTCGCATGTGGTATCACATCATCTTGGTATCAGAGCATGGCTAGCATGCTTTACTTGGGCTAGATGCATCCTAGGAGTCTACTTTAGCTTGCTTTAGTCGTTTGCATGCATAACATCACCTAGGTAGTTTTATTTTCTGTTTTCATTTTGCTGTCCTAAAATTTCTGCAGCAGTTTCTGCATGTTACATGAGCATATTTCAGTATTTAGTTGCTGTCATCGTTACATTTACATCCATAATAGCCTAGGCCACTTAGACATTTGCTGCCCACGAATTTTCTGCACTTAGTATAGCCTTTAGGGTGAATTCTAGGTAGTGTCAAGTTGTTGTCCACTCATTCCTGCAGCTGTTAGGCTTCATTTAGTGAACCTAGAGTCACTGTTTAGGTGTTGTCCACGCCTTGGAACTTTGCCGACACCCTTGGGTAACTTCACCCCTCATTTGTGCTTGCTGTCCTGAACTTTCCAGCTGCTGTAGGTTGCTGTCCACAACACTCATGCACTCATTTAGTGGACTTTTAGGCTAGTTTCTTAAGTGTTTAGACGCTGTCCTCAACCTAACAACCTTCCTAAGTGCCTAGGTTACTTAACCCACTAGTGTAGCTTGCTGTCCGAACATTTTCGGCACCTTGTAGTAAGTATAGTGAGCCTAACTTAGTGTCTAAATGACGTCCCTTACACCCAATCATCCTTGAGTGTTGCTTGGCGCTTCCCAATGGACCCAATAAGACTCCAAAAGAGTTTAGATGACATCGTTAACCTAGTGGGCAATATGACTAGGATTATGACGGAGAAACCCGTTGACTATCCCCACTCTAATTACATGCCCCACTCAGCTTATCACCCGAGACATGAGCCTAGGCCTCCACGACCTCACTTAGAATCACCTTATCGTTTGCCTACCTTTGATGGTTCCTCGGAGCCTTACTATTTTAGGGAATGGGCCAAACAACTAGATGACTATTTTGAATCATATCATATCCCTGAATTCCACCAGGTTAGCATCGCTAGGTCTTACCTTAAAGGTCGAGCTCTTCAATTTTGGGCAAGATTGGAAGATCATAAAGAGTCTCGCGATGAGTATCCTACCTCTAATTGGAGAGACATGAGGAGAGAACTCAACTTAAAATATAGACCCTCTACCTGTGGACAACCTGCTGATTCTAAGTTTAGGCCCCCCCTGCCCATCAAACCATTGGATATTACACTCTCAATACCCCTACCCCTAGTGACCGTCATTTAGAGCACCACCTTACCCCTTGCAGAACAAACCGTGGACCTTACTGTGGTCAAGACCACCCACCCATTAGTAACATCCGGGTTGCTGCCCCACCCTATAGGTCTTCACCTAACCTTGATGGCCGACCCTCTACTGGGCCTTCCGTTAGACCAATCTCTTATGACTCTCCACTTGGACCTACTTCTAGCCCTCCCAGTCAACCGTTAGCCTCCCTAGTCCTTGACCCTGCAAGTATGATTATAATCAAGGAAGACATTAAGACGATGAGGTTCCCTGAACCTGAGACTGAGTGCATCCATTTCGTGGATGCTAGTGATATCACTAATGATGAAGAATTCTTTGAGGATGGAACAGAAGTGATTGAATCAAACTCCCAGAATGACTTAAACCCGAGCTAGGAAAGTTAGAACCTGTAAACGTCGACACCTTAACCCACCCCAATCCTAGTCTCTTCGAGGATAAGTCTTTGAACAAAGTATGCCTTGAGGATATTAATTTGATCTCAAACGACACTGATCTGACCTTGAACCCTGTGGAATTAAATTTGGAAGATTCTAATTTAATTGACCCCGAACCTGATCCTACTTAGATTATTAATATGAATTTGGATGACAGTCAGTTGAATCTGAACAATTCTGAGTCTATTTTGAAAATTAAGCATCCTCTTATTTTATGGGAGTCTATGTTAGGAGTTGCCCCTTTAGATTTGCATTTGAAAGAGTGTGTTTTTCTTGATTGGACTTATCTCACCACTCCTCGTACCAACTTTTATGTTAGAGAGTCTTAACCCACACCTTCATATCACCAATCTAGCTGTTGTGCTTACTTTTGTAATGGATACCATACCCCATTTCTTAAGTCCCATACCTACTGGTGACTCGTTTAGCTATCCCATTATGGCTGTCAGTCAGGACCAATCATCTTACCTTGTTCCTGATTCATTTGTTTTGCCCACTATGTTCTTGTCCTTCCCTGTTAAGGACAATCCCTCTCCTAGTTGGATGAATTTACTAGATGACACTGTCGACCCTAGGAGACTACCTACGACTTTAACTCAGACTTCCCATAGAAGTACCCTGGTAGCTAAGAACGTCTTCATTACTCCTACACCAGTCCCCTTAGACCGAACACTTTAGACCCCTTTTTTTTGTGTGACTCATCCACCTTTCTAGCGATGTGTTCGTGTGAGTTAGTATGTTGTGTGTGTGTGTTTGTAGTATGTTGTCTTCCAAGTTATTTCTGTTTAAAACTTTTGTGTGAGCCTTGATTCTTGTCATTTGTCATGCATACCGGTTCTTTTGCATATGCATTTGCATCTCATCTCCAGGAGCTTTATAAAGAAATTAAAAGAAGAATTGAACAACGTAACTCCAATTATAAGCTTATTTCAGATCACAAGAAAGGATTTAAAGAATTCGAGGTTAGAAACTTTGTGATGGTACGGATCCCTTTGTGAAGAAGTTACATGCTAGAAACGCCGGACCCTTTTAGGTAATTTCAAAGATAAATAGCAATGCTTATGTGTTGGACCTTCATAAAGATTTTAACATCAATCTTACATTTAATATAGAAGATCTAGTAACCTTTGAGGGACCAGAGCTGAACCCTAATATTCCACTTCAAATTGAGCCTTTTGAGAACCCACCCAGTGAGATCCTCAGCCTACTCCCACTCCCTGATTTACCCCACTTACCTATTGCGAAGAAGGTTGAAGCTATACTTAACGATGAAATCATTTCCATGAAGGAAGGCGGGCGCCACAGGTACTTGGTTCATTAGAAAGGGAAGCCGGTGACCGAGGATACATGGACTGATCAAGAGGAGTTACAGAGATTGGATCCAGATCTTTTAGAGATGTACGAGAGCTCCAGAGATTTTCACTCGACGGGGTCGAGCTTTCTCCCACCTGGGGAGAATGATGAGGACATCGATCCAAGGTTCAAACAGGGGTATCGCCGGAAGCATCGCAGGTCGACGGCCACGATTCAGAGCTTATATTTTTTAGTTATTATGCATTTTATTTTATGTATTCCTTTTGTACCCTTATGTTGAGTTGAGTCATGTTGGGGGCCTGAGGGCAATTTAGTCTTTATTTCTTCTTGTATGCTTGAGACCTATATATATGGGTCTTTTCTCTTGTAATAGCTAATGAATATTTGAATGAAAATTTGTGTGTTTCTACTTCTTCTTGCATGAGAGCTTGAGAAGGGAGAGAGCTCAAGGGGAGCAAATCGCAAGGCCCACCAATCGTTGGAAGAGTCCGCGGCTCGTGGTTAGGTTTTCTATCTTCTCATTCGTATTCACCTCCCTCTTCTTTCTCCTTCACCACAAGAAGACCCCTTCCTCTTTCCCAAACCCGCCGGCCCTAGGCCTTCCTTGGCCGCCGACCACCCCACCTCCTCCACCCGTCCAAGCCCTTCACCGTCAGCCCTCTTCCACACTCCCCACTTGTTTGAATTTTGAAAATACAAATTATTTGAGTAAAGAAAATTTCCAAATTTGTCAAGCCAAATATGGAAAGTTTTCAAATTCAAAACAATTCGAAATTCGAATCAAGGTGGATCTCTTAATCAAACCTCCTCATGCACACAAGCAAATTTGGAAGGTTTGTAACTTGCTTCCACATCCTCTCCTCTCCCTCTTGATGCCGCCGGCCTTACTAGGCTTTCCCCTCATTAATTGCTCCATTAATCCCCCCTCAATTTGAAATTAAAAAATTAATTTCAAATAAAACTCCCTCCCAAAATTTCAAATCCTGAAATTTATTGCAGGATTTGTTTTAAAACTCCTCCCTCTCCTCTCTTGAAACCGCCGGCCTCCCCTCCTTAACTCCTCCCATTAATTCCCCAATCAATGCCATAACTCCCTTGGATTTGAAATTCAAAAATCCAAGTCAATTCCCTCTCAATTTTAATCAAAACTGAAATTAATTTTCAGATTTTGATTAATCTCCCTACACTCTCCACTAAGCCTAATTTCTCTAAACCCAAGCTCCCTTCCCCTTGCACCCGCCGGCTTCACCCTCTCTCCTTGGGAATCCCGCCGACCCCTCCTCTCTCTCTCTCTCCTTCTTTTGTGAATTGAGAAGCCAAGGGAAAAAGAAGGCGACGCATTTCCACCTCTATTTCGATGATGCATGGCGGATCCGGAGCTTGATAGTGGATTGGTGCTCGACATCTACGATGTCATCCATATTACCCGGTCTCCATTCTTCGACGTTGGGTTTGGACTCGATGACACGGTGGAAAACTACTTGAATTGCATCCTCCCCACACTCATAGACGTCCTCGACGAACAATTCGAGGACTACTCGTGGACCGTCAACGACTATCCGTCCGTGCCTCCCCCACCAACGTCAACCTTTCCGTGGCTCAAGATCATTGGTGTTGCGACCTTCCTCATGGTATCGTTAAGTGTGTTGAAGATCTTCTCCCGCTAAGCCTAGTGTAGTTGAGTGATCCATCCCCAAGGTGAAAACTCTCTTTATTAAATTGCGGATTGTTGATTAATAGCTTTTGGTATTGCTACTATCTTTGGTTACCTAGGAGTTTTGGCTAATCTACTTGTACTCCTTCGTCTAAGCAAGTTAACACTAAGAACCTTTAATGATTTTACTTGTTATCTCAATAAGCTCTTAATTGTAATTCCATTGTCAATCACTTTTGATTTTCTTAAGAAGCTCCTTCGCATGTGGTATCACATCACATAGTCTCTTCTTGATAAGCCACACACTTCTGCTCGCAAGTATCTCCTTTCGCTTGTTGTCCTGCTTCATCACTATTAAAATAACTCATTCATTTCCTCTTTGTCAGCCACTTACATATTTGCTTCTTTCATTCATCTCCTAGGATTTTTTAGCTATTCCTTTGATAGCCACATCAATTGCAACATCAAGACATGGATGACAAAAATCGACTCCATCTTTGTCCCCTTATCAATGACTATCACAACCAACAACAATTGAGGGAACATCTTCTAGCAACAAGGAGATCCTAACTTCCCTAAGTTTGATCCTATTGGGATAATGCATGATCTAAATTGATATTGGGATAAATACATGCGCATGGAAATCTTATAATTATGCATGTGCAATTGATTAGTTAACATCTATTAAAAGTTGTCAAACCATAACCCTACAAATTATCATAATGAGAATTACTGGAAGCAAATCGAGTGTTATACTAAAATTTTCTTGCTAGCAACCATATAATCCTATGAGTTATTTATTGCAAACTTAAAAGCCATTGAATTGGATTTTAAAAGTGGAAGAAAATTGATTGTTTCTGAAATGAAATCTACTAATAGCTAGTACAACTAAATTTGCTTGCATGCTGCATCATTATAGTTTGCAGTTGCATGCTGCATCATTATAGTTTGCAGTTGCATGCTGCATCATTATAGTTTGCAAAGATGTCACTCACATCAAAATAAGTCTAAAATATATTTTAAGAATCTTGCCCAAAATAATCAATTTAAAGAGTTGATTTCCAATTGTCTAATTCGTAATGATAAGTGATGAAGCATCAATAGGCTTGAAACTAACATGATTATCTTGAAACAAATAAAAGAAAACTTATTGGCATAATCAGGTATCAATGAAGTATCTATTAGCAGACTACTTGTTATACCACGAAATCCTTACCTAATACTAAACTGATTTTAGAATCCCTATTGGATTTTTTAGGATTTAGACTAGCTTATACAGATCGCATATCTTACAAAGGCAATAAGGCTAGCTATTATACCACAAAAAGACCAATGAAAAAAGACAAATATCAATAATCTGATTAACAATGATAAGAGACTCATATCTTTGGAAATTGAACCTAATTGAAGCACCAATAGGCTATAAACTAACATAACTATCCTGAAATAAGTGATAGAAAACTAATCTACATAAATAGCTGTAACTGAGATCTACTAGTAGACTAGCTGTTATACTGCAAATCTTTCACCTAATACTAAATTGATACTAGAATCCCGAATGAGTTTTTTGAGGATTTAAATTAGCTTACAAAGCTCACCTATCCTACATAGGTTAGACGGCTTATCCTGACTTATCAACTTCGAGCTTGTAAAAACATTGTTGATCAAAACTGTCCTCCCCACCAAAGAGAATACCAGTATAGACCATTGCCTCTTAGGGTCCTTGCCACTAGTTTCAGTCATACTATTGTCACTCAACATGATCCTACTAAAACGATTAAGGTCAATGCTCTGACATTCAAGGGAACTTCTTATATAGATTAGGAATCTATAATGGATGACTTATTCTTGACATGAGCAGAATGACATACATATGTTAGCTTTAATAAAATTAAGTTGTCAGAGTTAGTTAAATATTATTAGAATGCTAATATTTGTTATATTAACTGATAAGAAACACCCACATCTCTACTAGGGCTGCAAATGAATCAAGCATTCAATAAGCTACTCATGGCTAAGTTCTATTAGAGCTTGTTCATGATCATTTGATGGCTAATCAAACAAATTTGAATCTATTTTTAAAAACTAGTTTAATTTAAAAAAAAAAAAACTTAAAGAGCTTGTTGCTCAACGCATTTATAACCATAAACAATATCGTTTGAAGGTTGTAAACAAGCTTGATATAAAACTTGTTATGAAGCTTGATTAAGTTTTGATACAAAGCTTGTAAATAAATTCATGAAGAAAATCAACTAAGACTCGTTTAAAAATAGTAAACAAATTAATTTGAATTTTTCAAAATAATCATAAATTAATATCAATTTAATCATTAATCAATAATTCATAAAACTAATTATTGATGTTGGAAGCTCCATGAATGTTATCTTGAAAGCAACCTTGTTTAGAGTTGGGTAGACACTACAACAGCAACTTGTTCATTCCCATGCGGCTTGGGTGATCCAACATCCTCACCTGATACAAAAAAATTTCTTGTTCCTATCTAGATGGGTAGTTATAAAGACAAGATCAAGTTCTTATCTTTATGGATGTTACACGTATCCTCTTAAATCGCACTTGGCTTTATGACATAAATTTTATACAATATAGAAAAGAAAATATTAATGACTTCAAGTGTTAATTATACCCTACTCATTTGTTTCCAGATAATATTATTAAATCTTCAGCAACTACATAAACCTCGATTAGAAACAAAAACTACAACTATAGCCTAGCTAAGCCTATAAGGCTAGATTATGACTTCTACCACGGTTCAATCAACTATAAAGAGCTAGTCAATATCCCAGAGTTCAATTAAATCTTCTATGATCATAGTTAATACTATTTATGGTTCTACCTAACTATTTGTAATTTTGAGAACGACCATCAGTTTTAATCACTCCATTGTTCGTTTCTAGCTGCATATTTCATCATCAAAAGGCCTTCCAAAGGACTATTTTTGAGTCCCCAATGCTACATCAGTTGACTACACGAGATTTTCCCTCCCAATTTTAAGAATTATATGCCTACTATATTTACAAACATTTTATAATAATTTTAGGGCATTACTCCCTAAAAATTATTACATGAGCTTCCTCCCATGAGGGATATTCAATACATCATTTATTTTATATCAGGTTTATAATTAAAAATTTTACCATACAATATAATGAGTCCTATTAAGCATGCTAAGCTCAAACATTCTACAGACTAAATAGAAAGAATTTTTTGAAAGAAAGTTTTAAGTTCATGTGTTGTCATCACACTATTAAAAAATAAAATCACAGTAAAGTTTAATTTTCTATACCTAGATTGGATGGCACACTTAACATAACCTATATGTCTTTGTATTTTTGAAAATATGATTTGCACAAAGAGTACCATCAGATCTTATTCATCATGGATATGAATGGAAAAAAGTATTTAGGTCTTTTAATTGTCTAATGCAACAAAGATTTTAATGAGATAAATAAACCAAGTGTTTGGGCCATATTAGTCAGCATTGTCATGCATGGTTTAAAATTGCGCAATATGAGGCTCACATTGAGGCCCGCCTTTGCGCAATTCCAATAAAAAACGCCTCGATGCTTACGCCTCGAGTTTTTTTTATGAGGCTTGCGCCTCGACTTGGTTGAGGCCAGCCTTGAGGCCCGTCTCGCCTCACTGGCATGAGGCTTACGCATAAATCTTGAAGTAAATGCCCGACATTGGACTCTATAGGAGAAGAGGAAGGGGAGAGAGCAGTTCACCATAATGATGATTAAAATAAAGAACCCCTTTGTGATGACAGTGCTGATGACTTATGAATTCTTATGTGATATGTCATTGCTATTTATTTTTTGAAATTGGAATTATATGTTAATGAAAAGAATACTGGGATTTGGGACAGATAGAATTTTGAGTTGAACTATATTTCATGTTGTCTTATTATTGAGATATTTTGATTTCACTTCATATCTAATGCTTTTTTATGTTTTATATAATTCACTCATTAGTATATAAAAATTTATTATTTTATGTTTACGCAATCTTTTGATTTTGAGGCTTACGCCTCAAAACTCCTTGAGGCTCACGAATGAAAAACGCCTCAATACCCGAATACGCAATTTTAAACATTGCTGTCATGTACTCTTTCATTCCTCTCCCTTCGGCACTCTGGAGCAATTTGTTTATGAATTTTGCATTAAAATTATCTAGGATTATTTATGGTGATGATAGTATAATACTGGTAGTAGATAGATTTTTCAAAAAGGTTTACTTCATTCTAATCTCTAATACTAAAATGCATCTTATATGATATAACTTTTCTTTAAGGAAATTTTTAGGTTATCTGTGTAACCCAATGCCAAAATATATGATAAAAATATCATATTTACTTCATGTTCTTTAAAAAACTTGATGGAAATTGTTTAGCATTCTCATTATGTTTTTATCAACCTTTCATATTTAAACTAATGGTCATTATGAGGTAATAAATTAAAATCATGGAAATCAATTCAGATGTTTGATTAAAAAAAAAAACTAGGAAATTGAGATATGCATTTCCTAAGAAGGGACATTTTATTGCTTGTAGCTAGAAAACATGAGTTAGAGAATAGTGATCATGTTTTCATTCAATTTGTATGAAACAATGAAATAATGACTTTCAAGAGGGATTTGAAAATTTTTGTGAAGTTTGAAGTCATTGTTGATTCTAACTACTTTCAAACAAATAACGAACTTCACAAAATTCCATGTTTTCAAAAAAAAATGTTTCTAAACTTAATGCAACCAAATAAGCCCTGAGTAATATGAAGGAAAAGTAAAGTTTAAGTAATTTATTGCAGTATTAAGAATATAATAGGGGTTTTTTGTTGGCCGCAAAATAAATGAAGAGAAAATCTTTTTTTTTTTTTTGGGAATGATGAGTGTCAAGGAACAAGTTTGATGTAGGTGGGTTTCGAACCTAGGAACATGGCATCAACTTCCAAGATAATTACCATCTAAACTAACTGATGCCTACAATAATAAGTAATTGATTTTTTATTTCAAGGCAAATACTTTTACATCAAATCTCATTTCAGGATATTTCCTTTACAATTTTAAATTACTTGTCATCTAATTAAAATCAAACAAACCCAAAAACTAATAAAACTTGCTTAGAAAAAAGAAACTGTTTTTGGTAAATCATTAAGCCAACCCAAATTCTTTTAAACAAATTTTCAAGAAGCCTACGATTTGACACAGAATCCATGACAAGGGAAAAATAAATGCATGCCTAATTCTAGCAATATAATCCCCTCTAAAGTTTAAAAAGATCCCTTTCATGACAAAAGATCATCAAAACTTCTCAATGAAAAAAAAAAAGAACACGATTTACAGAAACCTGATAGAAAAATTCTAAAGATGACCAGCCAACAGATAAAAATAGACATTTACCTGCGCAAATCGACGATGATGGGGAAGACGACGAAGAAACTGGCCAAAATCCAATCCAGACGTCGCCGGATTTCCTAATTTGTGCTGATTTCGCTGCAAAGAGATTCGCTTTACAGTATTGTGCAGAGACGAAAAGGAAATAGGTAACTGTTTTATAGGAAAGACCCCCGGAAAACCTTAGCCCCCGACCACGACCTAGCACAAAATTTCTCTTCGACGCGCTCGGCAGGCTAGACTCCACTGGCCTTTTTAAAATAGCAATCGCAAGCCTTATACAATGAAATTACACAAATACCCCCACACCCTTGTCCTTGAAACGCCCGCCCTCGTAACGGTCTATTCTTTCTTAATTACGAAATATAATCTCAGTTTAAATAAATATTTTCTTAAAATATTTATTTTCTGTGTATTGTTAGGAAAAGATAATGATGATAATGACTATGATGTATATATTTTCATTTTAGACCTCTATAAACATAAGATTAGTTTATGGAACATTTTCATATTTAATGATAATATAATAATCTTTTTCAGCATATTTATATTGCATCAATAGTATAGGAATATATCAAATAAAATCAAAGTGATAATTTTTTTTAACTAGTTGAGGACATCGAATGGGAATCATGCCTGACAAAATTTTTTGGTCGACAGACGAGTCACTGCTCGATCAGCAGAGCGATAGCTATTGATCGAGTACTAAAGGATAGATTAATGATGTATCACCAATGATATAATATATTTGTGGGCTCATATTTGTGATACATTCCTCAATATAAAAATATCATTATTACTTTTTATATTTTTATATAAAAAATATCAGTGATATTTTGTGAGATGATGTATTTATTTATTAAATTTAATGATGTGCATAAGGGTGTATAAGTAATTTATGATTAAAATTGATTTTAAGTTATAAAAAATATTCAAAATAATTATTCTCTTATGTTCAAGAAGTGTTTTTATTATTAATCATATTATGTTATAGATTCTCATTGTTTCATAATTCTCTCGTTTGGACAAAGTCGCAAAAATAAAAAATAAAATGAAAAACACACTTCATGAAGCACAGATATAGAATCCTAAGCTGTGCTTATACGGCAACAATGCCCAACAAAGGATAACATTACACGTGCAGACGCGTTGCGTCATCAGCAACTCATAGGCAATTAAGCAGCTCCACGAACGTTCAAGTAATCGAAATGAATTTCGTAAGTATGAATATATAAAGACCATTTAAAATTTTTTTAGGGGTGATTTGGTTGGCTCAAAAAAAGTGTAAAATAAATGCAGCATAAAAAATATATATATTGTGTAAAAGGTGGTCGACGGCAAGCGGTGGCGGTAGTGTTAGTTGGTAGATAGTGACAATCATGACGTTAAATTTATGATGTATTTGAAAATTGTCCAAATCTACAAAATTTTAAATACATCAAAATTAAAATAAAAGGTGTATTCTATTCTCAAAATTCTTATATTTGAAATATTTTACGCCTATTTAGCTTCAAACTAAATAGTCCTTAGTATACAAGTAATGCCTACAATGCTTTTTGGAATTTTATTTATTTATTCGTTGTTAGATATTATATTGCAAGGTTAATTTTTTCTAAAATTTTATTTTCAAAAAAAGTATATATAAGTATATATATATATATATATATAAGATGTCGGTATAATTTAAATGACACTATTGATAACGCGGATATATTTAATAAATCCTTAATGATTTAATGTTCTATATTAGGAGTTACGCTTCTTTACCGCCATAAAAACAAAAATACCACCAATTACAACTCAGAAATTGCCTCAATGCCGTGAAGGAATTGGTCATCAGCGTTTCAGTACTTTATGACAATTATGCGGGCAAGGCTGTCGTCTGTAATACAAGAAATTATTGATATTAAAAATTTATTTAATAGAGAGCTATAAATTAAAATAATATATAACTTAAATTTATGATTTTATGAAAATGAATTTCTTGTCAATTATTAAGCCACGACGCCTCTCACATATGAACTCCTTCTGAAAATGATGGCTGTTAATTTTAATATCGTTGCATATTATTCTTTATATATATATATATATATATATATATATATATATATAACTCATAATTATCTTAGCATATTTCAGTTAATTTGACTCTATTAGGACTAACAATCATCCAAATGGAGCTTTGCCCAACAAAATACTCTCCAACACTAGCCAGCGGGCAAGAGACCACTCACCTCTATGGAGATCATAGTATATTGACTCACCCTGGAAGATAAAATCAAAGATGCAATCTTCATTAGTGGGCTCCTCCAAAGTACTCACCCAAACAATATTTCACATTAAAGGGCACTCATCCTAAGAGAATTTGATTGGACTCCAACAGGGAGAGCAACACTCGCCCAAAAGGAGCCTTGCCTTGCATAGTAGTCGCCTTGTGGGCTACCGACGGCTCACCTCTATGGAGATCATAGTATAGAGACTCAACCTAGAAGATAAAATAAAGGATGCAAGCTTCAATTGTGGGCTTCTCTAAATGACTTGTCCAGATAAGCCTTCACCCTAAAGGGAACTCTTAACATAATTTTTTGCCCCAAAAAATTATCGATAATTAAGGGCACACATCTTCCATGGGTGTCTCAGATCAAGCTACAGGAAGTGTCCATATATATACCCTACAAGCATCACTCACTGGATCAAACTTGTCCCATACTAGTTGTTTCTTGCACCCAGGTGACTCGTCATCTATTTTCGGAGACTCGTCATATATACGAAGTGCTAAAAACTCACCCAAAGCACTAACCACCAAAATCTTTCCCAAGGTACCTGACTTCGGGAAGGGCTTCACGCTAGAGATAGAGATCCACATGCGCACCATCCAGCTAGTCCACATGTTGTGTCAATTTATAATAGTCACATCTTGTATTTTTTTGTTTTCATTTATTCAAGGTATATCCTTTTTTAGCCCTCTTAACCTCATAAATAAATGGTAAATAGGAAGATTTTAAACCAAGTTGTGGGGATTACTCATAGACATATTAGATCTTTCTACTTACTCACCATACTTACTAGTTTTCTCACTCAACTCTTTAGCTTCCATTCATAAAATTCATGTTAGTTTGGTTGGGTATTACCCAAGCAAAAAACTATATCCAACATCCTCTAAGGTATGATGATTATGTATTGATGCTAATGACTAGAAGATAGACACATTGTGAAAAATAACAAAACTAGGAGTCATTTGTGAACATAGAAAATTATATAAGCCACAATGATCTGAAATAAGGAGAAGAGAATCCCTAAGATGGTCCAAGATGCACTTGGGAGATTTCAAAGAAACAACCTAGGGGGAGTATCTCAAAAGGGATTTCTAACTCAACGCCTCAAAAAAAGTGGCTCGAGACCAAGTGCCAACTTGAAATCCCATTATTGACCATAACCACAATCACACTTGTACTCTACCCAAGCAAGTGAGAAGGAGGGAGCCAAAGCTAACTAATGTGATCCCATAAAAAAGATCATATAAGCAAAGCCACCCACTAAGTTCAAAATTCCTCTTATGGAGATATATTAGAGAGGTTGGACTCGGTTGATCATGCCACATACTTTGAGCTTGTTATGTCAAAAATGGACATCAATGATGTACTGAAATGTCAGTTATTTTTCACATTTAAAGAATCCTCTCTTTTATAGTTTTCTTACTTGATGTCGGGTTTCATTAATTTTATGTTCAAAATTCCTCTTATGGATTTGATTGCTTCACAAGTTTGTTAGAGATTTTAGATAGAAAAGGATTTGAGAATCATGTGGCTAATCATTTATCTTGATTAGAGAGAGAGGATTCTTTGCATAATGATTTTGGCATTAATGAATCATTCCCTAATGACATGTTATCTGCATTGCATTTATTGTGTGTGCCTTGGTATGCTGACATTGTGAGCTATATTATGAGTGGAGTGATCCCATTTTATATGAACATAAACAATGGTGCAATTTTTTGTATGAAGCTAATTTGTATTTTTGTGATGAGAAATATTTGTTTAGAAGATGCAATGATGAAATCATTGGGAGGTTTGTCCCAAAAAATAGATTGAAACCATCATTAGTTAACACCATGACACAAGGTATGGATGGCATTTTGGATGATTTAGAATTCCTTCTAAGATCCTTCAATTTAAATTTTTCTAGCCAATATTATTTATAGATGCAAATGAATATATCAAAAGATGTGATATGTATTAGATGGGAAATGTCACTTAATTATATGCTAAAAATTGTGATCTTTGATGTTTATGGACAAGATTTTTTTTTTTCCTGTCATTCAATCTTTTAGGGGTTAATATATATTGATAGCTGTTGACTATATCTCCAAGTGGATTGAGGGAGTGAAAACACCCAAATTTGACTCTCAAATAGTGATTAAATTTTAATTAAAAATATTTTTTCAAGATTTAGGGTACTTAGACTCATAATTAATGATTTGGGGGGGGGGGGGGGGGGGGGGGGGGGGGGGGGGGTTCTTTTTTACAATAAGAGAGTAGAAATTTTCATTTTGAAATATATAATTAAGCATAAGGTAGCACTTACTTATCATCCCTAAACTAGTGGTCATGTTGAAATAAGCAATAGGGAGATCTATACATGTCGTAGCAGAAGAGTGATACAACAACCTAATTATCCACAAAACTATCATCCTAGAGTGAGGCTTTTTTAACTAAGGGGGAGTGGTCGAGGCCTTTATAGTCCAAAAAAGCTAAGATTCTTTTGTTGCTACTATATTCCCAGTCGTGCAAGAATTCTTCACCAACGTGAAGGAGCCTCAAAAACACTATATTTATCAACCAAACCTTCGAAATTGCTAACTACTAGTTTGACAGGAATGAACACCTATACTTTTGCATCTCTCCTATTATTATTATGAAATCCTTAGCTTCTTAACATATAAAAATTTGAATGAGGAGGGAAAGATAAAGGTGTATAGAATAGTAAATTTCTCTGCTTCTTTCACAAACCAAGAGTCCAAAGCCTAATAGTACTTTATTTTTGTGAAGTTAATACTAAGTATGAATATCAATGAAGTTGTAAATGATATGACAAGCTTACACTATTGCATCTAAAAAGAGTTCACTATCAACTTTTGGAATGTAGTCTTTTGATTTATCCAATGGGGGTCAATAATAATAGGTTTATGTCATCCCTGCTTAATTTATGAATTGTATGTAGCTACCAGAGTCATAGGAAAGCTGAGGGAGGAGAAGATCTTTTCTATTTTTTCCGTTACTATGTCCATAATCCATTCCTTCAAAATATTCTTTCAAAATACGAAGAGAGATCTAGCTAACTGATAATATTACCTAGTCAACCTTGAGTTAGAGATCTTAATATGCTAGTAGATTAGGTGAAAAACCTTTGGACATAATGGATCGTCCATAATTTCAGTTGATTATTTTAGATAGTACATTACCGGGCCTGAGCAGGGGATGTACAATTATTATGACCACATAATGCCCTAGCACCAATAATAGTATCGGTAATATTTTGACTTTAATGTAGCCATGTTGGGATTTTCTGAAGCTTAGAGTTGAAATCCACCATTAATGTCAACATCAACATCATAGTTAATAGAGGAAGAGGATGAGGAGGAGGATGAAGCGTAGGGAGAAATCCCTAAGTAATTATTTTGTAGTTTTCTTATTTATTTTATTTTTATTGCCTCAATTCTTTTTTTTTTTTAATTAAAATAATTTGCATGTATCAACACAAATAAAAAATCTTAAATTTCATTGCTTTTTTTAGTTTTAAACAATTTATTATTGCTTGAAATCTAAAATTAAGAAATAAAAATTAAATAAGTAATTAAGAGTGCATAATTTGGAAATTTTGTCAAATATGACAACTAAACATAACAAATAATCATTTTATTTAAATTAAAAATACCTAATAAATAAAATTCCTAAATCACTTAAGCACATGACTATTTATAACAAAATTAAATGATTTAAAGATTAATGTGAATAAACTATTTAGTTTAATTCTAAGTAATTTATTAAGTAAGTAATAAGAAAATTATGACACTTTTAATGAACCTTAGATATAATAAAAGTAGAGGCAATCCTCTTTCTCTAGCGATTCGAAGGCGATTTTGGTTCCTGTGATTATGGTGCTCGTTTTTGTGGAAGATCTGTTGTGATCTTTCGATTGCTTGTTAATATTTGCTTTCTACTTGTTCTTTTCTTCTTTCTTTGTCTTTCTGGTGGGTTTTTACCGTGATCAAGCCCGTCTAGTGTTTGATGGATTTGGATCATTTTAAGGATCCTTCTTGGATCTTTTAGAATTCGATTCAAGGATTGTCGAATGAGCCGGATAATGAGAAAATTGTTCATTCCGGAGTGGATGAAGGTGGTATGCTTAAGAAATCTATAAGTAGTGATCCTAACCCTAATGATCGAGTTAGGAAATCTCTTCCTAAATCGTTCAAAGAGGCTCTATCTGGCTCTTTTGGTAGTGCGAGTTCGTCGATTAACATTACTACTTCTTCTTTTAATGGCTTACCTGCTATTCTTGTTTCTGACGAGGATATTATAAAGCTTGTTGAACCTTTTAAGTATGTTTGGTTGGTAAGTTTTCTTTTAAAAGACCATTTATGGAAGAAATTAGGTCTTTCTTTCATAGCTTAAAGCTTTTAGGGTCGTTTACTGTTAGCCTTTTGGATCCTCATCATGTTTTTATTAATATGTCTAATGATCTTGATTATTCAAGAATTTTTTTAAGGAGATCTTATTACGTGAGAAACTGTCATATGAGATTGCTGAAGTGGTTGCCGGATTTTGATATAAATTCGAAATCTCCTATTTGTCCTGTGTGGATTTCTTTACCTAACCTTCATATGGCATTTCTTTAATTCTTCTATTTTGCTAGCTATCGGGTCTATCTTTGGTAGGCCTCTTCAGGTTGATCAAGCTATTGCCAATAAATCTAGGCCTTCGGTGGCTAAAATCTTGGTAGAATTGAATATTACGAAAGATTTCCCCAAAGAGATTTGGTTCGGATCTGAAAATAATGGTTATTCTCAAAAGATTGAAATATAAAACTTTCCTATTTTTTATAATCATTGTAAAATTCATGAGCATGATATTAAGAACTGCTTTATTCTTAATCCTGCTTTGAAAGAAAGGTACTAAAATCAAAGAAAATTTGAGAAGGGAAAATAGGATAATCCTACTAGTAGTTTGGCGGTGGAGACCGTAAAGAATTTTGAGATGGAAAATTTAGTAAATGAAAAAGAAATTGATTCTTCTTGTAAGAATCAAGAGGTTACTAATGAGCACGATAAAAAGGCTTGGGATATGGTTTTGTATAAAGAAACTTCTTCCTTAGAAGTTAAAAATAATTTTTCTATTCTGGAAAATTTTGAGAATTCTTTAGATTTAGATAAATCTTTATTGCATACTGAAGATTATGTTAATGAGTCTGTGCAGGAAAAGGGAAAGTGTTGTGTTATTGAATCTTCTTTGTCTAATTTTGCTAACTATTTGGAGAATGAGGAGAAGGAATTAGAGAAAGGGGAATTTACTTATGATCAAGACATGGGTGAGCATTTCATTAATAATTCTTTGGTTATTATTGAAACTTCTCATAAAAGTAATGTGGAGAAGGATAAGCCTATCAATTCTGTTTATAATACTAGATTTAAAAATAAGAAAAATAAGAATAAATTTGTGGCATGTATGAAAATTTCTAATTCTTTAACTAAATCCTTTTTGTTTCATAATTAATGATATATTTTCTAATTTGGAATATTAGAGGGATTGGAGCCCCTCTAGTAAAAATAGGATTCGAAACTGAGTTCGTATTCATTGCATTGATTTCTTGGTTATTTTGGAGCATATGATTAATGTTTCTAGGATTAAGTTTATTGGCAAACTTTTGGGCTTTGAAAATTTCTTTGCTAATAAGACTAACAAAATTTGGTTGTTTTGGTCCAACAAGGTTTTGTTAAATATTATTGATGATTTTGCGCAACAAGTTAATGTTTATATTTCTTATTTTAATTTTGTTGTTAAAGGTTCTCTTATTTATGCTACCTGTAATAGGAATGAGAGAAGATTTATTTGGAATAATCTTGTTGCTTTTTCTTCCTCTGTCAATGAACCGTGGTTTGTTGGGGGTGATTTTATTACCATTCTTAATTCTAATGAAAGAAAAGGGGGCAGTGCTCCTAACATGTTTTTTATGGAGGATTTTTCTAATATGATTTTTTATTGCAATTTGGTGGATTTGGATTTTGTTGGATCTAAGTTTACTTGGAGTAATAATAGGTTTTGGCTAAGATTAGATAGGGTTCTTTTTAATCATCATTATATTTCTTTGTGGCCATTGACTTCTATTGAGCATTTAAGCAGATCTCTCTTAGGTCATTGTCCTTTACTGATTTCTATCAAGGTGGATAAAGGTAATTCCAAGGCTTGTCTGAGTTTCAAGTTTCAAAATATGTGGTTGCAACATTCTAATTTTTTTAAAGTAGATTCTTCTAATTGGAATGCTTGCATTTCTCTTGATAATTCGATTTGTGGTATGATTAGACTTTGGCTTAAGTTGAAAAGATTGAAATAATGTTTAAATTTGTGGAATAAATGCCATTTTAAGAATAGTTTTGCTAATATCAAAGAGATGGAGGAAAAGGTTTTCTCTCTTGAAAACCTGGTGGTTTCTGATCCTAATCTTATTAATGATTTGAATTCAGCTAAAGATGAATTGGTTAAGCTTCAGGATATGGAGGAGACTTTTTGGAAATAAAAGGTTGCAACTAAACACTTAAATGAGGGTGATAGAAACTCCAAATATTTCCATGCCTTGGTTAATAAGAAGAAAAGCCTTAATTTCATTAGCAAGGTGAAAGATGATCAAGGTAATTGGATTGATGAGACTCTTTTACCTGATTCGATTAATATGTATTTTTCTAACATACTTTGCAATAATAAGGGAGTGATTCCTCTTGTTAATTCTCAAGTTATTAGTAAGGTCATTACCTTTGAAGACAATTTTGCTCTTACTTTGAGTCCATCTGAGAATGAAATTTTTTCAGCAGTTATGTCTTTAAATTCTAATTCGAGGGCTGGACCTGATGGTTTTACTTCTTTATTTTTTCACAAATGTTGGCATATTATTAAATCTGATTTTATTAGAGATGTGGTTGATTTCTTTGATGGTAATAAGATGCCTAAATTCTTTACTTCTACTATTATTGTTTTAATTCCTAAAAAGGAGAATACGGACACTTGGCTGATTTTAGGCCAATTAGTCTTTGTTCTTTTTTTAATAAGCTTACTTCTAAGATTATTGCTTTGAGGTTAGGTACTATTTTACCTAAAATTATTTCTCCTAATAAATCTGGTTTTAATAAAGGGAGACTTATTTCTGATAACATTTTGCTGACCCAAGAGTTGGTTCAAGATTTGGATGTTAAAACTAGAGGACGTAATTTGCTTTTTAAATTTGACATTTCTAAAGCCTATGCTAACTTTTCATGGGAGTTTTTACATTATATTCTTTCTTTATTTGGTTTTTTTATTCTTTTATTGGCATTATTAAGAATTCAATTAAAAATGTTTGGTTATCAATCTTATTCAATGGATCTTCCAATGGTTTTTTTCATTCTTCTCATGGTGTTAGGCAAGGTGATCCTTTGTCACCTTCTCTTTTTATAATTGCTATGGAATATTTCTCTAGATGTTTAAATGTTCTTTTTGAAATTTATCCCAGTATATATTTTAGAACTAAGGGTGGTTTACCCATTTCGTATCTTTGTTTTGCGAATGATTTTATTATTTTTACTAATGATAACTTTAATCATGTTAAGAAAATCAAGGATCTTCTTGGTTTAATTTAGTTGGAGAGTGGTCTCCAGTTTAATGCTAATAAGTGTTCTTTTAATACTTCTAAAGGTATTTCTAGATCTAATATTAACAGGATTGGCGCATATACAAACTTCTTGCATCATAAGTTGCCTTTCAAATATTTGGGTGCTCCTATTTTCAAAGGTCGTAAAAAATCCCATTTGTTTGATAAGATTCTTAAAAGGATAGTGAGTTATATTTCTTCTTGTGAATTTAATTGTCTTTCTTATGGTGGTAGGCTTACTATTATTAAGAGTACTTTAAATTCTATGGCTTTTCACTTATTTCAAGTTATTCAACCTAATGTTGCTACTATTCATAGATTGGAAGGATTCTCAATAAATTTTTTGGGGTTCTCGTTCCAATTCTCATATAATTCGTTGGTCTTCTTGGCAAAAGCTATGTGGCCCATTGAATGAGGGAGGATTAGGCTATAAGACTATTTATGACTCTATCACAGCTTTTTTTTTTAAGATGTGATGGAACTTTATTTAGATTCAAAGTTTATGGGCTAATTTTATCTCATTCAAATATTGCAAAGGTAAGCATCCTTTATGTTGTTTTTATCAACTTGGTGATTTGGCTATTTGGAAAAGAATGTGTGCTATTAGGCATATTGTGGAACCTCTCATTATATGGGGTTTAAACTCTGGTAATTCCTTCTTTTTGCAAGATGGATGTCTTAGTAATGGGTCTACTGATGTTCTTGTTTCTACTTCTTCTTTTTCTTCTGTTAAAGTTAAGAATTTTGTTAAAAATAATAATTGGGATATGGATTCCATTATGGAATTAGTGCCAGATAAAATTGGTAATAAAATTAAAGATGAGAGTTGTTATGCTGGTATTGAGGATCAGATTATATTCAAGCTTTCATATAATGGTTCTTTTATCTTTAAAAAAGTTTGGCATTATATTAGGGAGAAAAAGGATGTGACTATTTTTTTTATAGAATTTGGAGTAGAATATTCAAACTTCTTATTTTGCTCTGGTTTGGAGAATTATTAGGAAGTTCATTTCTGTGGATTCTGTTTTGATGAAAAAAGGGTTTTATTTACCGTCTAAATGTTTGTGTTATTCTCATATTGAAAGTATTGATCATCTTTTAATTAATGGTGCTATTGCTGCTAAAATTTGTCGTTAGTATGATGAGTTTTTTAATACCTATTTTTTTTGGGTCATCTCTAGTTTAATCATTTTCTTACAGCTTTATTCCATAATACTACTAGAGGTCACATTAAAGTTGTTATGGCAATGCCTCTCATTTGATTTATTTGGATGGATAGGAATGATGCCAAGTGTAGAAACATTCCTATGAACCATAAGAGAATTATTGCTATAGCTAAAGATAAAATTATTGATCTCTTTAATGGTAATATGTTCAAGATTAGTCAGTTTTGTGGTTATAAGGCAATGGCTAAGAAGCTTTGTTTTAAGAATTTTGACAATGAGACTGTTAATTGTCTTAAATTTGTCTATTAGAGAAAGCTGAGGGATTGTTTTATTAAAATTAATATTGATGGTTCGGTGGAAAATGGTAAGTTTGGTTGTGGTGTTATCTTAAGAGACAAGGATTGTAATTTGCTTACTTATTTTTCTTGCTCGCTTTCTTTTTTTTTCGGTCTTGTAGCTGAATTAAAGGCTCTCTATCATGCTTTAAAAATTGCCTTATCTAGGGGTTTTTTAAGGCTTTAGATTGAAGTAGATGCTTTATTAGTTATTCATTTTCTTAACTATCCTAAATTTGGCAATGCATATATTTTTTATTTGCTTAGGGATATTAAAAGTATGTTTTCTCATGTTGATTATTCTATTTCTCATATTTAGAGAGAAGGTAATGCTTATGCTGATTTACTAGCACGGATGGGAGCTGAGTTGATTTCTTTAACTTGTTTTGATAATTCTAATATTCCTTTTTTACTAAAAGGTTTGATTAGATTAGATAAATCTGGTTTACCTTATTTGAGAAAATAATTGTTCTGTCGAGTGGTAATTTTATTTAGATTCCCACTATTTGTTTAATTAGTGACTAGTTTTATTGTTAGTGATTAGTTTTATTAAATAATTGCCTCCACTATTTGTTTAAGTAGTGATTAGTTTTATTGTTACTTATTGGTGTTGGGTTTGTTTTTGTTTTGTAGGCTGGGGTTTATTTTCTGGGTTGTTTAGGTTGTGTGTGGTGGTTTGTTTGATGGTAGGTTTATTTTTTGTTTATATTGTAGCTCTTTTTGAGCATTTAGTGAGCACTTTGTCTCTTTTAAGGACTTTTGTAACAATATTTTTATATTAACGCGTAAGCCCCTATAGTGGGTTATAACCAAAAAAAAAGAAAGTAGAGGCAACATATATTCAAAATCATTATAAAGTATTTAATAAAGCTAAAGTAAAAGTAAAAATTGAAAAAGCTGAGCACTACACTATAAAAATTTAACATGTAATATTTAGGGTCGTTTAAACAAATAGTGGAGGCAATAAACAAGTATTCAAAATCATTATAAGGTACTTAGTTAGTTCAAAAGAAAATGAGGACAAAAATGGAAATAAAAAATTGAAAAATAAATAACCTAAATCCTAAACTACTAAAAATTTGTACCTATAACATCTAGTCTCACTTATACACTTCTAAGAGAAATTCTTAAATTATAATACTTAAAGAAAGCTTAAAGTATAACTAATAAATTTACACAATATGTATATTCCATTAATTCCAAAAATTATTAACCCTAAATAATTTAATCAAATTTATCACATATATCCTTAGGATTTTGATTAAGAAGGAATATTAATTAAAAATGAAAGAATAGGCTATTATGAATTATTTAATCAAAACATTTTACAACATCTATTACTTTATAAATAATTGGATAATTAATTTTATAATTTCTAATTATCACATTCGAGCAAAAACAAAATGGTTTTAACCCTAGCAAAATAACATAACTCTCCTTGGTCTGTTGGTTTGGAACTTTGGCTATCAATTATGATGTTTGAGTCGAGTCTTACTTATATGATGTGTGTATGAGTTTACCTAAATTGGCCTAAATGTCCAAAAAAAAACTTTAGTGTAATAATAATTACTTGAGGACAAGTATTATTTTAAAGTTCGGGAGAATTTGATAAGAAAAAAATGTGTAATTCAAATTCCACATATTTTCATAACATTGCTAGCTAAATCTATCTTTTAGTGATGTAAAGAATAAAAATACTCTAAGTGAAGGAGCATCATAGTGCCATAAATAAGGTGCCACAATGTTATGCTAATCTCAACACTGGAGCGCTATAAGGTAGCAATATAACAATAGATGGTAAATCCAAAATAAAGAGCAAGATGTTGATCAGGAGCCAAAGGAATATTGTGGCACTAGGACCAAACGCCACAGCACAAAATTGCCACAAGGTCGTGGTGGGTGATAATTACTAATAGTTAAAATGGTGAACTGATGCGACAACTAATGAATAAACATTATGATTCAAAAATGTTGCAGCACTACCCAAGTCAGCACTACGGTAATAATTTAGTTATTTGTAAAAATTATAAATAAGTAGATTGTTTATTATGTAGGGGCTGTTGTTGGAGTACTATTATGGGATGGAAGCTGGTCATTTGTTTATTTGTAATTAGAGTTTATAGGGAGGGGGAAGGTAAAATAAAGAAGTGAATTCTAGTGATATAGTCTATAATTGTGTTGTAAGGAAATTCCTAGCGACATTTATCCTTAACATAACTTTTTGTTTTTTATTTAGTTTAATTTACTTGACTGGATAGAATATTTATATAGGCTTATGATATATTAAAAGTCATATTTGCTTAAGACAAATTTGAATTTTAAGAATAATTAAATGTTGTTTTTAAATCCTTCATGCTTAATTTAGTTTATATATAGTCCTTGCATAAACTTAAAATTTAGTATGATCTATAGCCTCAATAGAGGAATACTAGAAACATTAGAGGACTTAAAATATGACTATATCATGTATAGATATATTATGGATAGAGACTTAGAATCTTAATGAGTTATAATCACTCTAGTTGAGAGAAATCATAGCTAGCACTCTAACGAGTTCGATAGAGAGGAGTATTTATACTTTGATTCATAATAACATTAAGAGATATCTAACTTTTACACTCATGAGTTTTAACTATAATATGTGCAAAGTCCCTTAAGAATATGATTTTTAATTTTAAAGAACTAGTTAGTTTTCATTAGCACACCCATAAATCTCTACATATAAGATAAATTTGGTAATTCATATAAGTAGTACTAGGGTGAACATAAGGAAATTCCTATCTTTGTATGATTGATACTTAACTAATTACTTTATTTCTTGATACAATACATGCACTTGGATAAAATAAGAGTTTACATGCAAAATAATTTGTTTGAAATATGTAGTGACCAATCAGTTAGTCTAGAAAAAGATCAATGCCTTTTAGGGTATCTTCAACACTTTAATAAACTCTTCCAAAATATTTATCATATGTTGATCGACTTCTATGTCAAGTCCATGGTCTTAATGGAAAGCACAATATTGGATGTGTCATATACATGGACCTTAAACCAAATGGGTGTTAGTGCTTGAATGAAGTATTTATTTTATATATCCCTTACAAACTTGGCCATCAATTCTCAAAAATATCTTATTATTGGATATTAGTAAATTGAAGGAAACCTTTCCTTAGGATAACACCTAATGGAGGGAAGTGCTTTCACATTTTGGATGGTTAGTGTGCTAGTGATAGATAGTGGCTTCTCATATTATTGTGTCTATAATGGTGATAATGGTGATGTAGTTGGGGATTGCCTTCTCTCTATTCTTTGGACCTTAAGGTGGCCACGATTGTTGCATACAGCTTGCTCAAATGCTCACCTCAACAGAGCATCTCTTGGGGAACTTTATAATTCTGCTAGGTTATTAGACTCTATAACACATGATTGAAAGTCCGAGATGCACCAAGAGGAGGGGGGGGGGGGGGGTGTATTGGATATTTAATAATCTTCTTTAATGAAAAGAGATGTCTTTTTTATAACTTGATGCAAAAGCAAATTAAATTTATAATAAAAAGATATATTATCAATTTCACCACATAGGTAATCGCAATAAAAATAAATGCAAAAATAATGTGCAGAAATAATAAAGGAATGAACACACCAGATTTATATTGGTTCGATCAAAGCTTGACCTATGTCAATTCCCCGGAGGCGCCCTCCGAGTATTGCACTAAACTTTAAGTGACTCTCCTTTATCCCCCATAGCTAAGCGGAGAAGCCCTTACACAAAATCACTTCAACCTTCCCAAGTGCGGTAGAGGAGCCAGGTCCTTTGACACCAAATATATCTTCTTCTTCCCAAAACTTCCCTCAAGATGAACCTTGAATCCGATGGTACTGAGGTGCAAGCTTGCCGGAGCAACCGTGTGAAATCTCCTCCGCACTCCCTTGAAATCCCCTTCAAGGATCTTCTCCTTCTCTCAAACTTCACCCATTCCTCTCTCCCTTTCAAGTTCTCTCTTCAAGTTTTCTTCAGAAAAACAAAGCTCCAATGAATGCCAATGACTCTTACAAAGTTTTTTGAGAGTTCTTAAATAGAAGGTTTCAAAAAATCCTAAAAAACTCAATTCATCCGTCAAAGATCGTACCATACGATTGCAATATCATCCAATATAATGTGCAGAAATTGACCTATTCGTACGGTATGATCACCAGTTAGTACTGCACGAACAGTTTAATTTACCTGTTCGTATTATACGATGTCTAGTTAGTATTGTACAAACATTTTAATAAAAATGTAGTACGATCACCAGTTAGTACTGTATGACCAGTTCAATTTGTCTATTCGTACTGTACAAACAGTTCAATAAAAATGCAGTCGTCCAAGATGAAGCATGGGACTGCCAAAATTGTCTCTATTGATCTTACAATATGATCGAGTTCATACAGTATTATCAAAATATCAAAAATAAGCCATTTTGATTGAAAATAATCATAGGATTAAATTAGGCAATATTTTAAACATCGTACAGTATGATCATAATCGAACAGTATAATTAGAACAACTTTCAAAATTTTGGCGGGCTTTCTAATTATAACAGATCATCCAGTATGATGTGGTGTTCGTACTTTATGATTAGTTATATTTTAAAAATAATTTTCAAGAAAATAAAATATTTTAAATAATTTCTATTACACTAGATCATACAGTACTATACATATCATACAGTACGATGTATAAAAAAATTAAAATATTTAAAATTAATTTTTTTCTCCCTATGTGTGTGTACATAATCACCAATTTAACATACATCATTACAGGACTAAACTTAAGGAATGAAAATTATAGACCCATTTCATACAACCAATTCTACACAATCTTGTACTATTGAGTGGTAATTTGTTTAATTAGTGATTAGTTTTATTAAATAATTGCCTCCACTATTTGTTTAATTAGTGATTAGTTTTATTGTTACTTATTGGTGTTGGGTTTGTTTTTGTTTTGAAGGCTGAGGTTTATTTTTTGGGTTGTTTAGGTTGTGTGTGGTGGTTTGTTTGATGGTAGGTTTATTTTCTGTTTATATTGTAGCTCTTTCTGAGCATTTAGTGATCACTTTATCTCTTTTAAGGACTTTTGTAACAATATTTTTATATTAATGTGTAAGCTCCTATAGTGGGTTTTAACCAAAAAAAAAAAGAAAGTAGAGGCAACATATATTCAAAATCATTATAAAGTATTTAATAAAGCTAAAGTAAAAATAAAAATTGAAAAAGCTAAGCACTACACTATAAAAATTTAACATGTAATATTTAAGGTCGTTTAAACAAATAGTGGAGGCAATAAACAAGTATTCAAAATCATTATAAGGTACTTTGTTAGTTCAAAAGAAAATGAGGGGAAAAAGGAAATGAAAAATTGAAAAATAAATAACCTAAATCCTAAACTATTCAAAATTTGTACCTATAACATATAGTCTCACTTATACACTTCTAAGAGAAATTCTTAAATTATAATACTTAAAGAAAGCTTAAAGTATAACTAATAAATTTACAACTAATGAATAAACATTATGATTCAAAAGTGTTGCAGCACTACCAAAGTCAGCACTACGGTAATAATTTAGGTATTTGTAAAAATTATAAATAAGTAGATTGTTTCTTATGTAGGGGGTTGTTGTTGGATTACTATTATGGGATGGAAGCTGGTCATTTGTTTATTTGTAATTAGAGTTTAGAGGGAGGGGGAAGGTAAAATAAAGAAGTGAATTCTAGTGATATAGTCAATAATTGTGTTGTAAAGAAATTCCTAACGACATTTATCCTTAACATAACTCTTTGTATTTTATTTTGTTTAATTTACTTGACTAGATAGAATATTTATATAAGCTTATGATATATTAAAAATCATGTTTTCTTAAGACAAAATTTTAATTTCATGAATAATTAAATGTTGTTTTTAAATCCTTCATGCTTAATTTAGTTTATATATAGTCCTTGCATAAACTTAAAATTTTGTATGATCAATAGCCTCAATAGAGGAATACTAGAAACAATAGAGGACTTAAAATATGACTATTTCATGTATAGAAATATTATGGATAGAGACTTAGAATCTTAATGAGTTATAATCACTCTAGTTGAGAGAAATCATAGCTAGCACTCTAACGAGCTCGATAGAGAGGAGTATTTATACTTTGATTCATAATAGCATTAAGAGATATCTAACTTTTACACTCATGAGTTTTAACTATAATATGTGCAAAGTCCCTTGAGAATATGATTTTTAATTTTAAAGAACTAGTTAGGTTTCATTAGCACACCCATAAATCTCTGCATATAAGATAAATTTGGTAATTCATATAAGTAGTACTAGGGTGAACATAAGGAAATTCCTATAATTATAGGATTGATACTCAACTAATTACTTTATTACTTAATACAACACATGCACTTGGATAAAATAAGAGTTTACATGCAAAATAATTTGTTTGAAATATGTAGTGACCAATCAGTTAGTCTAGAAAAAGATCAATGCCTTTTAGGGTATCTTCAACACTTTAATAAACTCTTCCAAAATATTTATCATATGTTGATCGCCTTCTATGTCAAGTCCATGGTCTTAATGGAAAGCACAATATTGGATGTGTCATATACATGGACCTTAAACCAAATGGGTGTTAGTGCTTGAATGAAGTATTTATTTTATATATCCCTTACAAACTTGGCCATCAATTCTCAAAAATATATTATTATTAGATATTAGTAAATTGAAGGAAACCTTTCCTTAGGATAACACCTAATGGACGGAAGTGCTTTCACATTTTGGATGGTTGGTGTGCTAGTGATAGATAGTGGCCTCTCATATTATTGTGTCTCTAATGGTGATAATGGTGATGTAGTTAGGGATGCCTTCTCTCTATTCTTTGGACCTTAAGGTGGCCATGATTGTTGCATACAGCTTGCTCAAATGCTCACCTCACCAGAGCATCTCTTGGGGAACTTTATAATTCTGCTAGGTTAATAGACTTTATAACACATGATTGAAAGTCCGAGATGCACCAAGAGGGGGGGGGGTGAATTGGATATTTAATAATCTTCTTTAACGAAAAGAAATATCTTTTTATAACTTGATGCATAAGCAAATTAAATTTATAACAAAAAGATATATTATCAATTTCACCACATAGATAATGGCAATAAAAATAAATGCAATAATAATGTGCAGAAATAATAAAGGAACGAACACATCAGATTTATATTGGTTCGGTCAAAACATGACCTATGTCAACTCCCTGGAGGCACCCTCCTAGTATTGCACTAAACTTTAAGTGACTCTCCTTTAGCCCCCATAGCTAAGCAGAGAAGCCCTTACACAAAATCACTTCCACCTTCCCCGGTGCGGTAGAGGAGCAAAGTCCTTTGAAACTAAAGATATTATCTTCTTCCCAAAACTTCCCTCAAGGCGAACCTTGAATCTGATGGTACTGAGGTGCAATCTTGCCGGAGCAACCGTGTGAAATCTCCTCCACACTCTCTTGAAATCCCCTCCAAGGATCTTCTCCTTCTCTCAAACTTCACCCTTTCCTCTCTCCCTTTCAAGTTCTTTCTTCAAGTTTTCTACATAAAAACAAAGCTCCAATGAATGTCAAAGACTCTTACAAAGTCTTTTCAGAGTGCTTAAATAGAAGGTTTCAAAAAACTCTAAAAAACTTAATTCATCCGTCAAAGATCGTACCGTACGATCACAATATCATCCTATATAATGTGCAGAAATTGACCTGTTCGTACGGTATGATCACCAATTAGTATTGTACGAACAGTTCAATTTACCTGTTCATTTTATACGATGTCCAGTTAGTATTGTACAAACATTTTAATAAGAATATAGTACGATCACCAGTTAGTACTGTATGAACAGTTCAATTTATCTATTCGTACTGTACGAACAGTTCAATAAAATGCAGTTCATCCAGGATGATGCATGGGACTGCCAAAATTATCTCTATTGATCGTATAATAAGATCCAGTTCATACAGTACAATCAAAATATCAAAAATAAGCCATTTTGATTGAATAATCATAGGATTAAATTAGGCAATATTTTAAACATCGTACAGTACGATCATAATCATACAGTATGATTAGAACAACTTTTCAAAATTTTTATCTAATTTAATGGACGGTGGACTTTCTAATTATAACAGATCATCCAGTATGATGTGATGTTCATACTTTATGATTAGTTATATTTTAAAAATATTTTTCAGGAAAATAAAATATTTTAAATAATTTCTGTTACACTAGATCGTATAGTACGATACAGATCATATAGTACGATGTATAAAAAATTTAAAATATTTAAAATTATTTTTATGCTACCTGTGTGTGTGTGCATAATCACCAATCTAACATACATCATTACAAGACTTGACTCAAGGAATGAAAATTACTGACCCATTTCATACAGCCAATTCTACACAATCTTGAGCCTTGAATCTTCAAAGAATGGTGCATGGTGTACATGAAATATTAGTCAAAACACAAATAAATATGCACTATAAATACTAGGAGAAATAAAAGATTAATCAATATTATTTATTATCATCAAAATCATAAACTCGAAAGCCCGAGTTGCAATAATGATTGGTAGGATCCACCCTCCCTTTATATGATTTCAAGCAAGATAATTTGAATTGTATTAGGTTTTTAGCTTTGTAACTCTGTAAAAAATAGATTTATCAACTAAAACCATCTTCTTTTCACTCGTCTAGGTAGAGAGTACACTCTTCATTAATGATGGAGTAATAAGTCTTATGTATTAAAAGTATAGAGGTTTGCACCCTATAGGCTTACCATGCTCTCTCGATTATAAAATTTGAGAATCCCTTTGGAATTTCTCCTCTAAGAGAAGTTCTAGGAGCTTACTCTAAAGCTCTTAGGATCATCCTTGTGATCCTCTCCTCCATTTTCACCAAATGCTTATTGGTTTCCAACACTTGATTCTCCATATTTACTTATCTCTCTATTTTAACACTCTTCTTCTTGTAATCCTTGGTTTCTAGCTTTTGTCATCAATTTGTACTCACTGAATCTAAGTTAACATTGAATCTAAATGTGTTCAGGGGTGAAACCATAACCCTTCTTGCAAGTCCTATATGATTTTCTTAAAAAGATTGGAAGATGTAGAGAAAGAAAAAGATAAGAAAAGTTATTAATAGAGAATTTTTGAAGATATTGTATATAGCTCAAAAATACACATATTATTGTAGATATTATTATAGGTGCAAAAAAATGGCCTTTTGCCCATATCTTTATAATGTTTGATGGCAACAAATGAAACAAAAGAAATTCTAATAAAAACATAATTAAAATATTTAAATCCAAGTCTTAAAAATACATGATATGACTATTAAAAATATGAAGACATAATAATTAGAATTCTAATAAGAACATGCAGACAATTATATTTGTTAGTGATTGAGAGAGATTACTCAAGGACATAACCAAGCATAATATGTAACCATAAAAGCAACTATAAGAGAAGAATATGAGTGAAACAAACAAATAGGATAAATAATATAAATAAAAATACATAAAGGATCATGTAGTTCACATTTATCTAATCATTGAGAGCTATATCCCTTATTAAGGGAAAATCGTGTTAATATTTTTGTCTATATATTATTGTGAAATTTTTGTTTTAGTTGATGTTGTGCAAGAAAACTAAGAAAAAAAAAGAGAGAGAATAAAATAGGAATTTGGCTCAAGCATCGTGACACACTGATAGTCTATACACCAGTGCCACTCTGGAGCACCAGGGTGCCACTTGGCTTGAGAATATTATAATTAATTTAGTGCCCAAACAACAACTCTTTAAGTATTGTAGCATCCGCAATGCCTCAACGCCAGTTGGAATTGTCATTGTGCCACTATGTTATATAATTTTGCATATTAATTCAAGACCTGGTGTCATTATTTGAAGTGCCCTGGTGCCATGAAGCACCACAACGCATGTTTCTATTCAACATTATAGTGTCCTGGTGTTCTTGTGACACTAAATCTCCTGCAGTGCCATAGTAGAGAAGTTAGAGTGGTTCCCTAGTGTTGTATCTATTCATCTCAACACCACGATAGAGCTCTACATTAAGCACTGAGGCGTTCATTCATTTATTAAACACCATAGCGGCTAAGTCAGTTGTGTACTAAGTATAAATAGTTTTCTTTTAAATTGTTCAAGACTAGCCATCTAGTTTGTGTACAAAATAGTAAGAGAGTGAGAGTTAAGTGCAGAGATTGATCGTACTTAAGGGAAATCAATTTGTGAAGTAGTTATTTTTGGTAATTGATTGTAAAAGCTATTTGAGGTGATATTTCCTTCACTTAAGTTCTTGTAACCTGTTGTAGTGTATATATTGAATTCTATTTTATGTGAAATAATTTTTATGGCAAGCAAATTCCTTTGTTTTGGGATTATGATGTGAAAGATCTATATTTACTTTATGTAGACTTTAGTACATGCAATGATTTAAATTTATTTTCAGTCACTTCTGATCTTAATTTAATTCTTGTAATTATCATGTTTGGATTTAAAAGTTAGCTTGATTCATTGCCTTGATGGAAGAATGATGGAACAATTACTATTTTACATCCCAAGTAAGCTCACTTGTTCGCCACCACCAGCTTGTCAGCCACCACCGACTGCTGGCACTTCCTCCAATAGGTTTCCATCATCGCCACCCATTGTTGGCTAGAACCACTACCTCCATCTGTTGATGCTGGTGCTGCCATCCACAACAAGCCACCACCACCATTACCGGCCACTACCACTCACCTTTCGCCGCCACCACTACCGCTGGCTGTCATCATCTCTAGACTTTATATATGTTCATTTTTCTTCAAACCTAATGAAAAAAATATTCACCTTCATTTACTTTAGAATTATCCAAACAACTCCAAAGTATTCCCTTTTTTACATTGTATTATTTTATGTTGCGTTCTTTTTACACTATATTTCTCTTTTAGATAATCAAACTGCCCCTTAATCACCACTTTATGAATATATATCAAATCAATTACTATTTAATCCACTAGTAGTAAAATAGTAAAATTCATAAACATTAAATAGTAAAATACAACTAGCAGAACAAAATTGACATTGATGTTGAACCTACATAGTAGCTCCTCATGATATTGCACTAAGTAACCAAAAAAAAACTTTTTGATACCTAAGATCATTCATATTTTCTTGATTAAGTTCATATCAAATTTAATAACCCTCATTTTAATTATATTCATTTTTACATTTTTTTTTAAATTTAAATTATATTAATATTCAATCAATACTTTTTTCATCATTTTTAATTTCATAATAATTTCAATACAAAAGTAATTTTATAACTCTTATACATTTGATCTTGGACATGCTCATTTTTACATACAAAAAAAATGAAGAAGCAAAATAATAGTAAAATTAAAATACCCTATAAATACTTTTTTTGGGATAGTTAAGCCAATTAAAGTAAACTTAGACACATATCACCTGCACAAGCTTCGAACTTAAGACCTCTTAGTTGGTAGCCAAAGCTCCCAATTGAGATATCAAGATGAGCTGTGTAAATAACCTATAAATACTAAATAAAATTGAGAAAACACTTTGAGCTTATTACAAGCTAGAATTTACGTAGTGATAGAGTTATAATCCTATATCTTAGCATTGCACGGATATCTATCTCACACATAAAGAACATGAGATTTTTTACATAGAAAACCCTGAAAAGGGGGTAAACCATGGGGCCTAATCTAGTTGAAAATGATTTAAATAGAATTCAAGTAGATTACATTGGGCTGACTCATCCCTTAGGGAGATCATATTACAAATGTCAATCGTATGGTTAAAATCTTATGACAAACGGGGATGAAAGTTCGACGTCACTTGGTGGTCCGTCGAAAGTCTGACTTTACTTAAAATTTTGGGCATCAATTAGTAGTCCAATGGTGGTTTGGTAGAACTTCGACATCAGGTGGTGGTCCGACAAAACTCTAGTATTGGGAAGTGGTCTAATAAAACTCTGACGTCGGGCGATAATCCAATAGAACTCCAGGCATCAGGTGGTGGTCCGGTGTAACTCCAACATAATGTGATGTTCCAACAAAACTTTGAGCATTAGGTCGGGGTTTGGTGGAACTCTAGGCATCAGGTGGTAGTTCTACAGAACTCTGGGCATCAAGTGGTGGTCCGGCAAAACTCCAGGCGTCAGGTGATGGTCTGACAGAACTCTAGATGTTAAGTGGTGGTCCGACAAAACTCCGGGCATGAGGCGGTGGTTCGGTAAAACTTTGAGCATAAGATGGTGGTCATGAAGAACTCCAGGTGTTAGGTGGTGGTTTAGTGGAACTCCGTATAGTGGTCGAGGAGGTAAGGAGGCAAGAGCTATCTCTGATCTTTCTCTTCCTTCCATAGGCTTTGGGATTCCTTTTCAAGAAGAATGAGGGGTATATTTATAGATTTCCTAGAGTGGCATGGCCCATAAAAAATAGTAAGATCAAGGGTAAATGGGGAATGGTTAGCATGAATGGTCGATGTTGAATTCCTTGATCATGGACCGTTCGTTTGACACTCAAAGGTCTTAGTGATATCAAAATTTAGTGATCTTGGGTTGGTTGGATTCTTCTCATCGAGTTGTCAATTCAACTATAAGCATGTCATGTTTGGAAACTTTTTAGTAATCCAAATTTTGGTTTGAACCTTTTAACAGCTCTTTGGGCCCTTGATTTGGACCCATTTGGGCTCAGATTGAGTCAAAGTTGGCATCATTTGATTTATATTTTTTGAGACATTCAATTTGACAATAAGGTTGAAATCAGAGTTCAGATGGTCCTAATTTTAAATTTGGAAGTATCCAACTTAATTTTACCTCGAGATTCATGCTCGGTCATAATAATTTTTTGATGATGTATTAGTTGTGCCCTTATTCTTAGACATCAATGCTCCAGAAGTCTAAAAATATATATTATAACTCCTAAAAAAATTTTTATACAATTTAAAATTCAAAAATATTTTGATCTTAGGCATACTGGTCCCGAACAACTTTGAAAATATCAAAATTGAGTCTAGAATGTCAAAAAATGGTCCCGAGGGCCACAAAAATGTCTGATTTGACCTTTTCGGGGCCAACATTAGGCTTGAAAATTGAATAGGATGGAACAGCCACCACCAGTTAACTCTTGCACCACTGTAACCACCGTTGGAGTCTGCCCGGCTTACCTATACAATGTGTGGCATTTGCCCACGTTACCCGGCTGCCAGCAAACAGTCACGTGCCTGCTAATTACGTGCCAACTATAGTGCTTTGCTGTAGTTAGCTAGTGGTTTGGCTAACTACCATAATTTTTTTTATTAACAACCCTAGCCTATTATGAATCCCCCCCCCCCCCCCAGGGTATTAAAATTTGCCTTTTCCCCCTCTTTTCTCTTTTTCAAGCTGAGGCATTCCCTTGGTCCTGTTCAGGTGGTATCACTTGTTTGGATCTAGTGCTCCTTACTAAGTAGGAGCTTCCTCATTTTTCTCTCCTTTTAGTCCTCTCCTTATACGGAAGGCCTTCCTCTACTTTGGATAAGTGGTATCCCTTATTTTACTATGGGCCCCCTCCCTATATAGAGGTTACAATAGGTGAGTACCCTTCTTCAAGAGATATTATGGTTAGGAGAGATCCTACCGCCACGAATGATAATGAGTTAAGGTAAATAAGGGAGCCAGGGTAAATGATGTTGCATCCACCAGTACGGGTGATTCCTTGATCCTCACTTTCCAAATGATGGGGTGGTGATAATCCCTAAGAGATTTGATCGGGCTAACCTTCCTTATCCCATATATGTTATCGTCTGTGAGACTAATTTATGAGCAAGGTTACGCTTTCCATATCTTACGGAGCTTATCAAGATTTCTGTATAGTGTGAGATGAGTCTATACTAATTTTTGTATAGAGCCATATAGGTGATGGTGGGGTTAATTATACTCTTTAGAGATTAAGAAGCCATCCTTACACATGAACATCTTTAACAGATGGGCCAATTCACTAGTGATATATAGGGGTGCATAACATTCAGATCTAAATGGCTAGACATGCATATCCAAGATCCTTTGAAGAGCTAGGCTAGTGCATTTTTCTTTATGAAAAATGACCGAGGCCTAATAAAGAAGTGGTGGATGATGAAGGATCTGTCAGCCCCTTTGTATATCAGAGAAGAAGATAAAATGAGAATCCTCAAGGTTCCCAACATCAAATAACTTCTATACGAGGATTGTTACTTAAATAAATCTATAGAAGAATAGTTCCTATTCAGAGTTGGGCAGTTATTTCATGCTGGGAGGACTGATACAAGGATACTGAAGATGTCCTCTAAGATTCTCGAGCCTCCTGCCCCAGCTTCAAAGGTTGCTCCTAAGAGAAAGACGAGAGGTGATGATCCCCAAGCTTTATTGAAGAAGAAGAAAATATAGGGGGTTGCAACGAGTACTAGCAAGGTTCCCCCCAGCTATTCCCCTGTCAAGTTGCATATTCTAAAGGATGTGTTAAATCACCAGTGTATCAAATGCCTCCGAGCTGATGATTTAGTGAGTTGCAACTTCTTTTTCCTTTTCCTTATTTAGTACATCTATTTAGACTGCCTTTTACTAATATCATTTTATTATTTTAGTTACTACGGTGGATGGATCTTGAGGTCAATCTTATACAGTCTTTGGATAAACAGAACAAAGAATTTATGAAGGTCAAATATCTCTAGGGAGAGTACAAGAAAAATTACAACCATACGGCCAAAGAGGTGAATGTAATGGATGAGGAGTTGACCGAGTGAAGAAAATAACTAGAAAATATAGTGCATTTTGTCTCTCTTCAAAATTAGTAGATGGATCAACTCCACATTGACCTAGTGGAGGCACAAGAAACGATCACCCAACTTCTAAAGATTAAAAGGCCTCTATAGAGAAGATAGTGGTTCTCGAAGCTGAGAATAAGAGGTCCCATACTCATATAGCTCAGAAGGAGGTCACTTTGACCCACTTAGAATCTTCAAGAGTCATTGAAGATTTTAAGATGTCTATAGCTTTCAAGACCATCATCTAGGATCACATTTAGGAGGCTCGTGATCACATTTATGATGTAAAAGTGAAGGCTTTAGAGCAATAATATATTGATGAGGGGTTCATCCAGGGCTTCTTGAAGGGAGTTTGTCTAGTACAACGAAAGACTTGGGTGGAAGTTGAAGGCTTAACACCAAGTCAGTCTTCTGATGATTCCCCTACAGATTCTGATGGTGACAAAATAAAGAGTGAGCTATAGAAGGCCTTTGCCCTTGAGGAGGAGGATGCAATTGTAGAGATCAAGTAGTATTTTTATTTTCCACTAGTTGTATCACTTTATCTTTCTTAGTGATTATTATATATTAGGTGTTTGCATTCACATGTGTTACCTTCTATAATTTAGTGAACAGTTGTTGAAGCTTTTATTTGATTAGTGAAAAATATTTTAGTGCTCCTATTCAGCTCAAGTGAATTCTATTTATGCTCTTGTAAGGAACTCGACAAATCTGAGGTTGTTAGTTACAACATCATGTAATGCCTTTTAACCTGTGTAGAGGAAGTCAGATCAGATTTCCTTGGGATCAAATATCTAGTGATTGTGATTCATGCTTTTCGAATATAAGATTTTTTTTACCTGTGTGGTAGAGGTAATATCAAATCCCCTGAGACTAATAATCCAGTAATTAAGTTACAATAATGATTGAGTGTTACTTGAATCATGAATATGAAAATTTAAGTGACACCCACCTAGGGTGTTTGACCTATCCGAGGTTATTAATCAAAGCATTCTTTAATGCTTTTAACTTATATGAAAGAGGTTAGATCGAATCACCTTGGGATTGATCATCTAGTGATTGAGATACATGTGAAAGTTCGTTATGGATGTTAGGCCCTATGAACTAGCCCAATGCTAATTAAAAGAGAGAGGTGAATTGGTATTTTAAAAAATCTTTAAACCAAAGACAACAAACCAAAATCAACATAAAGAAATCAACGATGTGGAAATTAAATGCGAAAGTAATAAAGGAAAGAACACACCAGATTTATAGTGGTTCGGTCAAACCTTCACCTATGTCCACTCCTTGGAGGCATCCTCCAAGTAATGCACTACAAAAGTGTCTCTCCTTTAGCCCCCACAGCTAAGCGGAGAAGCCCTTACAAAATCACTTCCACCTTCCTCGGTGTGACGGAGTCGCCGGGTCCTTTGACACCAAAGAGATCTTCTTCTTTGGTGAACTTCCCTCAAGAAAAGCCTTGAATCCGACGATATTAAGGTGCAAGCATGTCGAAGCAACCATGTGGAATCCCCCTCCACAGTCCCTTGAGTCCCCCCTCATAGGATCTTCTCCCTCTCAGACTTCACCTGTTCCTCACTCCCTTACAAGCTCTCTCTTCAAGTTTCCCCCACAAGAACGAAGCTACAATGGCTGCCAAAGACACTTATCAAGTGTCATGTCATAGCTTAAATAGAAGATCTCAAAACGAGCTCATTAATGCAAGTTGCCGACTTTATCGTCCAAGATGATATAAATATCATCCTGTACGATTAGTATAATTTATGCCCAATCAGCTTGGATGATTTGATACGATCAGAAGAAATTTGTTCATATCGTTCAGGACAATAATATATTGTCCGAGACGATCAGTACAAATCATGGAATATCGTCTTGAATATCGCCCTGAAAAAGAGCTGTCCGATGTCCAATCGTTCAGCGTATCATCCCGGACGATCCTGTAATCGTCCAGGATGATTTGATCATCTAATCAAGTTATAATTACTTTCCTTAAATGCCAGATTAATTTAGGAAAATTGTTCTGGATTGTCCTGGATGGTATTTTATAGTCCTAGACAATCCCCTGGATGATGTCCAAAAATACGTAATTCCTAAATAGTCCAGGATGATGTTACCAAAAAAAGTAACATTTAGGGAGCAGTCAGAGAATCTTCTAAGTTATAAAGCATCAAGAGCCACACCACATACAATAGACTCAAGAAAGGAAAATGGTTACAAATTAACTCAGACCTAGTCTACCAAATCTTGAGCTGGTTCAAAATTACAGTCTGATCTTGTGGACCTGCAATGTCAATAAATAAGGCAGTCATAGAGAAATAAGAGTATTTGCAATAAGAGTGATTGCTATCATCAAAATCATAATCCATGAAAATAGATCCGCAATAACATGTTCCTTAAATCAAGGATTTTAATATTAGAGTTCACAGTGTGTGTGAAATGGATGTTTTGTTCTTTCTTAAAGAAAAAGAAAATATAAATGAAATGAACAAAGTTTTATTCTATTAAACACATCCTACTTCCCTATTATAGCTTAAGGATACAGAAGTCACAAACAATATAGACAACACTGGAGATAAATGACACTTAATACTGAAGACATACAACATTTAAAATAAGTAATACTAATATCCTCTACTGATAGTATTTGCAAAGATTTTCTACATTCTAGGTTTGAGGGAGTATTTTTCCCTTAGCATTCTTCAACTTGAAAGTTTCGGGCTTCACCATAGCTTCTACCAAGTATGGACCCTCCAAAAGGGAGAAGACTTTATTACATTGGGGGCCTTTTCCTGCCACCTCGATGCTACACAGAACTAAATCTCCAATTGAAATATTTTGAGGTTTCATCCTTCGATTATAAAGATGAGTAATTTTTGGTGATATGCAACAATCTTGAGCATCACCACATCTCTTGCTTATGAAAGGAGATCTAAATTATATATGATCTTTTCCTCATTTTCAATTGAAGTCAAAAGTTTTAACTCTATGACTTGGGACTCCAATATTGACGAGAATAACAACTTCCATACGAAAGCGTAGATTGTATGGGGTTTCTTCTCTTGAAGTTCTGGCTGTGGTGCAATAGGCCTATAGGACATTTAGGGGTTCATCGGCCTATTACCTCGAAACTTTATCTAGCCATGTTTTCAACCCTTTTAGTATAGTCTGATTTACGACATCCATTTATCCATTTGTTTGAGGATCATCCACGATTGTATGCACCAGTTGAATATGGACATCTTTGCAAAATGCTATAATGATCTTTCCAGTGAATTGAGTTGCATTATCAGTGATAATTGTTTATGGAATGCCAAAATGATATATTATTTTCTTTAATAAAAATTATTTGGCATTGGCTTCGGTGATCTTTACCAGTGGTTCTTCTTCTACCCACCTAGTGAAATAATCCACAACCAAAATGATAAACTATTTTTGTCCAGTGACTATAGGGAAGGGTCCCATTATATCAATCCCCCATTAGGCAAAAGGCATTGACTCTGTAATGCTGAGATCTCTATGGTAGGTAAATGGGTGAGGTTGGCTTGTAACTGGAAACTGTTATATTTTTATATAAACTCCAGTTCATCCTACTTTATTGTTGACCAGTAAAATACATGTCTCATGATATTATTGGTTAATGCCCCTCCACATAGATACTCTCTACAAATGCCTAAATGTACTTCTTGAGTGCATAATTTGCCTATGATGGAGGAAGGCACTTAAGGTAGGGACCTGTTAATGCTCATTTGTACAATTCTCATCTAATAATAGTGAAGTTTTTTCCTGCCTCTGAAGTCACATTGTTGCTATTGGATCTTCAGTAAGTACACCACCTTGTAAAAAGGATAAGATGGGATTGATCCAAAAGGGCTCTCTTGGTTCGTCAATTGATTATATAGCCCACGGACCTTGGATACTCGGGAAGTAATATTCTTAATATACTTTTTTCTTGAAGATGTCACTAGTTATAGATGTAGCAAGTTTGGAGAGAGCATCTGCTCATGCATTCTTTTCCTGATGGATATGAATGACTTAATGATCTATTATATAGGTTAAAAGAGATTTTACCAATTTGCAATACTGGGCCAACTACGGGTTATAAACATCAAACTCCTTTTCCTCCTAAGAGGTGATTAATTGAGAATTAATGTGGAACACTAAATTTTATACTTCATAGTTGATTGTCAGCCTTAATCCGATAATAAGGGCCTCATATTAAACAATATTATTTATTGTAGGAAACTTTAGTCGAAGTCTGTATTCAATGATAATTTATTATGGGGAGATTAATAGGATTCTAGCACAGGTGCCTATCTTTCAGAAGCTCCATCGACATATAAGGTCCAGTACGGGGAAGAAGGAGAAGCAGTCAGTAGTTTGTTAGATAATAGAATGGTGCACTTAACCACAAAATCTACCAGTACCTAAGACTTGATATATAGCCTAGGTAAGTAGTGGATTTTGAATTCTCCTAGCTCCACCAACAACTTAATTAATCTTATAGATGCCTCAGGCTTTTGGAGAATATTTCTCAACTGTAGATTTGTATAGACTCCAATCGTATGAGCTTGAAAATAATGGTGTAACTTTTTGGCCAAGAATACTAATGCCAATGCTATCTTATCTGCGAGTGGATAACATCCTTCTATCTCAAATAAAATTTTGCTAACATAATAAATAAGACATTATACAATATTCTCTTCTTGGACCAAGATGGAACTAATGGCCTGAGAAGAAATATCCATGTACAAATATAACTTTTCTCCAGGCATTGGTTTATAAAGTAGTGTCAGAGATGCCAAATATTTTCATAGTTATTTGAAGGCTTCTCGGCATTCATCAGTCCATTGAAATCCTGAGCTAGGAACACCTTTAACAATCTTTAAAGAAAGGTGGATATTTTTCTCCTAAGTAGGGTTGCAAGCGAACCAAGTATTCAACGAGCTACTCGATGCTTGGTTCGATTAAAGCTCGTTTGCAATCGTTTAACTAACTAAACAAACAAACTTGAACAATATTTTAAATACTCGATCCTTAAATAAAAAGCTTGAACACTAATGTGTTCGGTTCATTTATGTTCACGAACAACATCATTTGAAGTTCGTAAACAAGCTCGACATTAAGCTTGATAAAAGCTCGATTCGTGTTCAATTTTAAACTCATGAATAAGCTCAATAAAAATTATTAATATTTGATTATAGAATTAATAAATATAAATAATATAAATATTTTATATTTATTATAATATAATGATATAATAATTATTAAATAATAAAATTTAAAGTGAATAATATTATATTATATGTTAATTAAGTATTTTTTATTAAATTTAAGTGAATGATAGCAATTAGCAAAGTTAAAAAAAAAAGAGGCGGGCTTATTTCATTATTGTTGGCTCGTTGCCTCGTTATCTTATCTTCCCAAGACCTGAGCCCTAATTTTTCTTCTAAACCGCGCTGGCTAACGAAGGTGGAAGTGTTTTTATTATAAATGTGTTTGTTCATAGATATGTTCATGAACGTGTTTGTTTGATAGTTAAAAAAAATTTGCTAAAGATGTTTACGAACATGCTCGATGTAATCGTTTGTTAGGAAGCTCGATAAAGCTCATTTGTTAAGTTAATGAACATCTAAAAGTAGAGCTTGTTTATAGCTCATTCATGTTTATTTATTTAAAGCTCGATAAGCACTAAACGAATGAATATGAACTGAACATGAACACTCATTAATTTAAATGAACCAAACATGAACACAAACAATAAAGCTTGAACAAACATGAACCAAACTTGAACAACCTGATATAAGATGAACACAAATATGAACTCTCACATACTCGGCTCGGCTCGGTTCGTTTGCAGCCCTACTCCTGAGTGGGCCAAGAAATGAGAGACCATTGTAATCCTTCCATTTTGTCTCTAGACATATACTTCCATAGTTGGCATCCATGAAGATAGCATATGGCTAATAGTAGTACAACCCCATATCTATTCAAAAGTTGTTGCCTCCTCTTTAGCATGATCCATCTTTATTTGATTATATCCATAGTAGGCATCCATGAAGCTCAATACTTGATGTCTAGAGGTTGTATCGACTAACTAGTTAATATGAGGAATAGAAAATTGTCCTAAGGGCAGGCTTTGTTGAGATCTGTATTGTTTACACACATTCTCCGGCTCCCATTGCCTTCCAAACCATGACAACATTCGCCAATTAAGTGGGGTAGTGTACTTCCCTTATAAATCTAGCCTCCAAAAGCTTATCAACTTCCTACTCAATTATCTGCTGACGATCTAGTGCAAAGTTTTATTTCTTTTGGATTACAAGCTTGTATGTTGGGTTAACCTTAAGGTAGTGCATGATTACTTAAGGGTTAATTCCAGCATATCGGCTAGACTTCATGTAAAAATATATTGGTTTTGTACGTAGAAAATCTACATGCATTTTCTTCTCTCATCTGAGAGAAGCGATCCGATCTATTCCATTCTTGAAGAGTGCTTATCTAATAGAGAGATATAAGCAAGGTCTTCTACAGGGGAAGCCCTATAAGGAATATCCCTATTTTTTAGATCAAAATCCACGATGCTTAGGTTAATGGATGGGCGTGGTTGTGCCAACTTAAGGTAGCAAGATTATACTACTTATTAATCTCCTCGTACTATACCAATTTCAACTAAAGTGTGAAATTTTAGCTTGAGGTGAGAGATTAAAGCAACAATCTCAAATATTAATTGGTGAGGCTTTCTAAAGATAGTATTATAGACCGATTCTAATTTTACTAAACTGGATGGAGTGCATAGCCTATTAGGGGAACTCTCCAAGTATAATTGGGAGACTAATTGTTCCTTCTATTCGTACAAATTGATTGTCAAACTCATATAATGGACCTGTGGCAGGCTGTAGTTTCTCTCTAGAGAGATCCACTTTAAGAAAGGTGGAGTACAATATGACGTCTACAAAGCTCCTATTGTTGACCAAGATTCTCTTAACATTGTAACATTGATCACCAATCCCTGTATTAATTATGAGTGGGCCTTGATGAGGGGTATTTATTCTCTCTAATTCAAATCATCGAAAGTAATGGAGTGATCGATGCAAAACTTCTTTGGTGTTGGCTCCTTGCTTTTTAGGATCAATATTTGACTAGATATTAAAGGGCCTCCAATAATGTTTTAATTTCACCAACTATTTTACGACTATTTGATGATTGCCTTTATTGTTAGTTATGCCCCCCCCCCCCCCCCCCCCCAAACGAGACTAGCTTCATCTCGAGTAGGTCAATTTTGGAAAAATTGTTAGAGATATTCTTATCATATTAGCCTCTTAATTTTATCCTTGAGTTACCTGCATGCTTTAGTAGTGTGCCCATGACTATGATAGAAATGGCAGTATTGCTCTTAATTTCTGACATTAGGCTTCAAAGGATGTAGCCACTTCACATTCTCCAGACACGGATGGCCGTCAACACGTTTGTTCGAGATACATTAAGTGGCATGTACTCCTTTTCTTAGCGAGGCTCTCATCACAGCTTTGAGGACTGAGGGAGCAAATTATAGTTTTCTTGCTTCTTTCACTTTGAGGATGGATTCTCTGTTGCTGATGCAGTTTTATACTTCTCATTTGTTTGCTCAAATTGCTTTCTTTGAGTATTAATGACTTCATTGACAGATATTTATGCGTCCACTTGATGGATCATATCAATATATGAATGGACTGTGTCTCAAATGAGTGCTAAGCAAAAAGGTTAAAGACGGAGCCCTCCGAGTAAAACTTTTTTTAGTAGTTTGGGTTCCACCCCTGAGTTTTATCGAGCCTTAGTAGAAAATCTTTGAAAGTACTCTTTAAGGGGATCATTTCATTCTGGAAATTTTTTTAGAGGTGGGAAGAATCTTTGACCATTCTTCGATTAGTAACAAATTATTTGACAAACACTTTGGCCAATTTAATAAACATTGGAATGGTTCTAGCTAGAAGTGAATAAAACCATATTCGAGCTTATCCTATGAGGGTGGCATGAAAAACCTGACAGAGGAGTGCATCATAGGCCCACTACATATGCATGATGGTTATATAGAGATCGATATACTCAAACAGGTCGAATGTCCCATCATAGGAATTAATGCTTGGTAGTTTGAATCTTGTCATAATGGGATGTTGAAGGATGGCTTCAGTTAGTGATGATGACTCCTGAAAGTTCCATTGATAAAGGAATAGTCTTATACCTCCAACAAGAAACTCTTCTCGTACTAATCTTTACAATTCATGTTGTAGGGCATTACAGGGGAGTTTAATAAGGTGCTATTGTGCAAAATCCTCGAGGATGTCTGGAGGAATATGAGGTTGGAAACCAATATACAAAGGATGGGTAGAGCTTATGGTATCAGCAAGCTTGTTATCTTGATGTGTCGGAGGATGCATCCTTGACGGAGGAAGAGGAATCTTAACATGAAGATGTTTGGGTTGAACTTCTTCGAACCCTGCAGGGTCTCATGGGAGAAGAATCTCTTCTTGTGGTACTAGCATCGGTCATTGAGTCTCTCATAAGAGTTGAAGAATCTCATTCTAAAATTCCTCCATATTTCTGATGCATTCTTCTAGGGAAGGTCCTTATGTCCCTTCTCAGACAGGGTTTTGCCCATTGGGGTGAAAAGTGATAGATTTCTGGTGTCCCTAGTTCATGGAAGGATTCCTAGATTGGTGTGAGTTGGAGCGGGAGGCTCCACAGATATTATGGTTATGCCTATTAGCCATCAAAGTGGTGTTTAGAATAGTAGGATTAAAGTTTCACACAGACATTGCCAAACTGTTGCAGGTTAGAATATATGCGATGATAGAGTTATAATCCAACATCTTAGTGTTGCATGAATATCCAGCTCACATACAAAGAACACAAGATTTTTTATATAGAAAATCCTAAAAAGGGGAAAAACCATAAGGCTTGAGCTAGTTGAAAATGATTCCATTAGAATTTGAGTAAATTATAGTGGGCTGACTCGTCCCAAAGGGCGATCAGATTACAAATGTTAACCGTATAGTCTAAATCTAGTGAAAAATAGGGATGAAAATTCATCATCACTAGGTGATCCATCAGAAGACCAGTGTTACTTGGAAATTTGGGCTTCAGTTGGTAGTCCGATGGTGGTTTGGCAAAACTTAGATGTCGGGCGGGGGTCCGATAGAACTCTGATGTCGGACAGTGGTCCGATAGAACTCCAACATCGGGCAGCGGTCTAATAGAACTCCAGCATCATGCGGTGGTCTAATAAAACTTTGTGCTTCTGGTGGTGGTCTGATGGAACTCTGAGCATCAGGTGGTGGTCCGATAAAACTCTGGGAGTCAGGTGGTGGTTCGGTGGAACTCCGAGCGACATTTGGTGGTCCGACAGAACTCCAGGCGTCAGGTAGTGGTCCGGCAGAACTCAAGTCATTAGGTGGTGGTCCGGTGGAACTCTGGGCTTCATGTGGTGGTCCGGCGGAACTCCAGGCATTAGGTGGTAATCCGGTGGAACTCTAGGTGGTGGTCAAGGAGGCAAGAGCGATCTTCGATCTCTCTCTTGTTTCCTTAGGCTTCCGGGGTCCCTTTTTAAGAGGAAGGAGGGGTCTATTTATAGATTTTCTAGAGTGGCATGACCTGTAAATAAGAGGAAGATCAAGGGTAAATGGGGAGTGGTTTGAATGGACGGCCGATGTTGACTCCCTTGTTCAATGACTGTTTGTGTAACACTTAAAGGTCTTAGTGATATCAGAATTCAGTGATCTTAGGCTCGTTGGATTCACCTCGTTGAGCTGCTCGATTTGGTTATAAGCATGTCATGTTTGAAAACTGTTGTTTAATCCAAATTATGGTTTGAACCTTCTAACATTGCTTTGGGTCCTTGATTTGGACCCATTTGGGCTTGGATTGAGTCAAATTTGGAGTCATTCGGTTCATATTTTCAAGACATTCAGTTCGACTGTAAGTATGCTAAAATCAAAGTTCGGATGGTTCCGATTTGAAATTTGAAAGTTTTTAATTTGATTTAGCCTCGAGATTCGTGCTCGATCATGATAACTTTTTGATGATGTATCAGAGCTCAAATATATTTTAACAAAAAAATAAATTAAATAGATATTACATGTCTAATAATAAGAAAAAAATTAGAAAAAGATTACAAAAAAATACTAAAGATAAATAAACCCTTATGTTTCTTTTTGACCTTTTCCTCATAGAGCAATGCATCTTAACTTTATTAATTTACAAACATGCGGCTAGGTTAGAGATCATTTATTATACATGAGTTGTCATAGACTTTGCTTCTATTTAGTGGTGGCTATTTTTGTGCGGTCAATCATCAATATAGTAGTCTTTTTCATTTCTATGGTCGTCATAACATTTTGGAGATCAACCATGACTCCATAATTATTGCTTGCAATGAGAATCCTTCTATTTGTCGTATTAATGATTCAGTCGGGATAGCTTTTTTACTACTTCTTAACGCAACTTTCTTGTATTAAAATTTTATTCTTTCTATTAAAAAGTTGCTTTAAGAATAATAAAAAAATTGTTCCAAACGAAGCCTAACACTTAGCAACATTTTGTGGATAATCTCCCTGCCCTTTGTTAAAAATTGGAGAGTATTTCATAGAATAAGATCCTTCCATCTCTTGCTTAGGGTGTTATCTCACGACATTCTAGGTGGTGGACTTAGGTCCTCGTTATACTTTTTTTTTCTTACAATTGTTTATCTCCTTGTGAACTTCAGCCATAATTTTACATCTTATTTAGCTTTTTTTATAAGAAAAAATAATAATAATAAATGAAAGAATTCATGACCTATTAATTAAAGTGATAATTTTATTTTTAAGCTCACTTATTCTATAATTTATTGGTCAATATTTTTAAAAATTAAAATATTTTGATTTAACTAATGAAAGGAATATTTATTAGTATTTATTGGGAGTTATTTATTAATTCTCGACCTCGACGGTCTCCATCTAGTCGCATCTCTGTCAGCCGCCCCCACACCGAGCTAACATGCCTTGCTGGCTTGCTCTACCAGCGGAGATTTAAGACGTGGCAATAATTCACGTGAGATTCACACGCGCAATTCGACCGTTAGGTAGAGTCATCAACGCCGTAAGCGCCGTTAGTTTTGTTGGTGAGCGACGACTTGAGTGGTTGAGCCTACGATAATCGTCCGTCTTGCAAACGAACGCCACATATTATAGCATATTGTGACTTTTGAATGACTCTCTTTTATTTCTATAGCAAAAATATTATTACGTGCAGTTTCCGTTCAATAAAAATTCATACTGCTTATTATATTTTTTGAAAATATTTTTTTTCGGTAAAAGATGAAGTTTTGTTGAATGGCTGGTACAATTTTACAGTTATCAACATATAATTCTACACATAAGATATTATTAAAGGAAAAAAAATGACAGTTTTTTTGAAAGGATTATAATTAAAGAGAAAAATAATAAAAAGATCAAAATCTTAATACTAAAGTTTTATTTCGGATGATTTTTTTATTGCTTTATGAAACAACTTTTTAATATAAAAATTTTAAATTCAAAATTTTTTGTATTAAAAAATTACTTCAAAGTTATTCGAAACTTTTACTTTATTTTTAACCATAAAATATTTTGCGCTTTCTGAAGAAAACCCAAAACATTTTTCTGGTTTTCTAAGAAAAACTTAAATTATTTGCATTTTCAATTTAAAATATAATTTAATATAATATTGATTATAGTATTCTAGAAATTAATATAATAAAGTTTGAAATGTTAAATATAATTTAATATGCTAGTTAGACTTAATTATTTTACTGGTTAAAGGGATAATGAAAATTAAATAAACACAAAGTAAAATTAATTTTTTTACAATTTTTATTACAATATATTATAATTTTATAACTACAATATTTATTATTTTATAATATATTGTTTTTATATAAATTAAATTTATAATTAAACAATTTAAATTATTTTTATGATTTCAATATCGCATCGTATATATGTATAAATAAGTAAAAATTTAACAACAAATGGATATTATAACTAAGTTAGCAAATGGAATGTAAATTTATTATTATTGCTTATTTACTATGATAACTATTATTAATATTATTATTCTAACTTAACGAACTTTTATTAGATTTCTTTTGATTTACATGGTTTTTATATAATCATCACGAGTCTTTATAGTATATATAAATGTACTCATAATTTATTATAATGTCTTCCAAATTATCATGACGATCTTTACTTTTATTTATTATTTCATTTCATAAACTGAAGTTTAGAATTATTATTACATGCTAGAATATTCATGGTAGTAAAAAGATATAGAGTTTAACGTCTTAAATTTATACGAAAATTTAACACAAAAAAAAGAGAGAGGGGTGAAAGAGTCAAGACACTGGGATTAATATGTGGAATACCTTGAAAGGGGAAAATCATGAGGTCTTACTTAGTTAAACTAATTTAATTGGTGTTATCATTAATTATAAATGATGCCCTTTCTCGAGGGAAGAATCTGACACAATGTAACAAATATACATACATATAGAGGACCTTTATATGATTAGAGTTGGAAGAATCTAGTGGCATAGGACCTATTCTTAATTCAGAGGTCTTCGGCATGTTTATTTAATTGGTAGGACCGTCGTCAAACGATAGATGTAAGAGGAACTGTTGTCATGCGACAGTGGTATGAGGAATAGTAGCCAGCAGGTGATGGAAGTTAGAATGACTGTAATTGAGTGACTAAGGTTAAATGATCATAGGGGGGTGACTGGGGTCAAAGAATCATAGTCGGGCAATTGAGATCGAAGGGTCGTAGTCGACGGGTGATAGTGGCTTGAAGGATCAAAACCAAACAATTGAGATTCAAGCGACCATTGTCAGGGGATGGAGGTCAAATGGACCATAATTTATGTGCGAGTATGGTTTAAGAGATCGTAGTCAAATAACTAAGGTCAAATGAACCATTGTCGGGCAATGATTATTGGAAGGACAATATCCGATGAGCTACGAAAGTCAGAGGGACTGAAGTCAGGTGACGATGGTTGGAATGACCGTAATAGGTGATAGAGGTTGGAGAGATTGTAGTCGGTGACAGAAGTCAAAGAGACAGTAGTTATAGATGAAGGTGTAAGATAATGTAGTTAGTAGGAAACAATGGACATAAGGACCGTAATAAGCAGGTGATGGTGGTTAAGGGACTATAGTCATTGGTTGAAGATGGTCGAAGAGACTATAGTCAGGCGGTTGAGGTTGGGGAGACCGTAGTCTAGCAACATAGGTCAGATGGACCATAATAGAGCAAATGAGGTTGGAAGGACCCATATATGATTCATAAAAGAGGTCAGAGTGATCATAGTCGGCTGATGATAGAGGTCGAGAAAATACTTAGTGGTCGTGGCTCAGTGAAGATCTAATAGTGATGGTCGGGCAACTGTTAGATGATGATGGTTTATTAGAGCCTCGACGGTGATGTCCAGGTGGACGTCTAATAATGATCGATAAAGAAAGCCTAAAAAATGGTTGAGTAGCAAGGGTTCCATGATGGTGTGCTCAGGTGGAGCTCCGAAAAATATTAATATCTAAAGCTCTCTTGATTCTCTAGAGGTCTAAGCATCCAAAAAATTATGCCCGCTTTCACGTGGGAAGTGGGGGTTTAATTTATAGATTTTGAGGGTGACATTCTCTGTAAATCTGAAGAATCTCCAAGAAAAATTCAGAGTGCTTCATCGAATGATTCATATTGATTCCCTTAATCATGAATTGTTTTCCAAGTATTTAAGTGCCTTCATGATGTCAAAATTAAGCAACCATTGGCTTGTTAGATTCTTCTCATTAAGTCGCTCGGTTTGACTATAAGCATGCTATATTTGGATAACATATGGTCATCAAATTAATTCACAAAAGCTTCCTAATATGCTTTAAGCCTTTGATTTGAGCCCATTTCGGCTTGGAATGGATTGATTTTGATATCGTTGGGTTTGTCTTGTTGAGACATTCATTGACTCTAACTTTACTGAAATTAGAGTTTAAATAATCCCAAATTGAATTTTGTGAGTTTCTAAGTGAGATATGCCTTGAGATTTGTGCTTGACAAATATGATTTTTAGTGACATATCAGTTATTCCCTTACTTTTAGATGTCAAAGCTCGCATGGTTTGAAAAATATGTATTAGAGTCTTCCAAAAAGCTGTGATGTAAAATTATAATTTAAGAAAAATTAAGAGGTGCGACCGTGCACTAGACATCAATGTGGACCTCTCCTTAGGGCCATGAATCAAGCAAAATGTCGTCGATCAGAATTTAGTACTTCCTAAATTTAGAGAGTCAATTAGTGTCAGAAATAAAAAAAAATACTTTAATGCTTTAAAATTTTTTGAAATTGATTGTCGAGGCACTCTTGGGTTCTAAAAGTGACAAAATTAAGTCCATAACATAAAAAAATGCTATGTGAACAAAAAATGTCTGAATTAGACTACTCGGACTGAAATCAGGCTGAAACATAGCTTTGACAGCTAAACTGATCGGTCAGCTGATTGGTCACTCGGTGCTTTGATGAGTTACCTATGTGTAACAAGCGCTTGACAGCACCTATGAGGGATCGTAGTGGTTGGAATGACCATAGTCAGTGATGGAGGTCGAAGAGATCATATTCGGTGACTGAGATTGGAGAGACCATATTCAGCGGGCGACGATGGTTTGAGGGATTGTAGTAGGCGACTGACAGTGGTTAGAGGAACCATTGTCGACAGGCAACAGTTGATGATAAGTTTCTTGACATCAGATTTTGGTGTCGTTGGATTCGTTTAGTCAAGACGTTCAGTTTGACTATAAGTTTATTGATACCAGAGTTTGGATGGTCACAACTTTAATTTTGAAAGTTTCCAAGTGAGATGTGCCTCGAAATTTGTGCCCGATCAAAACAATTTTTGGTGACATATCAATTATAAAATCTTCAAAATTTATCATTAAGATCTTAACATTTAGTAGTTTTTTCTTCAAATAATAATAAATATCTCCTTATTTAATGAAAATTTTGAATCAGAGATAAATTAATTGAATATATGATTTGAATTTATAAATATCATACACCATTTTAAAGAATCCTAATAAGAAATGCTTCGTCATATCCCAGTACAAATTTGTTGTATAGAATATTAATTTTTTTTTCTGTATATTGTGTCAGCCTAACTTACAAATAATATATACGATCACAAGCTCACAAGTTTGTTTTTCTAACTCATTTACATGTAAAATTAATTTCCATCACATAGGTAAAAAAAATCTCTTAGATATATCTGTATCTTGCTCTTTATTATTGAATTAAGTTTCGTTTGGAACAACTTTGTTAATACTTTCAAAAATAGTTTTTTAATATAAAAAATTTTAATTCAAAAATTTTTTGTACTAAAACGTTACTTTAAAAAGCAATAATAAACACATCCCCAACTAAAACCTTAGTCTTCGTTTGGGATGGATTTCTTACCGCTTCTTAAAGCAGCTTTTTAGTACAAAAAATAATTTTTTTGTACTAAAAAGCTGCTTTAAGAAGTAATAAGAAAGCTGTCCCAAACCATCCCAAACGAAACGAAGTCTTAGGCTTCGTTTGGGACGACTTTCTTACTGCTTCTTAAAGCAGCTTTCTACTACAACAAATAAAATTGTTATACTAAAAAGCTGTTTTAAGAAACGGTATGAAAGCTGTCCCAAACAAATCTTAGGTTTCATTTGGGACTGCTTTTTAACTTGTTCTTAAATCAGCTTTTAGTATAACAATTATAATTTTTGTATTAAAAAGTTGCTTCAAGAAGCGGTAAAAAAGCCGTCCCAAGCGAAGCCTTAGACTTGGTTTGGGACAGCTTTCTTATAGCTTCTTAAAGCACTTTTTAGTACAAAAAATTTCATGTTTGTATTAAAAGCTGCTTTGAAAAAGTAATAAGAAAGTCATCCCAAACGAAACCTTAGTATCCAGTGAGATGGACTTAATACACGATTGCCGTCCAGAAAGTATCAATATTATAATTGCATATCTGGACTTGTATTTGAAACTAATATCTATTTTGTTTCAAGGTTTGATTTAATGTTGCTTTCATATTTCAGCTAAAGAAAAGAGTTCTTATACGGAATATGTGAATAAATGAGGATAATATAAATGCTTAGTTTTGCTGCATCAGCGAAATCAAAGATGTAGGCTTCGTTTGGGACAGCTTTTTTACTGCTTTCTAAAACGGAGTTTTAGTACAAATTTTTTTATTTTTTACTAAAACTCTGTTTTAGAAAGCAATAAAAAAGCCGTCCCAAACGAAGCCGTAGACTGTTCGTTTCTTTAGCTTTTTTTTTTGTTTCTTTAGCTGATATAGCAATCTATTGTTGTCATTTATATGCTTATATATATGGTCATTATTCTCTTTTCTTGCTAATAATTTATTTGAAATCCACAACTTCGTTCAATTTGTAGTTTTAATTTTTCTATAAGGGGTCTGTGTTAATTAGGTAAGGTTTTTTAAAATACAAAAAACATCTTTAATATTTCTTAGTTGTAATATAGATGATAATGACAATCCATCAATTTCACTTGTAGGAATTTCTTGTAGAACTCTTTTGCAAATTAGATGGCGCATTATGAGCCATATTTGGCACAATAAAGTCAGTTGTCAGTCCATAAGGAAGTTGCTTGACAATCCACATACATTTCTCTTTGCATGAGCAAAATGCTAATGACCTCTGATCACTTTGATTAGCGATCATTATGGTGTAATCAATTTTGAGAGATTTGGGCTTCTCGAGACTATTATGCCTCCAACAATCTACTATTTTGTAAGTATTTTATTCTACGACAAGAGTTTATCAAAGTAAAAGTGTCTATACATTGTCACCATTTTCCAACAATCTCAATCGTTAGCCGATCAACCGGTTTAGATTTATTCTAATCTTGGTATGATCTCTTACATATACTCTTAATAATTATGAAGAATATATCAAATAAAAATAGAATTTCTAGTGGTAATAAGGTCATACATATAGTAAAACAAAAATCATATAGTATGAAATGGTTCATATAATAAGATATAAATTATACAATATAATTAACTAGTATTGAAGTTTTAGCTTTACTTTGATTTCTTAATTATTTAGATTTTGTAGTAATATCTAATATTAGCATTTCCCATACATCAAAATATATAAATTTACAAAAAAAATTAAAAATAAAATACAAAAGATATAAATAAAATGTGACGAGTCAAACAAATGAAAAACACATAAGTAGATGACCATAACACAAGAATGAATATACAAATAGTTAGAAACACATATTCATGACAAGAAAAGGTTTTTAGAATGCTTAACCTTTAATTACTTAGAGGCTTTATGAATATATATCATCCAACTTATTTTTCAAGTTTATAAAATAAATTTCTACAACACCGAGTTTTGTTCTTGAGTTTTATATAGGAATATTAATTATATAAATAGCAGTAGTGTTTTCACATATTAATTGCATCTTATCCACTAAAATTTTACTTTCTAGTGGATCATGAAATTAAAGGATGTGTCACAAATTGGCATATTCTAGTTGTACTCTTTCAATCAACCTTGTATCCCTCAAAGTTAAATACAAAATAGCTGATAAAATCAATTGATGTGTTAAAATTTAAGTATCATATTTCTAAGATAGAGGTGCCAACAATAGACCTAATGATGTACTTTCCTTCCATTAGATGTAATTCTTTCGGATCTTCAACATTGAAAATAATGTTAGGTCTACTTATCAAAAGATATAACAATGATCCAATCTTACCTTGACAAATGTTTATGTTTATAAGCTTGATGTTGGGATCTTTATCTAGTTGAGTGTTCTAGCTTATGAGAGTATTCATTCTCTTATATCCTTCCATATCAATTTTTTTATTCATTTTTCATGTATTTAGATTGACATAGGAATCTCCTCTTTTTTCTTACTTTACTTAAAATCCTATGAGGTATGTTTTATCAACATTGATTTGAAAAATTAAAATATTATATCTAGATCTACTAATAAATAGTGCTATGTCATCTCCTTAATAATTTTATTTTGTAAAAGAAATATGTTATGCCTATCATACTAAATCCTAGGGTTTTGCTTCAATCCATATATAACATTCTTAAAATTTTAACATATAATCCTGATGGTTTAAGCTTTCAAATCTAGGAGGAATCTTAACATACATATACTCATATTTTACTCTATTTAAGAAGACACTTTTTATATCGGTTATTGAAAGTCTACCAATAATCTAATAGCTTAGATACAATCTACTAGTTTAAAAGTTTCTTCAAAATTGAACCCTTCTATTTGACTTTTTTTTTTCCCTTTATTCTTGCTTATTTCTAACATTTCTTTCAGAATTATTTAGTTCTTATGTCACTCTAATTATATGATCTTGATGCAAACTCCACCCCTTCATTCATAACAAACTGATTTAATTTATCATGCATATTTATAACCCAAAATTCATTGAATATTGCCTTAATTTTACTGGGTTTAGTTAAAGATAAAAATATAATATGGTTCAGCTCCTATTTAACTACATTATAGCTTGCACTCCTAAAAATTAAGGGGTCTCTTATTATATGGTATTTAGGATGAGTAGACACATATTTTCACACCTAAGAAATGATTCTATTTATTTTTCTTTCAACTTTCTATTTTCCAAGTTTGTAGAGACATCCACATTTATATCAAACTAATTAACTTGTTCATGTGTGTGAACCATCAAATGTCACATAGTACGACTCTTTCATAAATAAAGTTCTTTTATCCATATATGATTTTTGAGAAGATGAATACCCTTAAAATTTTTCTTCATCCAATTTTACATCTTACTTGCCTTTATTTTATTTTTCATTGTTAAGTACAACTAAATTGAACCCATAGGTTAGGTGTTCTACCATTAAACACTCTGTAAGGTGTTTTGTTCAGCTTATGGTAGATATTTGCTCTATTTAAAAAATATTAGTCAAAGTTTAAATCCCCAACCTAAAAGTACTTGAGTATTATATACTCATGTAATATAATTTTTGCAGTAAACTAATGTTCAATTCTTTGTGATAGCAATAACATTTCATTAAGTGTCTTAGGTTAAGAGATATTATATATACTTTTTAGTTTCTTAAAAAATTGATAAACTTCTCATTTTCAAATTCTCTTATAAGATTACCATGTTAGAAATCAAACATCCTATCTCCTTAAAATCCAAATTACAAATATCTTGAATTGATAAAGGAAATCACTTTTGTATGCTAAAAACTTAAAGGAAATTTTCAAGAACATGAAGAAGTAAAGTACGTCAACCATTAAATCTTGAAGACCAATATCATGACAAGAAATGTTTAAATCTTTTGGAAATCAACCGATAAGAAAACTTTCTTAGAAAATCCTATAATAGGTGTGACGATTTAATTTCATAAAGATAACTTGGGTTTAAATGAAAAGAATTCAAGGCTCTAAAATAGGACCATTTAATTTTAAAGGTGCATATTATTAAGAGATTTTAAAGGTACTATTAGCATAGATCATAATTATTAAGAATATAGGTACTGTGATGAGTTTTATATTAGTTTAATTCACTATTAGATTAATATAACTTAAATTTTAATTAATTAATTTTATATTACTTATATTTAAAAATAAATTCAGTAGATTTAAAGTTCATTTAGATCATAATTTGAGCATGTTAATTTGACCCAAATTTTCATTATGATTTTTATGCAATAATGTCAGGAAAATAATTTTTTGTATAATTTTTTAACTTTGGTGCATTCTTTTTGTTGATTATATTCTTCTTGTTCATAACACTCGAGAGGGAGTTGATGAAAACTTGAATTATGAAGGTCAACCTTAAAGTCTAAAGGGTTTTTTTAGTATATATAAAACTAAATGCTTTGAGTGTGATTTTAATGATAATAGATCCAGTGGTAGGATTATGACATTGGGTGATAAGTTCATTAAAAGAGTGATAAGTTCAGTTTAAAGGGTGATAAGTTCATTTTAAATATATTGAGTCTATTGTTCATTTTGATTGTGAAATTGATGGGGATATTATTAGTACAATTCAAGTTTGATGGTTGAGATGGAGGAATGCAATATTGGGCCTTCTATATGATAGAATAGTACCCCTCAAATAAGATGGTAGTGAGAATTGTAATGCTTTATGGCCTAGAAGATTGGAAATTAGAAGAGAAACATAAAATTATATTAAATGTTATAGAAATTAGGATGCCTAAGTGGATAAATGGTTTTAAACTTGGAGATAGAATGCAATAACACTGACATTTATGAAGTAGCAATGCTTGCAAATAGGAAAGGTCAGCACTGCCATGTTGAAATTTGTGCTTCGACGTTGATCGATATAGCGCTGCAGCGTTATTCTTTTCAGCACTACTACGATTTGTAAATTTTGCTTTTTTCTTATATAATTCTTGTACAAATACATCTAAAACTACACATTTTTACTAAATTTAACCAAACTAAAACAATGCACAATTTACACTTATCAAATTTCATCAAACTATGTTCACAAAATATTTGTCATTATGGAGACAATGGTCAAACAATGACAATGTTTAGTTGGATTTTTTTTTTTTTTGAAGACAATGGTCAAACAGTGTCAATGTTTGTCATTATGATATTGAAACAATCGAAATGTCACTTACAAGCTTGTGCTACCTTTGCTCTTCCAAGTCCATCTGATTTTCATTGTCTCCTCTTAGGCTATTTCACAAAGACTAAAAACCACAGATAGTAATCCAACTATAACAAAAAAGGGAAAACTATCCTCTCATTGGACTTGAAAACATATTACGTTTTAGCCAAATCTATAATGGACAATATCTTAAAAGGCAACATTTAATGTAGTGGAAAAGCATAACACCAAAAGACACAACTTGGGCACTCTATGACAAACCTAATGATATCGACCTTGTGGACAAGGTCATTCTATAGAGAATGGAGGGATTGTAACGAAAAGCCGAAAATAAAAATAACTAGCTTGTTTCACCAATACAAGCACAAGGAAGACATATTCTATAAGGTTTTAACTTCTTTGATAAATTTCACAAAAATAAATGATAACATTGTGTATTATTAGTGTTAAGTAAACATAAGTACATATAATTGTTTCACGATGTTATGCATGTTTTGGTTAGACATCTTATTTCGTTTGGTGAGTTATTTTGGTTAATACGAGTTATGGGACACTTTTCTCGATATCAACGGGGTTTAAGAATATATCATGGTGTATTTACTTAAAAGGATTAATAAAATTATACTAACTGTTTTCCTACTTCCATCATGTTTATCACTATTCATAAAAAAAATATCATTATAAGAATTTTTTATAATCTCTGGAATTATCTTTTACCGCTAACATTTATTTTAATTTGTATTTCTATTATGATGTCTTTATAAATTTTTTTTCTCATAGTAATCAGAGGCAAATGTCTCCTTCAACCCACAAGCTCTCCCACAAGCTCTCCTTATCTGACACACAAATCAACCATCATTTTCCTCTCTATGACAAACCAATCCCCCATCCTCTCTTTCTCTTTGTACGTTTCTTTTTGTAATCTATACTAAGTACTATTAATCAAGGTTGATTGATTGTTCTAGTGATTGAAGATTTTACTTTATTTAATAAGGGTGTAAAAGTGAAGTTATATGCTTATGATTTTCTTGCTCAAATATTTAAAACAAGAAAAAAAAAATACTTTTGATTTTACCCTTTTTTTTTTACATATCTATCTTTACAAGAATGAAAAAAATTATGGAAACTTGCAAGTTTAGTTTTTTTTTTTACATTTATGTCAATTAAGACAAAATCATACAAACAAGGCATACACAAAGATTCGATTCGCAGACCTCTCAGTTGGAAGCTCTCAACAAAGAGACCAAGATGAGTTAGTCTCCAAGTGTGCTTCTTTGCTCCGTCACCTTTCAATGCGGTCCCAATCTCGTGCCATGGGCTTACAAAAACTGGCATGTAAAACTGGCATAACGGCTCTTTCAAAGAAGATCCTACGCCTGCTCTATATAATCTTATTTTCGCCGCCAAAGAACTATTTCAAATACTTTCGCGCATCATCCCCTCCCAAACATGAGGTATGAAGGGAGGCGTCATCAGAAAAACTGTAGCCTTATCATCTGATCTACACCTCCATCAAGTCAGCTCATCTTGTTCCCTCCCATTCCTCTCTATCCTAGAGAAATGTTCAGTCTTGAAGGACGTGAAGAAGATCCACGCCCATGCCGTCACCTGCGGCCTCTCCCACTTCGCCTACATCACCAGTAGAATCCTCGCTCGTTACGCCGACACCGGTGAAATGGACGACGCATACGAACTTTTTGATAGTATAACTTCTCCCACTATCTTCAATTGGAACACCATTATCAGGGGCTTCTCGAAGACCACTGAAGCTGAAAGGGGCCTACTTGTCTTCATCAAAATGAGGCGCAGCGCGATCGAGCCCAACATGCACGCTTTCCCCTTCGTAGTCAAATCTTGTGGTGCTATTCTTTCTTTGTTCCAGGTTCACGCTCAGGTTTTTTTGTTTGGTTTCAATCTTGATGTCTATGTGACTAGCTCCTTGATCAGAAGATACTCCAATTTGGGAGAGGTGGAGCTCGCTCACAAGGTATTTGATGAATGCACTATGAGAAATGTTGTGTGCTGGACAAGCCTTATTAGTGGGTATTGCAGCCGTGGCCTTTTTGACAGAGCAAGACAAGTATTTGATGAAATGCCTGAGAAGACTGATGCGTCTCAGAAGACTGATGCGTCTTGGAGTGCTATGGTTTCTGGTTACGTGCAAAACAAACGGTATGAGGAGGCCATGGAATTGTTTCTTGAATTAAAGGTTTCTTTATCTGTAAATCTTAACAGATCACTATTGGTGAGTGCTTTGAGAGCTTGCTCTGCTCTGGGAGTTTTTGAGGAGGGGAGATGGATCCACTCGTATATAGATGGCAAAGGATTGGAGTACGGGCTTGAGTTGGGGACAGCTCTTGTAGATTTCTATGCAAAATGCGGATTCATAGAGTTGGCAATGAAAGTGTTTGACAAAATACAAGGTAAAGATGTGACAGCTTGGAGTGCCATGATTGTTGGCCTTGCTATGAATGGTCACAGTCGTTTTGCAATTCAAATTTTCTCAGAGATGTTAAGAAGAAAACTTAAGCCAAATGCCATTACGTTCATTGGATTACTCACAGCCTGTAATCATGGCGGTCTGGTTGATGAAGGGACAACCTATTTCAAGGTTATGGATTTAGTTTATGGGATTCCTCCTTCAATAGAGCACTATGGCTGCATGGTTGATCTTTTAAGTCGAGCAGGGAAGACCAAAGAAGCCGAACAAATGGTATTATCCATGCCAGTTGAGCCTGATGGGGCAATATGGGGCTCACTGCTTCATGGTTGCTTTGTCCATGGAGACAATGAGTTAGCCGAAAGAGTGGGAAGCCACATTATCAAGGTAGAGCCAGAACATTATGGGAGATATGTTGGATTGGCTAATGCATATGCTGCCATGGGCAGGTGGGAGGGAGTGGCAAAGGTTAGAAGAGTTATGAAGGAAAGGGGAGTCATAGCCACTGCTGGCTGGAGTCTTGTTGAGGTTAATGGGACCGCCCATCGATTCATGGCGAATGATATGTCACATCCTATGCTTCATGAAATCTATGAGATACTAAGTGACCTGACATCATATATGATTTTGAATTTGTGATAGACATTAATAGAGTAATGGTCGCGAGTTAGGTTTTCAGTTGGTCTCCTGAACAGTTTGATTTAGATCTCATTGTTGCGGGAATGTGCCAATACTGCAACTGGATGTATGATATGATTTTTTAAGTATAACAAGTTGAGAGGATTCTTCTTAACCAGCTTAAACTTTTACTTTTATTGGATGCTTTAAGTGGTTTGTTCTCTTTTTGAAGGATTGCATTATTGTGTTATTATTATTATGTTAATATACACAACAAACATTACACCATGGTTTACACCATAGTTAAGAAAATGATAAGATAAAATAGTTCTCACTATGGTTTACACCATGTTGTTGTTGTTATGGTGAGCATGAAGCTAAAATGTTGCACAATGAGAATTTCACTTATTGGTTTACCATTAAGGTTAGCCTTATGATATTAAAGTGTTTACATGATAATTTTTATTTGATACTTTAAATAATCTATTTTTGGTTTACATAAATTTCTTCAGTTGATGCATTAGATGATGGTGACACTATTATGGCTTATTTGAAGCATTTAGCTAGAGGTTAATGCAATGTTGTCACTCAATACTAGAAGTATCTCATCAATGATTTTAAATTTCACATTGTAGATTTAATGAAAAAAGAACTCAAATTTGTAGAGTGATGGTTAAAGCTATAACTTTAAGCTTTGCTAGTATTAAAAGATAATAACCCTATTTCAAGTAATTTAATATACTATGGGGTCATGAAAAATATAATTGAATTGGACTACACATCAGAGCGAAATGTTGTGTTATTTGAATGTAATTAGATTTTTAAAGGAAACATGTTAAAGGAGGATGATGATGACTTCATATTGACTAATTTCACAAGCATAAAAAAAAATCTAAAAACCTCTTACATGCTTCTCAAGTTAAACAAGTTTTTTATGTGAAAGATTTTGTCGTTCCTAGATGTTTCATTGTTGTTACAACATCTCCAAGATATAGTATTGACTATATTCATATAGACATTGATTTTGATGACTAACACAATAAAATGTCTACAAAGCAATCTTACATCAATGAGGAATTGAAGTAAAGTTTATTGTTCATATCATTTAGTTTTTTCTTTATCTGTTTTTCTTGGGAGAAAATTATAGGTCATTCACCTACATGAGCTGAATTGAAATGTTTGAGAAGGTTTACACAAAAGATGGGATTCCTAATAATATTGAGGTTGGTGAGGCTTTGGTACATACATACAATAAGCATTTATTATCTTATAGAATATACAAATGCATATGTGAAGCAATCCATATTCAATATATATAGGATAAAATGAAGGAAACCATATGTCAAACATTTCAATCAAAAGATGATGTGAAACAATCAATGAAATTACAAGATTTTCATAAGAAACTTGTTTAATAATGAAATTATAGGATTAATGTTTCACTAAATTAAGATTTTCAATTTTTGTGGTTATTGACTTGCTTCAAGTATTCGGTTACATGCAAGATTAACAAGACGATCCGAAATAATAACAAGAAAATAAGAAAATAAATATGCAATTAACCATAATCCGTCACTTAACAAAGAGAGCTTTCACCTTAGATTTTCCCTCTCAATTGCTTGTTGGAAGTAGGGTTAGCGGAGGAGGAATGTCAGCAATCCGGGTGATGCCACTGAAAGGCATAGGATGACGACAGATTTGATCCACGGGAAGTTGGCCGGAGTTCGAGAGACGGGTGGTCGTCCGGTGATCTTCCACTGTCCTATAGGTCGTTGTTCGTCGATGACGTCCACCAAATGGAAGAGAATTCGCTCTACATATTCCTCGACGATGCCTTCGGATCCAAATCAGGGGTTGAAGAAGGGTGATTGAATGCGTAAATTTCCCCTTGAGAATTGTAGGCAAATCCATGATCAACTTTCGGATCTGCTATCCATGAGCTTGAGATTATTTTTTTTGTGGTGTTCTTTCATGGAGCCGCCGGTTGGGAGGAGTGGAGAGGGGCGGCGGAGAGAGGGGGTCGGCGAGTGAAGAGGAGAGGAGACGGGAGGGGCGGGTAGAGCTAGGGCTTGAATGTGGAAAAGAGATTATTAGAAAATCTGAAATTAATTCAGATTTTTCTACGGGGAAGGGAGGGAATAATTTGAATTTCAAATTATTCCTAAAAGGGTAAGGGCGACAGTTTAGGAGGGGATTAGGAAGCTTTAATGGAGAGTTTAATTTCATTAAACATGTGGGCCCCAAGGAAGGAAATAAAGATTTGATACAAATCTGAATTTAATTTCAGATTTGTTTAAATTAGGGAGGTTTCCTAATTTAAAATCTAGCCTTAGGAAAGAATTTGAATTCAATTGTTTTTATTGAATTCCAATTAGAAGCTTTCCTAATTAGTCAAAACCTATTTTAGGAAAGTAATTACTGGGTATTTAAAATTTGAATTTCAAATTTGGGGAGCAATGGGAGGGGCCGACAGTTTGGACTTGTGAAGAGGGGCGGATGGGGGTTTGGATGCCGGTGGCTGGAAGGGTGATGGCTGGCGGCTGGAAGGGTGATGGCCGTGTTGCGACTCAGGCTTCCGATTTTATGATTTTGATGATAACAAATAAAATTAATTAATCTTTTATTTCTCCTAGTATTTGTAGTGCATATTTGTTTGTGTGTTCACTAATATTTCAAGTACATCATGCACCATTCTTTGAAGATTCAAGGCTCAAGATTGTGTAGAACTGGTTATATTAACTGAGTATGTAATTTTCATTTCTTGAGTCAAGTCTTGTAATGATGTATGTTAGTTTGTTGACCATGCACACGCACAGAGGGAGCAAAAAATGATTTTAAATATTTTAATTTTTTTGTATATCGTACGTTACAATCTGGATAGTACTATACGATCAGATGTAACATAAATTAATTAAAATATTTTATATTCCTGAAAAAAAAATATTCTTAAAATATAACTAATCGTACTGTACGAATATCATATCGTAATGTACGATCTGTTATAATTAGAAAGCCCGCCGTCCATTAAATTAGGCAAAGATTTGATTTTGAAAAGTTATTCTAATCCTTCTGTATGATCATGATCGTACTGTACGATGTTTGAAATATTGCCTAATTTAATCCTGTGATTATTTATTAAAAAAGTCTTGATTTTGATATTTTGAACGTATTGTACGAACTGGATCGTACTGTACGATCAACAGAGACGATTTTGGCCGTCCCATGCTTCGTCCTGGACGAACTACTCATTTATTAAACTGTTCGTAGAGCACATCGTATAAGACATCGTATAGTATGAACTTCAACTGAACTGTTTGTACAGTACTAACTGAACATCGTACAATACTAATAGGTCAATTTATGCACATAGTACTGGACGATCTTGCGATCGTACAGTACGATCTTTGGAGGTTGAATTGAATTTTTTAGGGTTTTTTGAGCCCTTTATTTAAGAAATATCATAAGACTTTGTAAGAGTCTTTGGCAGTCATTATTTCTTCGTTCTTTTGGAGAAAACTTGAAGAGAGGACTTGAAAGGGAAAGAGGAAAGGGTAGAGTTTGAGAGAGGGAGAAGATCCTTGGAGGGGGTTTTAAGGGAGTGGGAAGGAGATTTCACATGGTTGCTCCGGCGAGCTTGCACCTCAGTACCATTGTATTCAAGGTTCATCTTGAAGGAAGTTTTGAGAAGAAGAAGATCTCGTTGGTGTCAAAGGACTCGACTCCTCCGCCACACCGGGGAAGGTGGAAATAATTTTGTAAGGGCTTCTCCGCCTAGTTGTGGGGGGTAAAGGAGAATCACTAAATGTTCAGTGTAATACTCGGAGGGTGCCTCCGGGGAGTGGACGTAGGTTATGATTTGACTAAACCACTATAAATTGGTGTGTTCTTTCCTTTATTTTTTCCGCACTTTATTTTCGTATTCATTTTTATTGCAATTAATTCTGTGGGTGAAATTGATAATCTATCTTTTTATTATGAATGAATTTCGCTTCTGCATAAAGTTATAAAAAGATATTTCTTTTCATTAAAGAAGTTTTTTTAATAGTCCAATTCACCCCCTTCTTGGCGCATCTAGCAATTTCAATTAGTATCAAAGCGGAGTTTCAAAAATAGTGTTTTAGAAAACCTTGAAAAATTTGTTCATGACATATCTTGGAAATCGTAACATTGCGGAAGGCTATTGTATTACACGACCACCTTTTATTGAAAATATTTATTTTAATTTTTGAAAAATTCGCATGTCAATTTTTTGCAATCAATTGATTATCAAATGTGGCATATGATTCAAACTGGCTATTCTGTACCTTCACCTATGATAGATGGAGTCAACATTAATATTCATTTTACTGAATGGAGTAGAATAAAACAAGTCAATGCTCAACTAAATGCTAAATTCTTGAATTATTTTTTCTGTGCATTAAATTCTGACGATTGCATGAGAATATCTACCTGTACTACTGGCAAAAAAATTTGGGATAGATTAAGCATTACATATGAAGGTATTAGTGAAGTCAAGCAATCTAAATTGAATATTCTAATGCGTGATTATGAACTTTTCAGCATGAAATCATATGAGATGATCTTAGATATGTATACTAGGTTTAATCAAATTGTGATGTCATTGTATGATTTAAGTAGAGAGCTTTCAAACTTTGAAAAGGTTAGTAAAATTCTACGTTCTTTACTTGATAAATATGATGCCAAAGTCATGGCTATATGTGAATCAAAAGATTTGAATGCTTATTCTTTAGACAATCTAATAGGCTCACTCATTGCTTACGAGCAAAGTGTGAGTCAAAGATTTTTGGATGCAGGTGATGAGAAGAATATAGTACTAAAAGTCAAAGACAAATGAATGTGAATTAGTAGATGACGAGAGCAAGGAGATAACATTGATAATAAATAAATTTGAAAGTCTATTGAAGCACAAGCATAAGCATCAACAGAAGTGGAGCAACCATAAAAATGGTAAAAATGCTAAATTTTTGTCTAACATTATATTCTTTGGGTGTAGGAAATCCGGACATATGAAGTTTGAATGCCCCAACTTAAAAACTCTTCCCGTAATGGAAAAGAGTAAGAATAAACCGATTGTAATATGAGGAAAAGATAAAAAGAAAAAAATATCCTAGGCAGACCTAGCTTTTGAATCATCAGAACAGGAGCAAGACGACGAGGTATAAGCATGTTAAGGTTTGTTTGTGTTTTATTTTTTTTTGTTATGTTTTTGTGTGTTTGTTTATTTGTTTTGTGTGTTTAGTTTTTATTATATTTTAAGCATAATTTTATATTTTAATTTTTCTATTATATTGTTATTTTTATGTGTTACTTTATCTCTTCTTTTTGATAATGTCAAAGGGGGAGAATGTATTGTAGTTGATTGTCTTTATGTTTTTTTTGTTATTTAACTTTAAAAAATAGAAAATAAAAAAAAATAATTTCTCCAATTTTTTTAATATAATTCTTTCAGTGAGGGGGCATTTAGGAGAAAAGATTTTTTTTATTTGCAAATTCAACTAATATTATTTGTCATCATCAAAAAGTGGGAGATTGTTGCGACTCGGGCTTCCAATTTTATGATTTTGATGATAACAAATAAAATTGATTAATTTTTTGTTTCTCCTAGTATTTGTAGTGAATATTTGTTTGTGTGTTGACTAATATTTCAAGTTCATGATACACCATTCTTTGAAGATTTAAGGCTTAAGATTGTGCAGAACTGGTTATGTTAATGAGTATATAATTTTTATTTCTTGAGTTAAGTCTTGTAATGATGTACGTTAGTTTGTTGACCATGCACACATACAAAGGGAGCAAAAAATGATTTTAAATATTTTAAATTTTTTTGTACATCGTACGGTACAATCTGGATCGTACTGTACAATCAGGTGTAACAAAAATTAATTAAAATATTTTATTTTCCTAAAAAAATATTCTTAAAATATAACTAATCGTACTGTATGAATACCACATCGTACTGTACGATCTGTTATAATTAGAGAGCCCGGGTCCATTAAATTAGGCAAAAAATTGAATTTGAAAAGTTGTTCTAATCGTACTATACGATCGTGATTGTACTGTACGATCGTGATCGTACTATACGATGATTGAAATATTGCCTAATTTAATCCTATGATTATTCAGTTCAAAAGGCTTGATTTTGATATTTTGATCGTACTGTATGAATTGGATCGTATTGTACGATCAATAGAGACGATTTTGGTCATCCCATGCTTCGTCTTGGACGAACTGCTCATTTATTGAACTGTTCATACAACACTTCGTACAGGACATCGTACAATACGAGCTTCAACTTAACTGTTCGAACAATACTAACTGAACATCGTACAATACTAATAGGTTTATTTCTGCACATAGTACTAGACGATCTTGCGATCGTATAGTACGATCTTTGGTGGCTAAATTAAGTTTTTAAGGGTTTTTTTAGCCCTTTATTTATGAACTTTCATAAGACTTTGTAAGAGTCTTTGGTAGACATTGTTTCTTCGTTCTTTTGGAGAAAATTTGAAGAGAGGACTTGAAAGGGAGAGAGAAAAGGGTTGAGTTTGAGAGAGGGAGAAGATCCTTGGAGGGGGTTTCAAGGGAGTGTCACGACCCAGCCCGGTTAGGTCGCAAGTGCGAGGCGGGAACAGAGATCGGACATAAAGAAGATAAAAGAAACTTTATAAGATAATTAATATAACTCCAAAATGAAGCATCAACATAAAGAAAGAGCCACTACAATTTCCAAACATAAACTTTTTATTTTCTTCTTTCAAAGATCACCAACCAAAAGTATTTAGCTTTAAGATTACAAAAGATACAAAAGGGGATCCATAAGTATAACCTTTTTCTCTTTCATTCTAATTCTAATCTTTCAATACAAAACACCAAAACACAAAAGAACCTGCCGCCCGTCGTCTCCCTACGACGGTAGGTTCGCGGTGGTTGGTTGGCCATTTACCCCTTCTTAGCTCCTCCTGAAATATATTCCCACAACGAGGGTGAGTCTTACACTCAATAAGTGAGAATGGAAATTTAAATAAACTTAAAATCAAGAGAGAAAATTATAACATGCTTTGGGAAATTTTAGCAAAAGAATCATCGATCATAAAACAAGTTGTGCTCAAAGAAAAGCATACCTTTACCTCAACTTTCAAATGCATATTCCTTCCATAACCTTTTCCTTTCTTTCCTTTTTAAAACTATGCCTCAAGGGATAATCTCATTTGCATGTAACATGTGTATGAAACATTCATAATAGTTTAATATACATATAACTATAATACCCGTCTCAGGAGTATCACTTGTACTGATCAGGTACATATAAATTGGCCATTTCCTTTTCCATTGGTTCATAGGAACCATCCTTTTCCATGGCTCATAAGAGCCTCCTTTTCCATGTGATACTCCCGCGTCAATATGCACATACATTTAGTATTTATATAACCATAAGAAATGCTTTAAAAAAACCATTCATGAATTAAACAAGTGTATGTTTCCATATGAATGTGTATGCTTTCTATGCTCATGTCATTTGCATGTAAATGAAAAACATGTGTAGTACAAGTAAAGAAAAGAATATGGGGATCATTCATGAGTTGTCCATTTGCATAAAGTGAAAATCTTTGCCTTTGATTTGGGTATCCATGAACATTTACAAAGAAGCAAGAGTCATAAAAAGATATCATAATAAGCATGAAGGAATTTACCATTTCCATATAAATGCAATAAAAGAAAAATTAGCTATTATTCATAAAAACTTCCATTCCACCTACCTCAATCCGTGTCCCCCTTTCGTTTGTCCGATCAACACTTTCCCTCCACACAATTTATATATAAAATAAATAATTAAAGGAAAACATTAGTGACTAATTCCTACACAATAAACTAAACCTTAATTCTAAAGTAATAAAAGTGACCTTTCTATGTTTTGTTTAAGTTCCAAAACAAACCCTTTCCATTTTCATGAAATCTCTCAACCCATTTCCTCTCATTAAAAGTTTAGGCCAAAACTTTAGATTCTAAACATATAACACCCTTCCTTACCTTCAAAACATCCTTTAAATAAATTAAATTTTCGGAATTAATTAAATAAAAAAATTAGGAAATCTTGTATTTCAACCAAAATCCATAAATTAGTCTCTAAAATCCTCCCAAATACTAACAAAAACCATAGGGATAAAAAATTTCTTAATTAGGGAGAAACCCTAAATCCATAACCTCAAAACTTTGCTTAAACCTTACTATGCCTTCCCATAAAAACTTCCCCATACCCTTAGAAATATCTTTTGTGAAGGCATTTCCAAGGAAGATCAATTTTAAGCAAAACCCTAATTTTCAAAACTCATATTTTCAAGAAATCAACTTGCATTATGGTTGTAGAAACATCCTTTAATCATTCTCTAAACTTTTCTTAAAGAAAATCCAAGTTTTCTCTAAACCCTAATTTTCATTCCTTAGAGAAAACTCAAGGGAAGAAGGAGAAAACTCAAGCAAAACACATACCTTAGTCTTCCCTTAGTCTCCCCTACGATTTTCCCCAAGGTTGGCCGTCGGAGCCGCTCGATCTCCCTTGCCCGTCGCCCCTACCGTCCGCTCCCTCTCGATTTCTTTCGCTCAAACCGTGCGAATGGGGGAGAATGAGGGCTCGGTTGGCTCATAATAGGAAGATGGGGGAAAGCCAAAAGACATACATGCCCTTACTTAAACAACTCATGCCTGAATAAACATTAGGGGTAGAAATGGCATTTAGAAACTTCCAAAATTCATAATTCTCAAAATACTCATAATTAGATATAGGTTCTATATATGAAAACGATCAAAATTTTACGCTTTATTTTCTAAAATTATTCCCGTTGAAAACCGACAACATTGAATTTTTCACTTAAAACTCGTCGCGGCGCTTTGAAAAGCGTGCGAAGTCTTAGACGGCATTTTTGGGTTTTACAATTCTCCCTCCTTTATAAAAATTTCGTCCTCGAAATGTAAAACAAGCTTAAGAAACCATACCTTAGTCAAATAGGTGAGGATAGCTCTCCCTCATCTCTGATTCCTTCTCCCATATAGCATCTTTCTCCGTTCCATACTTCCACATGATTTTGACATAAGGAATCTCTCTACTACGAAGTTGCTTAACATCATAATCTATGATCTTCTCAGGTTCTTCTACAAATGTCAGATCTGGTTGGATGTCTATTGCTTCAGTACTTATCTTCAAGGCTTCATCTGAAATGTATTTCCTCAAAGATGAGATGTGGAATACATTATGTACTCCACTCATGTGAGATGGCAAAATCAATCTGTAAGCCACACTGCCCACTCTCTCTGAAATTTCAAATGGGCCAACATACCTTGGACTCAGTTTTCCAACTTTGCCAAATCTCTTCACACCTTTCATGGGACTCACCTTGAGAAATACAAACTCTCCAACCTCAAATTCAACAAATATATATTTGGCATCATAGTACTTCTTCTGTCTATCTTGCACAGCCTTCAATCTATCACGAATCAGTCTTATCTTTTCAGTAGCATCATCTACTAAATCAGCTCCAATGATCTTTCTTTCTCCTGCCTCAGCCCAACATAAAGGAGTTCGACACCTCCTTCCATACAAAGCTTCATAGGGTACCATACCTATACTTGTTTGGAAGCTATTATTATAGGCAAATTCAATCAATGGAATGTGTGTCTCCCATTTGCCACCAAAGTCTAGTACACATAATCTGAGTAAATCCTCCAATGTCTGAATAGTCCTCTCTGATTGACCATCTGTTTGAGGGAGAAATGCTGTACTGAAAGTGAGTCTGGTGCCCATTGCCTCTTGAACCTTCCTCCACAATCTAGAGGTAAATCTCCCATCTCTATCTGATACTATCGATCTTGGTACACCATGAAGTCTAACAATCTCATTAACATAAACACTTGCCAACTTCTCAACAGCATCAGATTGTTTGATAGGCAAAAAGTGCGTTGACTTGGTCAACCTATCAATGATTACCCATAAAGCATCATGACCAGTTCTAGATCTAGGCAATCCAACCACAAAATCCATGGCTATGTCTTCCCACTTCCATTCTGGTATAGGTAAAGGCTGCAATAAACCTCCTGGCTTTTGATGTTCTATCTTAACCATCTGGCAAACTGTACACTTAGCCACAAATTCTGCTACACTTCTCTTCATCCCTGGCCATCAAAAGTATTCCTTCAAGTCTTGGTACATCTTGTTACTACCTGGGTGAATGGTATAACTTGAATAGTGAGCTTCTTGAAGAATGTCCTTCCTCAAGTCTCCAACATCTGGGATGCAAATTCTGCCTCTATACCGTCGTAGTCCATCCTCATCAAGTTCAAACTCCTCCACATGACCAATCTTCACCCAATTTAGGACTTTCTCAAATTCTGTATCTTGTGGCAAGGCTTCTCTTATCCTATCCTTCAATATTGACTGAATGATCATTTGATTCAAAATAACAAACTCTACATCTTTGGGCTGAACTACAGAAATCTCTAACTTCTCTAGATCTCTTATCAACTCTTGCTGTTGTGTAATCATCCAACTGGCACTACTAGAAGTCTTCCTGCTTAAAGCATCTGCTATCACATTTGCCTTGCCTGGATGATATTGGATATCCAAATCATAATCCTTGATAAGCTCCAACCATCTCCTCTGCCTCAAATTCAACTCTTTCTGTGTGAAGATGTATTTCAAATTTTGATGATCAGTAAATACTTCACACTTCACCCCATACAAGTAATGTCTCCATATCTTTAAAGCAAAAACCACTGCAGCTAACTCCAGATCATGGGTTGGATAGTTTCTTTCATGGTTCTTTAGTTGCCTTGAAGCATAAGCAACAACCCTTCCATTCTGCATCAATACACAACCCAACCCTTTGTGAGAGGCATCACTATAAAGCTGAAATCCATCTGTCCCTGAAGGAATGGTAAGCACTGGAGCAGTCATCAAACACTGTTTCAATCTTTGAAAAGCCTCTTCACATTGATCTGTCCATACAAATTTCACTGCCTTTTGGGTCAATCTAGATAATGGCATAGCTATTCGAGAAAACCCCTCAACAAATCTTCTATAGTAACCAGCTAAACCCAAAAAGCTCCTGATCTCCGTCACAGTAGTGGGTCGTGGCCAATCTGCTATAGCTAGTACATTGTGCTGATCCACAGAGATCTCTCCATTGCTAATCATATGACCCAAAAAGTTCACACTCTTCAACCAAAACTCACATTTGGAGAACTTAGCATACAAATCATTATCCTTTAAGGTATACAATACTGACCTTAAATGATTTGCATGCATCCTTTCATCTGCGGAGTAAACAAGTATGTCATCTATGAATACAATCACGAATAGATCTAAAGAATCCTTTAAGATTCTATTCATGAGATCCATAAACACTGCAAGGGCATTTGTTAGGCCAAAAGGCATCACTGTAAACTCAAAATGCCCGTATCTAGTGTTGAATGAAGTCTTTGCTATGTCCTCTTCTCTGACCTTGAGCTGATAGTATCCTGATCTCAAGTCTATCTTGGAAAACACAGAGGCACCCTCCAATTGATCAAACAAGTCATCAATTCTCGGAAGAGGGTATTTATTCTTTATAGTCAACTTGTTCAATTCTCTGTAGTCTATGCAAAGCCTTAAACTTCCATCCTTCCTCTTCACAAAGAGCACAGGAGCACCCCAAGGAGAAGTGTTAGGCCTAATGAATCCTTTATTAAGCAACTCTTCCAATTATTCTTTCAGTTCCTTCAGCTCTTTTATGGCCATCCTATAAGGGGCTTTAGCAATAGGATTTGCTCCACTAACCAGTTCAATGGTAAAATCAATCTCCCTGCTTGGAGGAATTCCAGGTAAATCATCTACGAACACTTCTGGATACTCTTGCACAACAAGTATCTCTTCTAATCTCCTCTCTTCTTTCTTCTCCTCCTTAACATAAGCTAGAAAACCTTCATTACCCTTCCTCAACAATTTGTATGCCACCAAAGAAGAGATTATCATAGAAGTTATGCCTCTCTTCCTTATAATTTAAATTCTTTCTCCCCGGGCATACAAAATTTAAGTTCTTTCTTACTACAGTCTATGGTCACAAAGTGACTAGACAACCAATCCATACCTAGAATCACATCAAATTCCGTTAAAGGCAATACCATAAGATCTGTTCTCAAATTTCTATCACCAATAACCAATTCCACATGACACCCCTTATTGGTTTCCAACTGATTCCCATTGGGCATCAAAACTGTTAAGGGTTTAAGCATACATGAGGAAGACAAACCAACAAACTCAACAAACTCCTCTGAAATGAAAGAATGTGATGCTCCCGTATCAAACAACACCTTAATAGGCTTGTTACATGCAAAGATTATTCCTAAATATCATGCATGTAACATAACATAAAGCTCATCTTACTCATAAATGATAAAGGAATCCATTGACATTAAATAAAGTTCATACCTGTGATAACATCAGGAGAGTCTTTTGCTTCTTGCGGGGATAGACCATAAACCCTCGGCTGAGCAGGTTGTCGAGCTTGGCCTTGACCTGGAGTTGATGTAGTAGACTCCACCATCCTGGGCCTTCCAACTATCCTCTGAGGAGCACTACCTGTTCTGGCCTCTGGAGTAGACTTTTTTCCCAAGGTAGGGCAAGACTTCGCCATGTGCCCTGGTTGATGGCACCAAAAATAGGTATTGGTGCCAGAAAGGCACTCTCCCCTATGAGCCCTTCCACAGTTATTGCACATAACAGAAGGAGTGCTACTCTCTGAAGTGTTAGGCTTGGGCTTCTTCCAATTAGGCCTTCCAGAATGAAAAAATTGGGCAGGTTTTGATCTATCTTCATTCTTCCTCTTCTGGAAGTCTCTCCTCCTCTGAGTACTCTGATAATTCAGCTCAATCTTCCGTGCTCTATCAACTAATGTAGGGTAATCTTCAATACCCAAAGGAACCAATGACTGTCTTATGCTATCCCTCAAGCCACAAAGGAAGCGGTGGCATTTCTCTTCTACATTAGGGATCCGATGGGAGGCATACCTAGAAAGCATCGTGAATTCAGCCTCATACTCTGTAATGGTCTTATCTCCCTACACCAGTCTATTGAATTTGTCTTGCATTGATCTCCTGGCAGTCATTGATACATACCAATCTCTAAACACTTTGACAAACTCCTCCCATGTTATCTAGTTGCTAGGTCTCCCACCAAAAGTTTCTTCCAACTGACTTTTCCACCATCTTTCTACTTCCCCATTAAAAGCATAAGCAGCTAAAGCAACTCTTCTATCCTGAGGGCATAGCATTCCCTCCAAAATCTTCTCAACTTTCATTAGCCAATCTTCTGCTTCTATAGCTCCACCTACCACAAATGATGGTGGCTTCATATCTTGGAATAATTTTAAATTCTTATCCATAACAGTGCCTCCACTACCTCCAGCTTGAGTTTGAGTATTCCTTATCATTTGTGTCATAGCCGCCATCATTTGAGTAAAAGAATCCAAAGTAGCATTAATGCTACTACCTTGAGGCTCTACTACAGTTGGCAATACCCTCCTGACTTCTCCAGTGTTGCCATTAGTGGCATCAGGTTCAGGTTCCTAAGCCCTGAAACATAAGTAAACAAAACAATCTAAGCATTAAATAACACAAGCACCTTATACCTACCCTAACCTATAAGATCATCCTATTGGCTCTTTCATGAAAATCAATATCCTCAAATCCTTTGCTCTGATACCACTCTTGTCACGACCCGGCCCGGTTAGCTCGCAAGTGCGAGGCGGGAACAGAGATCGGACATAAAGAAGATAAAAGAAACATTGCAAGACAATTAATATAACTCCAAAATGAAGCATCAACATAAAGAAAGAGCCACTACAATTTCCAAACATAAACTTTTTATTTTCTTCTTTCAAAGATCGCCAACCAAAAGTATTTAGCTTTAAGATTACAAAAGATACAAAAGGGGATCCATAAGTATAACCTTTTTCTCTTTCATTCTAATTCTAATCTTTCAATACAAAACACCAAAACACAAAAAAACCTGCCGCCCGTCGTCTCCCTACGACGGTAGGTTCGCGGTGGTTGGTTGGCCATTTACCCCTTCCTAGCTCCTCCTGAAATATATTCCCACAACGAGGGTGAGTCTTACACTCAATAGGTGAGAATGGAAATTTAAATAAACTTAAAATCAAGAGAGAAAACTAGAACATGCTTTGGGAAATTTTAGCAAAAGAATTATCGATCATAAAACAAGTTGTGCTCAAAGAAAAGCATACCTTTACCTCAACTTTCAAATGCATATTCCTTCCATAACCTTTTATTTTCTTTCCTTTTTAAAACCATGCCTCAAGGGATAATCTCATTTGCATGTAACATGTGTATGAAACATTCATAATAGTTTAATATACATATAACTATAACACCCGTCTCAGGAGTATCACTTTTACTGATCAGGTACATATAAATTAGTCATTTCCTTTTCCATTGGCTCATAGGAACCATCCTTTTCCATGGCTCATAAGAGCCTCCTTTTCCATGGCTCATAAGAGCCTCCTTTTCCATGTGATACTCCCGCGTCAACATGCACATACATTTAGTATTTATATAACCATAAGAAATGCTTTAAATAAACCATTCAAGAATTAAACAAGTGTATGTTTCCATATGAATGTGTATGCTTGCTATGCTCATGTCATTTGCATGTAAATGAAAAACATGTGTAGTACAAGTAAAGAAAAGAATATGGGGATCATTTATGAGTTGTTCATTTGCATAAAATGAAAATCTTTGCCTTTGCTTTGGGTATCCATGAACATTTACAAAGAAGCAAAAGTCATAAAAAGATATCATAATAAGCATGAAGGAATTTACCATTTCCATATAAATGCAATAAAAGAAAAATTAGCTATTATTCATAAGAACTTCCATTCCTACCTTAATCCGTTTCCCCCTTTCGTTTGTCCGATCAACTCTTTCCCTCCACACAATTTATATCTAAAATAAATAATTAAAGGAAAACATTAGTAACTAATTCCTACACAATAAACTAAACCTTAATTCTAAAGTAATAAAAGTGACCTTTCTATGTTTTGTTTAAGTTCCAAAACAAACCCTTTCCATTTTCATGAAATCTCTTAACTCATTTCCTCTCATTAAAAGTTTAGGCCAAAACTTTAGATTCTAAACATATAACACCCTTCCTTACCTTCAAAACATCCTTTAAATAAATTAAATTTTCGGAATTAATTAAATAAAAAAATTAGGAAATCTTGTATTTCAACCAAAATCCATAAATTAGTCTATAAAATCCTCCCAAATACTAACAAAAACCATAGGGATCAAAAATTTCTTAATTAGGGAGAAACCCTAAATCCATAACCTCAAAACTTTGCTTAAACCTTACTATGCCTTCCCATAAAAACTTCCCCATACCCTTAGAAATATCTTTTGTGAAGGCATTTCCAAGGAAGATCAATTTTAAGCAAAACCCTAATTTTCAAAACTCATATTTTCAAGAAATCAACTTGCATTAAGGTTGTAGAAACATCCTCTAATCATTCTCTAAACTTTTCTCAAAGAAAATCCAAGTTTTCTCTAAACCCTAATTTTCATTCCTTAGAGAAAACTCAAGGGAAGAAGGAGAAAACTCAAGCAAAACACATACCTTAGTCTTCCCTTAGTCTCCCCTACGATTTTCCTCAAGGTTGGCCACCGGAATCCGCCGCCGGAGCCGCTCAATCTCCCTTGCCCGTCGCCTCTACCGTTCGCTCCCTCTCGGTTTCTTTCGCTCAAACCGTGCGAATGGGGGAGAATGAGGGCTCGGTTGGCTCATAATAGGAAGATGGGGGAAAGCCAAAAGACATACATGCCCTTACTTAAACAACTCATGCTTGAATAAACATTAGGGGTATAAATGACATTTAGAAACTTCCAAAATTCATAATCCTCAAAATACTCATAATTAGATATAGGTTCTATATATGAAAACGATCATAATTTTACGCTCTATTTTCTAAAATTATTCCCGTTGAAAACCGACAACCTTTAATTTTTCACTTAAAACTCGTCGCGGCGCTTTGAAAAGCGTGCGAAGTCTTAGACGGCATTTTTGGGTTTTACAGGGAGTGTGAAGGAGATTTCACACGGTTGCTCCAGAGAGCTTACACCTCAGTATCATCGGATTCAAGGTTTGTCTTGAAGGAAGTTTTGGGAAGAAGAAGATCTCATTGGTGTCAAAGGACCCGGCTCCTCCGCTGCACCGGGGAAGGTGGAAGTGATTTTGTAAGGGCTTCTTTGCCTAGTTGTGAGGGCTAAAGGAGAATCAGTAAAGGTTCAATGTAATACTCGGAGGGTGCCTCCGGGGAGTGGACGTAGGTCATGGTTTGACCGAACCACTATAAATCAGTGTGTTCTTTTCTTTATTTTTTTCGCACTTTATTTCTGCATTCATTTTTATTGCGATTAATTCTGTGGGTAAAAATGATAATATATCTTTTTATTATGAATGAAATTCGCTTCCGCGTAAAGTTATAAAAAGATATTTCTTTTCATTAAAGAAGTTTTTTTAATTGTTCAATTCACCCCCTTCTTGACGCATATAGTAATTTCAATTGGTATCAGAGCGGGGATTAAAAAATAGTGTTTTAAAAAACCTTGAAAAATTTGATGATGGCATATCTTGGAAATCGTAACATTGCGGAAGGCTATTGTATTACATGACCATCTTTATTTCAAAATATTTCTTTTAATTTTTAGAAAATTCATATGTGAATTTCTTTGTAATCAATTGATTATCGAATGTGGCATATGATTCAAACTGGTTATTCTGTACCTTCACGTATGATAGATGGAGTCAAAATTAATATTCATTTTATTGAATGGAGTAGAATAGAACAAGTCAATGCTCAACTAAATGTTAAATGCTTGAATTATTTTTTCTGTGCATTAAATTCTGACGATTGCATGAGAATCTCTACTTGTACTACTGACAAAGAAATTTGTGATAGATTATGCATTACATATGAAGGTATTAGTGAAGTCAAGCAATCTAAATTGAATATTCTAATGCGTTATTATGAACTTTTCTACATGAAATCATATGAGACAATCTTAGACATATATACTAGGTTTAATTAAATTGTGATGTCATTGCATGATTTAGGTAGAGAACATTTAAACTTTGAAAATGTTAGTAAAATTCTACATTTTTTACTTGATAAATTTGATGTCAAAGTCACGACTATATGTGAATCAAAAGATTTGAATGCTTATTCTTTAGACAATCTAATAGACTCACTCATTGCTTACGAGCAATATGCGAGTCAATGATTTTTGGATGCAGGTGATGAGAAGACTATAGTACTAAAAGTCAAAGACACAGATGAATGTGGATTAGTAGATGATGAGAGCAAGGAGACTTCATTGATAACAAATAAATTTGAAAGTCTATTGAAGCACAATCATAAGCATCAACAGAAGTGAAGCAACGATAAAAATGATAAAAATGTTAAATTTTTGTCTAACATTATTTGCTTTGGGTGTAGGAAATCCGAATATTTGAAATTTGAAAGCCCCAACTTAAAAACTCTTCCTGCAAAGGAAAAGAGTAAGAATAAATTTATTATAATATGGGGAAAAGATGAAAAGAAAAAAATCTTCTGGGCAGACATAGCTTCTGAATCATCAGAATAGGAGCAAGACGATGAGGTATAAGCATGTTAAGGTTTGTTTGTGTTTTATTTTTTTTTGTTGTGTTTTGTGTGTTTGTTTATTTGTTTTGTGTGTTTAGTTTTTATTACATTTTAAGCATAATTCTATGTTTTAGTTTTTTTATTATATTATTATTTTTATGTGTTACTTTATCTGTTCTTTTTGATAATGTCAAAGAGGGAAAATGTATTGTAGTTGGTTGTCTTTATGTTTTTTTTGTTATTTAACTTAAAAAAAAATAATATTAATTTCCCCAATTTTTTAATGTAATTCTTTTAGTGAAGGGGAGTTTAGGAGAAAAGATTTTTTTATTTGCAAATTCAACTAAAATTATTTGTCATTATCAAAAAGGGGGAGATTGCTGCGACTCAGGCTTCCGATTTTATTATTTTGATGATAAAAAATTAAATTGATTAATCTTTTATTTCTCCTAGTATTTGTAGTGCATATTTGTTTGTGTGTTGACTAATATTTCAGGTACTTCATGCACAGTTCTTTGAAGATTCAAGCCTCAAGATTATGTAAAACTGGTTATATTAATGAGTCTGTAATTTTTATTTTTTGAGTCAAGTCTTGTAATGATGTATGTTAGTTTGTTGACTGTGCACACATATAGAGGGAGCAAAAAATGATTTTAAATATTTTAAATTTTTTTACATCGTACGGTACAATCTGGATCGTACTGTACGATCATGTGTAACAGAAATTAATTAAAATATATTATTTTCTTGAAAAAAAGTATTCTTAAAATATAACTAATCGTTCTGTATGAATACCACATCGTATTGTATGATCTGTTATAATTAGAAAGCCCGCCGTCTATTAAATTAGGTAAAGACTTGAATTTGAAAAGTTATTCTAATCGTACTGTACGATATTTGAAATATTGGCTAATTTAATCCTATGATTATTCAATCAAAAAGGCTTGATTTTGATATTTTGATCGTACTTTATGAACTGGATCGTACGGTACGATCAATAGAGACGATTTTGGTCGTCACATGCTTCGACCTGGATGAACTGCTCGTTTATTGAACTGTTCGTACAGCACATCATACAGTACATCGTACAGTATGAACTTCTACTGAACTGTTTGTATAGTACTAATTGAACATCGTACAGCACTAACAGATCAATTTCTGCAGATAGTACTGGACGATCTTGCGATCGTACAGTACAATCTTTGGCTGTTGAATTGAGTATTTTAGGGTTTTTTGAGCCATTTATTTAAAAACTATCATAAGACATTGTAAGAGTCTTTGGCAGCCATTGTTTCTTCGTTCTTTTGGAGAAAACTTGAAGAGAGCACTTGAAAGGGAGAGAGGAAAGGGTGGAGTTTGAGAGAGGGAGAAGATCCTTGGAGAGGGTTTCAAGAGAGTGTGAAGGAGATTTCACACGGTTGCTCCAGCGAGCTTGCACCTCAGTACCATTGGATTCAAGGTTCGTCTTGAAGGAAGTTTTGGGAAGAAAAGATCTCGTTGGTGTCAAAGGACCCGGCTCCTCCGCCACACCGATCGAAGGTGGAAGTGATTTTGTAAGGGCTTCTCCGCCTAATTGTGGGGGCTAAAGAAGAATCACTAAAGATTCAGTGTAATACTCGGAGAGTGCCTCCGGGGAGTGGACGTAGGTCATGGTTTGACCGAACCACTATAAATCGGTGTGTTCTTTCCTTTATTTTTTTCGCACTTTATTTCCGCATTCATTTTTATTGCGATTAATTCTGTGGGTGAAATTGATAATCTATCTTTTTATTATGAATGAAATTCTCTTCTGCATAAAATTATAAAAAGATATTTTTTTATATTAAAGAAGTTTTTTTAAATAGTCCAATTCGCCCCCTTCTTGGCGCATCTAGCAATTTTAGGCCGGCGGGTGGGGCGGCTAAGGGAGGCCAGCGGCATGGGAAAGGGAATTTCAGTTTCGGTAGGGGATGGGACAATGGAAAGGGGAGGCCGGCAGGTGGTTGAGTGGGATTGGTGTGAAGGTGTAATAGAAAGAAGAAATCGAAAAACCGCGAACCTCGGAATCCACCAAGGTTGACGGGTATTGCTCTCACCCTCACCTAGGGTTTCTCCTCTCAAGAACTCACAAATAATGAAGCAAGAAAGTGGAATTATCATTCATTATCATCATTAGAAAATAATACAATGACTAGGCTTTAATAAATAGGCCCCCGAAGTACAAAAATGTAAAAGACACAAATGTCCTTAGGCTACAACATGAGACAAAACCCTCATAAGGGTATAAGTGGAAAACTGAAAAATAAATAAAAGAAATGCACTAAAACATCATAAATAGAGACTATAAATTGTAGCCGTCGATCTACGATTCTGCCGATGGTATGTACGTCGAAATCTCTGGTGGATGTCCTCATTAAAAGATGTTGGAAGAGATGATATTTTCTCAAAGGTTTTTGAGAATGAAAAAATTGGAAGAGTTTGCAAGTATAGATTTAGTGGAACTCCTTAAGCTGTTTGGGGAGAAATTCCAAGTTGAAGTATTGCTTGATAACTCGTGGTAGTTTACAAGGAAGCTTTTGAGAGAATGGTAAAACAAGTTCATGAGCAGGTTGTGGTAATTGCACAGTTGAAGTTGGATATGCTAAGTGGTGAACAAGCTACTTATAACATGCCTTTAAGAGCGGATCAATGTTCTCAAAATGGTCTTTTAAACTCTACCAACAATAACGCTGCTATTCAGATAAACAAAATATTTACTCAACAACTTGTAGAAGCAATTTTCAAATTTTCCTTTATTTTTAAAAGTTTGTTAGTAACTTATAAAGGTGGTATTAACCTTCGTATATGAATGCTGAAACAAAGATTTCCATTAAAAATATTATTGATTTTACAAAACAGTAGCAATAGAATACATTTAAAGCTTGGATCCTACACATAGGGTTGATAACTATCTATTATGTCCAAACTACTATTCATTACGTATAAACTTTTTTTGTGGATTGTGAATAGTACTTGATTAGACCGTATAGTACTTTAGCAATAATTGGGCAATCAATTGGAACTTATGTTGCATGGCCTCATATTTTAATAAGTGTATTCTTTTTTATTTAAATTTAACATGTGTATTAAATATTTTTTATTGAATAGCCAAATTACTTATCTTTTTATATTACTATTATTTAGGCTATTCGTGAAGAAGATTGACATGCAGCATTACCTGCAAATTTGTGAAGAGTTCCCTTCAATTTCATCATTCTATCATATATGATGAATTTAATTTTTGAATATGTAGATAGAATTTGGGTTAGTAGTAGCTAATTTTTTTAATCTTTCATTAGTCAATTGCTTTTTTCTTAAACTTATATAGTTCTATGATATGACATGAGAACCATTAGTCATGACCTTCTATATGGTATAATAGTAGTGGAAGTTGATATTCGGCACTCTTCGTTTAGTTGACGACACTTATACATCGATGTACTTAATATTGTTTAACATTTTATTCTTCTGTTTTATCTTTTTTTGGTTTCTTTTTTACACCAAAGTTTAACAAAAGCGAAGCATATCAGTTAACATTTTCCTCTTATGTTTTTGATCAAATTATATACTTCACCGAGGATGAGGATGAGGAATATCAATTGTTAATAACTATGAAGATCTGCAATATTTTTTACCAAATTTTGAATTACATGATGTTTAAATATATTGGACGTTGCTACATGTTTATTCGAGAGTTGCTTTGGAGTTATCTTGATTTTTTTTAAAATATGTTATAGTATGTTGTATTTAGGATGAATTTTGATCATTTCTCCTACATATATGATAATTTTGTAATTTCAATCTGATGTTTATTCTAGATGGTTCGGAGAACTTGGTTGGAAATTTAGGGAGATTGGTTTGTTGGCTATTGTTAGACTACATGTGCAAACTACTCATTATTGGACCACTGACACAGGCGGCTCACTGTTCAACCCGTTCTTCTCATGCTCAGGCGGATCTCTGCTCCACTTGTTTTACTTATGTTATTCCTCTGCTCTTCTCAGTCTGTCCACCAACAGACTCTGAATTCCTAACTAACTGTCGCTAAGCGTCTTTTATATATCTCCTTGTAGTTCTCGGTAACATTAAGCTGAGCAATAGAAGCTACAGTGCTTTCAGCCATTTTCTTTCTTCTTCTGGTTTTTCGTTTTCTTCTTTATTGCAGGGCTTAGCTTCACATGGTATCAAAGCCGTGAGCATCACTGCATTCACTTCAATGGGAGAACAAGCTTCCTCTGCATCGACTCCATCTCCTGTTCCAACACAGGAAATCTCTTCGTTGTCGGCAGCAATGGCGGAAATTATCATTCCGTCACCGTTGAAATTTCTTATGAATAATCTGAAACAGATTGTTCACACACAGCTCACCGTCGAAAATTATGCGATTTGGAGACTTCAAGTCTTCAAACTTTTTTCTGCAAATGGTTTTGAGAAATATCTAACTGGTGAACAGGTTTGTCCACCGAAACCTTCTTCATCTTCCTCGTCGGATCAAGACGATCGTCTGTGGTGTCTTATAGACCAAAATTTGGTCTCGGCTCTTCTATCTACAATTTCACCTGCTATGCTTCCATACATTCTCAATCTCAGTTCAGCTCACGAAGTTTGGAGTACCCTGAAACTTCATCTTCAACCTACGAATAGGTCGCGGGTGATAAAACTCAAAAATGAACTTAATCGAGTTCAAATGTGAGATAGCACCATGACTCAATATCTCGCTCAAATTAAAGCTATAATAGACAATATAGCAGCTGCTGGTTCTTATATTGATGTAGAAGATATTATACATCATATCCTCAATGGATTACCACAGTCCTACAGTGCATTTAAGACCTCTATAAGAACAAATCTGCAACCCATCAGTTTAGATACCCTTTATTCATTATTGTGTAGTGAAGAAGTGAATCTTCAAAATGAAGCTCATACCAGTTCCTTGCAACAGACGGAAAATCTTGCACTTTATTCCACTCGTGGTTCAGTTCGTGGGCGAGGTGCTTCAGGAAGATCAAATCGTGGCCGAGGAAATTTTTCTCGTCAGCAGTTTCAGTCTGGAAATAGACCATCATCGCCTTCTACAATGCCACCGTCACCTTCTACAATGCCTATTACAGTTGCAACGCCTAGCACTCGACCTGTCTGTCAAATTTGTGGAAAAACAGGACATACTGCTGTAACCTGCTGGCATAGATGTAATCTGCAATACTCACTTGCACCCAGAGCTCTACTTACTCAAACCCAATCGCCTACCTCACATACCGAGTGAATACTTGATTCAGGTGCTTCAACTCATTTAACGCCTGATATTAGCAATCTTTCCCAGTCCACTCCTTACCACGGCAGTGACTCTGTTTCCATTGCGAATGGAACTCAACTACCTATACATCAAAGCGGATAGGGCATTCTACCACTTCCAGACAGCAATCGTAAGCTTCTTCTCCGTCGCTTATTACATGTCCCTTCCTTGTCTCACAATTTGCTTTCTATTCACAAATTAACATCAGACAATTCCTGTTCAATTTCATTTGATGCTAATGGCTTTGTGATAAAGGATCTCCTGGACAATCAAGTTCTTCTTCATGGTCGATGCCGTGAAGGAATCTATCCTGTTTCAACATCTTCATCAACGTCGCTTTCCGGTCATCAAGCTCTTCTTGTCTCTGCGTCTACATGGCATGCTCGTTTAGGACACCCAAATCCACAAGTCTTGCATCTTTTAGCTAAAACTGATTCTTCTTTATGTATTCCCTCTTCGTCCTTTGTTTGCACTCATTGTAATGTGAGCAAAAGCCACAAGTTATCTTTTGATTCTGTAATGCACAAGTCTATTCTACCTTTTGAATTAGTACATTCCGATGTATGGGGCCCGGCTCCTGTACCTTCTCTAAATGGTTATCGTTACTTTGTGATTTTTATTGATGATTGCACAAGATATTGTTGGCTTTTCCTCATGTGTTCCAAAGATGAAACTTTGTCTAAACTACAAGAATTCAATAAACTTGTTCAAACTCACTTCAATGCTCGAATAAAATGTTTTAGATCAGATGGAGGTGGCGAGTTCACGGGACATCTGTTTAAAAATTTTTTACTCGAACAAGGCATTGATCATCAGCTTAGTTGTCCATATACACCTGAACAAAATGGTGTCGCTGAGCGTAAGCATCGTCATCTCCTAGAGACGACTTGTACCTTGTTACATACTGCAAGTTTGCCATATCAATTTTGGGCTGAAGCTTTGCAAACTTCAAATTACACGATCAACAGACTTCCATCAAAATCTATTGATCTTAAAATTCCTTATGAATAGCTATATCATCGCTATCCAGATTACAAACACTTTCGAGTGTTTGGATGTTTGTGTTTTCCGTGGCTTAAACCTCTCTCCCCTAGTAAACTTCATCCTCGATCTAGTGAATGTCTGTTTCTTGGTTATTCTACATCTCATAAGGGATATCGATGCTTCAATCTAAATTCGAGAAAATTACATATCTCACGGCATGTTGTATTTCATGAAGAAATATTTCCTTATTCCTCTCTGTCTCAGCCACAGCAACCTTCAACGCTTAATACCACCACTTCACCTTTTCTGTTAATGCCCACCTCACTACTCAAGTCACCCACTATAGTACCGCCATCACATACAACTTCTGTTCCGTTTTCATCTTCTTCTCCTTCAAATTCTACTTCCAATTCTCTTCAATCACCCACTCACATTATTCATTCTCCACCAAATGATTTTGTGTCACAGCCTACCACTATCCATTCAACTCACCCAATGCAAACCAGATTTCGTTCCGGCATTTCAAAACCAAAATAGATATTCGATTTATCTGTTACAGCTTCAAAACAAACCATACCCTCTACTTATCACCAAGCCATCCAATCTCCCTCTTGGTTTGATGCCATGACTGCCGAATTTAGAGCTCTACAACATCAAAAGACTTGGTCCTTAGTTGTTCCTCCACCAAATGCTGTCATTCTTGGTTCACGGTGGATCTATAAACTAAAGCTGAAACCAACGGGTGAGATAGACAGATACAAGGCACGTCTTGTGGCTCAAGGATTCGAACAACAATATGGCATAAATTTCAAAGAGACCTTCAGTCCAGTTGCCAAAATGCCTACAATACGAGTGTTGCTTAACATTGCATTAGTTCAAGATTGGTCCATTATGCAGCTTGACATTTCGAATGCTTTCTTACATGGAGATCTCACCGAAGACATTTACATGAAACAACCTCCTGGATTTGTTGATACTCAATTTCCCAACCATGTTTGTAAGCTTCACAAGGCCATTTATGGTATCAAACAAGCACCTCGGCAGTGGTATACAAAGCTTACAAACTTTCTTATTGGCTTCAGTTTTCATCTCAGCAAATCAGATCCAGCTCTTTTTATTTACTCTGCAGCCAGCACACAGCTTTATTTGCTTATCTATGTTGATGATTTCCTCTTAACGGGCAACAATACTGAGTTACTTCAGCAACTTCTACACAAATTGAAGACTGTTTTCTCTTTAAAACAGTTGGGTAACAATTCTACTTTCCTTGGCATTCAATTCTCTAAAACTGTTGATGGATATTTTTTGCATCAAACACACTATCTCAAAGAGATACTTCATCAGTCGGGCTTTACAGATTATAAATCTGCTCTGACCCCCATTACCATTCGTTCAGCTGCGCCGCAACTTACAGACTCACCGTTTCATGATCCCACTTTATTTCGCAAATTGGTTGGATCCTTACAATACTTAACCATCACTCGACCCGATATTGCCTTTACAGTTAATCATTCTTGTAAACGAATGCATTCTCCGACCATTAAAGATTTTCAGGCTCTCAAACGTATATCAGATATCTGCAAGGTACTGCTACATATGGTCTTCCAGTCGTTCGTGGTTCACTCTCTCTTTCTACCTATGTAGATGCTGATTGGGCTGCTGATCCACATTATCGGAAATCTGTAACTGGTTTCTGTACCTTTCTCGGTCCAAATTTGATCTCTTGGTGTGTCAAGAAACAAATAACGGTTGCAAAATCATCAACGGAAGCAGAATATCGTGCATTAGCTTTGGCCACTTCTGATGTGATTTGGCTTCGTCGTCTTCTTGGAGAATTGAATGCCCCTCAAACTACAGCTACAAGGATCTTCTGTGACAATACATCAGCCATGGCATTGGCACATAATCCCATTTTTCATGCTAGAACCAAACATATTGAGATTGATCATCATTTTATCAATCAACACATTCAGTCCAATGCCATCCAGCTTATTCACATTTCTTCAGCTGAGCAACCCGCGGATCTCCTCACTAAGCCAATGCCTATTACAAGGTTTCATGACCTCTGTTCCAAATTAACAATTCGATCTCTATTGTTCCTTTGAGGGGGGATATTAGACTACATGTGCAAACTACTCATTATTGGACCACTGACACAGGCGGCTCACTGTTCAACCCGTTCTTCTCATGCTCAGGCGGTCTATGTTCCACTTGTTTTTTTCTTATGTTATTCCTTGCTCTTCTCAGTCTGTCCACCAACAGACTCTGATTCTAACTAACTGTCCTAAGGTCTTTTATATATTCCTTGTAGTTCTCGGTAACATTAAGGAGCAATAGAAGCTACAGTGCTTTCAGCCATTTCCTTCTTCTTTCTGGTTTTTCGTTTTCTTCTTTATTGCAGGGCTTAGCTTCACAGCTATAACATGCAATGGTGGCAGATGGAGATGGCTTGGTGTAGAAAGCTTGGCTACTGGTCGGTGGCTGTGAGGGGCTGGAGAGGATATCTTGCTATTTGGATTGGTTGACGCGCTGCTAGAGAGGGTTTGTTTAGCTGTGAGGGAAGAAGAAGGGTTTGAGCAGCTGGGTTTAAACGTATCAGTTGACACAATTTCTTTCCTCTCGCTTCTAGTATTTTCCTATTATCTTGAGATCAACATTTTGAAAGGTACCATTGTTGTTGTTTGTTGCTAACCTTTTCAGTTCTCGGTTGTAGGTTTGAAAAATAATTTTACTCTACTGTTTATCAATGATGCATACTCGATATTGATAGATTTTTGCAATAATTATAGTGTAGCACAATCCACATTTTCTCTTCCTCCAGTTGATTAGTTTTTCCTATTTCTGATGTTCTCTCTAATCTTTTAAATTTAAGATGATTTTTGTATAAGTTGTTTATTTTTGTGTATTTGGAGTTCTTAAACTATTGTAATACATCATATACTTGTAGCATTTTTGCATGTGAAAATTTTCTTTCAGAATTGATTATATTATTTTATTAAAATTTTGAAGAACAATTGGGTGGTCAATTGTTTTTAAGATTGCTGATCCTTGATTTTATGACTAGTGAGTTGTGTTGCAGATCTATGGAAGAAGTATAGAATATAAGCTTAAGCATTCTAGTATAGCATTCTCCAAATGATGAAACTTTGACAAAAAACAAAGTCAGCCATTAATGGTTTGTTAATGAAGTTATTAATTTGTGATTTTCAGTAATTCATCTAATTTAATATGAAATTGATGATTTCACTTCATTTTTGCAAGAGCTGCTTAATTTCTTATCCAGTGGAGATGGTTGTTACATTTCAAAATAAATGTAAAATATTTTGATTGAGTTATCTTACAATGTAAACAAATCTAATAATTATATTTATTTATTAATATTGCAGTGATTCTTATGCACAATGAAAACAAATCAAGAGATGGGGAAGTTATTAAGACTACTAAATGGGAGTTCATTCCTACCATTAGATGCAAAGGTAACTTCTCTTATGGGTAGATGATCGTTTGTAAGAGCTCTGATAGTTTAACTATCTATTCTATAATTTACTTTTCTTCTTTTTTTGGCCATTTTTGTGGGAATCTTTTGTAATGTTTTGTAAATGAATCTATTTTAATAGATTGATCATAAGGTTTGAAGTGGTCTATTTTAGATGGTGAAAGAATGAAATATTATTTAGTTTTAGATTTATTAAATATATTTTTTTTATTTGAAAAAAAAGCTTATATAAGTTCTTATATTTGCTGTTTAGAGATTTTATTGGGGATTGACTATTGGTCATTGAAATAGTTTAGAACATCATAATTAGTTCATATATATAGTTGAATCTTCTTTTTGTTGATTGAAACATATATTGAGGTACCTTATACTACTGTCATTTTACAAAAGTTATTTCATCAAGTTAGTGTTGGGAAATAACATATTTTAGGGCAATTTTAATGAGATTTTTTATGAAGCATCTTTAATCAAATAAATGTATTTAGAAAGCTCATATCTTACGACACCTAATATCTATAGTATTTATTTACATTTTTCATCAAATGAATATGTTAGAAAATGTAGTCTATTTGGGCACCTTATGAGTACCATTTAGATAAGATATTCTATAATGTTCATGCGCCAAGAAAGTTTTAGTTATTAGAGCACATAAAATTACCCTAACTCCTATTCCAACAACCACCTAAGCAAACCTATTTAAGATGTTCCAATAGATTTTATACCCTAATAGACACTTACTAGGGCATTTCAAGTGCTATAACAGATAGTATTGTTTTTAGTTTGATAAATGAGCTACTTTATCATTAACTAACTTGTGCATTAATGACATATGATTCATCTTTTTTACACCCTATAAAGTGTTAGATGTTTATCAAAATTTGGGAATATATATATATATATATATATATAATATATAGTATATATATATATCTATAATATATATCATATAAGTTAATACTATTGTTCTAATACCAAGGTGTTCCCTGTAAGCAACGCGTTGTATGGCTTAAATAAAGTGACAAGTGTGCAAGGTCCGCTATAGTGGCGCCCATGCGCAGTTTTAAGTAGGCAAGGGTTTGCACATCATGAATGGATGTGGGCAAGCAAGCTAGTCTATGAAATTAAAGCTATGATAAAAACTTGAAATATAGGTTCACTTTCAAGAAAATTAATAGATATTATGATTTATAGGAAGATAAATACTCTATGCATTTGGAAACTAAATAAGTTGGAGAGAATGCTAAGGTGATTGATAGTTTATGATTTAAACTATTGTATTTTGGTAGGAGCCATATTAAAATGGTGTGGTTGTGATTATAAATAAGAGTTTGTAAGATAATATTGTAAAAAATAATAGAATTGGAGATAGAATTATAGCCATAAATATTGTTATTGATGATAAGATTATTAATATTATAATTGCTTATGCTCCTTGGTTAGGTTAAGATATGTCTTCAAAATTAAAATTTTAAAATAAATAAAAAGAATTAATACAAAAGAATATCTTGATGAAAGAATTTTTATTGGAGAGATTTAAATGGACATGTTTGTAGAGAGAGATTATTTTAAAAGTATTTTGTGGTTGCGGATTTGGAGCGTCTAATTAAGGTGGTAAGATCATATTAGATTTTCTAAGCATCAGATTTTTTAAATGCTAATACCTTATTTAAAAATGAGATAAGCATCTCATCACTTATACGAATGAATATAGTAAAATTCAAATTGATTATTTTCTTAAAAGAAAAATAAATCGTTTAGATTATAAAGATTACAAAGTTATTCCGAGTAAATGTTTATGTACCCAACATCGCTTATTAGTTTTAGACTGTAATTAGGAGTAAAAATAAAAAAATAAAGTAAAATATTTTTCTAGGATTAGATAGGAGCATTTAAAGAATATTCATAAAATTTTTGAGAGCAAGATTGTAGATCGTATGATTTTGTCTGCGCATGAGGAAGCTAATTTTATGTGAGAAAATGTAGCTAGTGATATTAAGAATATTGTAAAAGATGTGCTTGAAATATCAAAAGGAAAATCTCCTATTAGTAAAAATAGTTCGTGGTGGAATTGAAGTATGCAAGAAAAGATAAAAAATGAGAAATTTTGTTATAAAAATTAGTTCAGTTGTAAAAATTCTGATAATTGAGAAATAAATTAAGAGTCCCATAAAGAGTATAAAAAAAATATGTGATGCAAATATTTTAGATTTTAATAATTATATATTAGATTAGATAATATGGAGGGTGAAATATATATTATAAATTAGCCAAATAAGAGATAGGAGTAGTTAAGACTTAGTTCAAGTAAAGTGCATTAAGCATGAAGATTAGAAAGTTCTTTTATTGACATATTAGTAAAATTGAAGTTTAAGATTCTTAAAGAAAATGAAGTGTTGAAAAACTGTTAAGACCTGATTATATTCCAATAGAGATGTGGAAATGCTTAGGATATGAAGAAATTTCTTGGCTCACTAAACTTTTTAATATTATTTTGAAGATTAAAAGATGTCAGATGAGTGGAGAATGAGTGTGTGATTCTTTTTTTAAAAAAAGGTTATGCACAAGATTATGTGAATTATAGAGAAATTAAATTAATTTGTCATACTTACAAACTATGAGAGAGTTGCGGATCATAGGTTGTGGCATGATATTAATGTTTCTCAAAATCAATTTGGATTCATGTCGTGTAGGTCTACTATGGAAGCTATACATTTATTGGGAGGTTTGTTAAAGAAGTATATATATAATAAGGATGATGCACATATGATATTTATTGATTTAAAGAAATCATATGATAATGTTCAATAGAAGTGCTATGGAAGTTCTAGAAAAAAAGGGGTTAATAATGTTCACTCAAGTCATAAGATATGTATGTAGGAGTGTTATTTGTGTTCAAACACAAGTTGTCCCCCCTGGAACTAAAATGAGGGAGAAGGTACAAAAAGGAGTTTTTGTAGGAGAATGGGTGGTTTTTGGGTGCAAGTTCGGGATGGATGAAGAGGTGGCGGTACTAGGAATGAAGAACACAATCTAACTACCTTGGGATTTTGGTTCCCGGACCCTAAGATTCCCTAGAAACAGATAAAAGGAAGCACTCACCGCGCCGTTGAATCCCAATCGCCGATTCGCCGTAATACGTCAAACACCGCTGCAATCTGTGATCAGTCTCCTTTATCCGTGAGGTTGGGAACAACCTGGCCGTACTTGCGTGAGATTTGCTAGAGGGGGGTGATACGGGGTTGGTGGAAGGGTAGGAGGCGTCTTGACCCCTCACACACCGTTTTCATTGCTACTGTGAGTTACATGTCATTTTAGATTTACTGGTTTATTGATAGTCCCTCAATCAAAAGATCTCGGCGGAAGCGTGCCGCGCACACCCACAGAACCCCTACTTTCTAGGCCGTCAGACAACTTAGCTCCGTTTTTGCCCTTTTGCCTATAGAGACGACGATCGGAGGAGATAGCGAAGAGAGGAGGTGTACAAGGTGAAGCGAATGAATGAGCAAATGGGTGAGTGACGAGCCATGGAGAGGATCGAGAGGATCTCGAGATTTTGAGAGTAGTAGAGGAGACAGATCGAAGAACAAGAAGTGGAAGAGACGGGAGAGAAGAGACGGGGATGTGAGATGGACGAGAAAGATAAAACGGAGAACGGACTCCTGAGATGAGAGGGGAGTCTGAGATGGACGAAGAGGCATCGAAGTGGGAGGGGGAGCAGGAGAGGAGGATGACCATAGAGAGGAGGAGAGAGAGAGAGACGGAGAGAGAGATTGAGAGACGACTTTGAGGAGAGGAGGACGAGGGTGGATGACTATTGAGAGAGGTGAGATGAGAGACTCAAAGAGGAGATGAGAGTTGAGATGACAGATGGCCGGAGACGAGTGATGAGAGAGAGGATGGGAGAGAGAGAGATGAGAGAGAGCGAAAAGAGTGAGAGAGCGAGAGAGGAGAGAGAGGAGAGGAGAGAGAGCAGAGAGATGAGAGGAGAAGAGACGGTGAGAGAGGGGGAGGGGGGAGGAGAGAGAAGAGTAGAGGTGGGGAGGGGAGGACGAGTGGAGACAGGAGAGGGAGGAGGGGAGAGAGAGGGGAGGAGAGGAGGGAGAGGAGAGAGGGAGATGAGAGAGAGAGCGAGAGAGAGAAGGAGAGTAGACGGGAGTGTGCCGTGTGTGTGTTGTGTAGATAGTGTGTCCCCTCCTGAGCCTGAGCCGCCTTCTCCCCTCCTGCCTTGCTTCTTCGGCTGGCTCCCTTTGTTGGATCGGAAGTTAAAACATTTTGATCGGAAGCATCAATAGGAGCTCGCCTAACTTACGTGAGTGTAGGTAACTTCCTCCTCTTGCGCGTTTTCTTCGGCCTATCCTAGCCGAAAACCAGAGGTGAGAAATGGGTGAGAGGGTTTTTTTATATATATATATATTATATATATATATTTATATATTATTATATATTATTATATATATATATATATTTTATATATATATATATATTTTATTATATATTATATATATTATTTTAAATAATAATTTAATTAGTTTTTAATTATAAATTAGTATTAATTAATTGAATTTAATTACAATTAATAATATTAATTATAATTAATATTTGATCAATTATAATTAATTAAAGTTAATTATGATTAATCAAAATTAATTATGATTATTAATTAATTATAAATTAATTTTAATTAATAAAATTAGTTATTATTAATTCTTTATTTTAAATAATTATTATTATTATTCATCATTAATTAATCATAATTAATTTGATTTAATTATGTTTAGTTATATTAATAATTAATTATTAATTAAACATATATTAATTATAATTAATTATTTTTACTACTAAATAATTATTATAATAATAAAAATAAAACAAAAAATGCTTCCCCCCACTCTCTTTCCTCGATGTCCGTGTCGGACGGCAAACCATCTAAGCACGCCTTATGGTTGGTGGGGGTCCCGTGGCACCTACGAGTGGGTAGGAGAATGGACCCTCGATCTCACGTTGTCCACGCGACAACCCCGCTGAGGTATGAACTTTTCAAAACTTAAAACCTTACTTCAATGTTTGTGGGGAACTGGAAAACCGCCCCAAGCACGCCTTTAGTGCGCGTGATGGGATGGGATCCCGGTGCGGCACCTACGGCGAGGCGGGGTTCGCTCATAAGTACCCCCGGGCAGGGGGAAATCAAAAATTGCTTATCAAAAAATGCTTTTTATAAACCCATGCACGCACCTTTATTGCGCGTGGTGTGGAGAGAAAACAAAAAAAATACAACCGCCGCGGTGTCTCACCAACACAAACCGTGCACGTCTTTATTGACGTGGTGGGTAGGCGGCCTCTTGGTTTTTTTTCCCCTAAACGGGGGGAGACGCCAGGACTACCAGGAGGCACCGAATTTTTGTTTGAAATACAGACAAGGACTTGGAGCCATTTTTGGGATTGTGGACTTATTTCAATTACTTAAAATGAACTTGAACAATATAAAAGAAATTGATTGAATTCAAAAAGCACATAACTTGGACTCTCATTTGAACTTCAACAAGGGCTCGACCTACATGCACTTGAACTCAACAAGACTACGAGGACTTGAACAAAGATTTGGACAAGCGATGATGAGACTTGTGGACTTGATTTAGACTGAATGACATTAACTTGAACTTAAATTGAATTGAGAATTGAAGCTAACTCCAAACGAGTTGATCTCAAATGCAAATAACTCATCTTGGACTTAAATGGACTTTGATCAAATGGCATTAAGCATATGATGAATTTGAACATGAAATGGGTTCAAATGTAATAAATATTTGAACAAGAGAAAACCTATTTGAGCCCGAATGAGTTGGACAATGAACCTGATTGAACACTTTTGACTCAAACTTGAACTTGTATCTTGAGTCTCATTTGATTCAAAATCAAGTAGTAGAACTTGGTTTGAATATGATATCAAAATCCATACATACATTGGATGATCCTTAAAAACAAAGGGGTTTGTGATCACAACTCATTTGCAAATAAAAGTCAAAAATTAAAATGTGTTGATGCATTTGCAAGCAAATACATTTGTCACATACAAGTGGAAGGATTTGGTATTCAGATGCACAAGGAAAGATTCATATATCTCACTCAGGTGAAATGACCAGAGGATTTATGTATGAATAAGGAAGGTTGCTACAAAGGACCTTGGATACCACTTGCTACAAAATGAAGTCCCTAATGAATGATACAATTTATTCTTAAAGAAGATATATCGTATATACAAATGACGGCCTCCACAAGTACTAAATGACGCACAGGAGAATGTTGCAAGTTATCAATCAATATACATGGGGAGATTATTGATGAATGCAACCCATTCATCAGTCAATGTTAATATCAAAGTGAATGTGTCTATATCATCCCTCTAACATACTATGTCATGCTGCAAATGATACGACATATTGTGAGTAAGGTATAAAGGACATTTAGCAGATGAAGCAATGCCTTCACAACTTCTACCATCAACATCAGAACATAGCAACCATATTCAACCTTGTAAGCTATAAGAAATATAATGGGTCATCGAAGATGTATGCAAAAAGTTCAAATGACCTTCTTGCAGTAGATATCAAATTAAGAGGAAAACAAGGATATTACAACACTCCAACAATCAACATCAAGATACAAATACATAAAGACTACAGTAAATGCAGTATCCTATAGTCAACTTTAGTCTAAGAATGAATACATCTACCTCCAGCAGTGGTGGATGTATTGTAAAGACCAAATACCACAACAAAGTGCACGAAGGATACGACAGATAGAAGCTCCCACGAGCTTCTGTTGGAGTCCCGCTATAAATATCACATATCATCTACAAACAACATGCAAGATGACTACAACAATTGCAAGTATCCATGGGCTACTGTAGAAGACTTGTAGTACACCCAGTTTATTATCTACAGGCATCTACAAATACAAGGCAGGAGATTAGTTAGCGCACTATGATCCACCTACAAAATCAACAAATAGTGCACGACAGTCTACCTGTACAAAGAAGCAAACAACTGATCCAGAAGCTACTACTCTACTCCACCGGATCTGCAATATTTGTACAAGCAGACAGAAGGGGTCTATTCCAAGAATACTCCCGCACGTGCACAATAGTTTGTATACACATAGTCACACTAAAAGGGGTAAATGTAATCAAATACCCGCATGGGCCCCGGCGAGCATGTTTAGTATCGGTACACACGTGACATCTAGGGATGCTGCACGGGTTGACAAGTGAATTCAGGTTCGAAACCGATCCTTCTATTACGGGTCAATTTGAAGTCGAAGGGTTCGAACCATTAAGCAAAATAAAGTTGTGGCAACGGTTATTTGCTTTCAAACATTCATATTAGGCCATCAAGGCCTATAACAATATGAATTCACTAATAAAGGCATGAAGCCTACGAAACCCGATCCTCTGTCGACAGCCAGACAGAGTCGACAAGGTTTAAGCTTTAAATGGAAATAACCCCAAACACCCCGATGATGGCCGCATTGAATGCAGATTTTAACCGGAGGGGTCCATTCCAAATATTTTCAAATGTCTCTCAAATACTTAAAGTCCATTTCAAATACTCCAAAGCTCCACCTAAAATCCCATAAAAATCTAAAAATCTCAAAACCCCAAAAATCCCATAAATATTTAAAATCAAAATTCATCCATTAAACACTTAAAGCATTAAATTCATCCACCCTCCGCAACAGTTTACCGGGGTGAACAAATCAAAGTTTACTCTAGCTCACAAAGAGCCAAATGCCTAGTCGAGAATATCACTAGGATCCATTCTCAAACATTCTCTTGTCAGTAAGGACGGGGTACGTGTCCTCTAACCGGCAGTTTCGCCGCCAAATGGCACTGCAGGTAATAGGTTATGACCCTGTGCCCTCTGAACCGAGTGGTTTTGCCGGCAAATGGCACCACAGATATCGGTTATGGCCAGAGCCAATCGTTCCTTAATGGCGTTAAATTCTTGAGATATGAATCAATAGGATATGATCGAATAGGGCACAAAGCCCTCTGTTAGCTAAGGTGGATCCAAATTTATCCTCTTGACAAATATTAAAACTCCGGTCTACAAGGTACCCTTGGGAGAAGAACCCTGGCTGCCGACAAGGATCCTTCTATCAGGTTGGGTCGCACCTCCTCTGACTATAGTAGACCAGGGACCATGATGGCCCGGGACGACGGAACCATGGGATCTTGATTGGGTCTATCATCCATTCCCCCACCATCCGCTTTAAGTGCAAGATGGTGCAATTTTCATTTTAAATATCAAACTTTTCAAATTCCCAAATCCAAATCCAGTTCTCAAAAATTCAAACCCATGCTGCTACTATACGCCTGATACTATGTATCTATGGATACAACGTATCTGATTGATGACTAGCCTTAATCGAAAGTTCTCTCTCGTGATCGGGAGGGGTAATTAACTATAGGGGCTTGCGCTATAGGAAACCAAAACTCAGATCATAAAGTCCTCACAAAATTAGGGCGAAATCTCTGGGTAGAGTCTTATCTACAAACCCATCTGCCTTCCAAAATTTACCCCGGAACTTATCCGTTAAAACTCCCTCGCCAAAAAAAAAAGAAAAAGCGCGAGCGGGGAGGCCGGGGCCAAATTTTCGGAGCCCACAATCTCCTCTAGTTATCAAAGAGGGAGGTTTGATTGCTATGCATAAGCCTTTGCCGGTTTCAGGAAAGGGAAATTAAGTAATTTCAGTTTTGGATGATAAACCAAAATCATCTATGTTGGTTATCATCTTTGGAGCAAATGATAAGGAGGCTTCTTCATCAGGATGCAGTTTTGCTGATATATTTAAGAAGGGTAAGGATATTGACAATGGTAATGTTAATATAAAAAATCCAATTACTGCTTCAAGATTGGAGAATTCTAATGTGTGGATGAAAAAACCACACATTAAAATTAAGTTGAGTGAAATTCAAGATGATGTTGGAGATGCAAATGTTGTCAAACTTGACATGGAAAAGGAAAAATTCAATGTTCACGTTTTGAGCAATTCATTGGTTGTTAAAAATTTTAGGAAAAACTTTCCTTTTCTAAGTGTTCAATTGAATTAAGAAAGCAATGGATGAAATATGGAGGGTTTCATATAACCTTGCTTGGTCTAGATTGGCTACTTTGTTCATTTCAGTCTCATGAAGCCATGGAAGAAGTTCTTAATGGAGGTCCTTGGTTTGTTGGGGGCTTTGTTGTAGGTTTAGACAAATGGTCTCCTACCTTCTCTCATAATTCCTTGGAAGGGATTTCTTCTCCGATTTGGGTTCGTCTTCCTCATTTGCCTTTACATTGCAGAGACGAATCCAATATCACTAGAATTGTATCTAGAATTGGAACTCTATTATTAGATGGTAACATGTTTAGATGGGGAAGAAGAGAATTTGCTAGAGCCTGCATTCGGGTATTTGAATTCTAAACTCCCTCATGGTATTTGGGTTGAAGGTCTTAATGGTAGATTTTTTCAAAAGTTTCAATATGAAAATCTATCATCATTTTGTTACAAATGTGGGAGAATTGGACATATGTATTCTTTTTGTCCAAATAAATCTCATGTTAAAGATGTCTCATTCAGTTCATTTCAAACTGAAGATAATCCATATGGGCCTTGGATGCATGTGCAGTACAAAAAAAAAAGAAGGAAAAATCCTGAGAAAAAGCAAGTTGATTTCAAGATTTTATCAGCCAAGCAAAATTCGGATGATGGTTGTTTCAAAAATGAAGTCTTGGAAGGAGAGGAAGAAGATGCTAGTGCTGGTTCAGAATTTCTTTTTGATCCAATGACAGCTCGAGAAGATGCTTAAATTAAGGAAAGAGATGAAAATGCTGTTAGACAAGTATCAAGTTCTTCCGTGAATCATTCATTAATTGCTGAAAATTTCGAATTTCAAATCCCACAAATTCTAGAAGAAGATAAGGAGTCTAATAAATCTTCAGAATTGATTTTGGAGCCTGTTCATGCCGTTCAAAATTCGAACTCTGAAATCCACATTTTGGAGGCTGATCTGTTGGGAGATGGATGTAATATACCTATTCTTGTAACTGATTTATTGAGAGCTTATGAATTAGGAAATGAATTAAAAAAAATATTCAAATTCAAATTCTGAATTCAAATTTGCTAAAAATGTGGATGTAATTAAGGTAGCCACGCTGGAAGCAGTTCTACCGAACCATCTTCTGTTGCTGACCGATGGGAGCTAACAAATCAGACTTTGAATTCAAAATTTCAGATAATCAGGAGAGTGAAATGTATGCTATTAATTCTGTAACAGAATTGGGGGTTTTATCTTCTTCAACTGTTTTAGCGGATGAGTCCAAAGTGGCTGTTTTTCCTACTCCTAATTCAGCTACATTTTCTGATAGAGAAGACAGTATTAACGGTTTGAGAGATATTTCTCCTCCGTCTACTATTAGTTTGAATTTTAAAAAAACTATTCTTAAGAAAGGAAAAAGTTTTTTTGATAAGAAGAGTGATTTTCCTTGTTCTAAGCACATATTGTTCAAAGGATTTCAAGCCTTAGGACCGGTGAAAAATCTACCCAGAAGGAGGTTGGCTGAAATCAAAGTGAAGAACGGTATGAAAGGTTCTTCGTCTCTATTATCTCGTTAATATGCAAGCAGCTTGTCTCTTTGCTAGCAACAAAGTGGAATTAGGACTTTGGAAGCAAATTAAAGAATTTGTCATAATACTATCTTTGAATTTTGACTTTGGAAGTTGGAAAAAGCTTATGGAATATCTATCAGTGATATTCTTAGGTGATTTTTGGAAGTCATTAAAAAGTTGTCTTTTTCCTTTTAGCTTTTGTTACTTCTTTTTTATTTTAGTTTGTTGTTTGACTTTTAAACTTATTCTAATTGCTTATGGGATCAATACTAAGTCCTATTCTTTAACTAGATGGGAACTCTGGGATATTAACCAACCCTAGGGTTGCTTAAAACTTTGGTATCCCCTGCATCTCAACGGTTTTAAAATAGGAAATAGTGGGTTTCATTTCAATTTTAATAAGTTTAATTGAACAACTTTGTTTTCAATAATGTTCCTTTTTCATGTTGATAAAGGAACCATTAGTTTCTTTTACCTAGTTTGTATTAGGTTGTCTTTTCTTTCATTTTAATGCAATTTTTGCATTCTTCAAAAAAAAAAAAAAAAAAAAAAAAAACACAAGGTGGTTTGACCAAGTATTTTCATACTTCAATCGGATTAAATCAAGGATCAGCCTTATGCCCATATCTTTTTGATTTCGTCATGGATGTTCTCACTACTCTTGTGTATGCTATTTGCTCATGATATTCTTCTTGTTGATAAGGCTAGAGAGCGAGTTAAAAAAAACTTGAATTATGGAGGTCAACCTCGTAGAGTCTAAAGGTTTTGTTTGATTAGATCTAAAATTGAACATTTTGAGTGTAATTTTAGTTGTAAATCTTGTGGGGGGATTGCGACTTTGGGTTATCAACTCATTAGTAAGAGTACACATTTTAGATATCTTGGGTCTATTGTTCAGAGTGATGGTGAAATATATGAAGATATTATAAGTAGAATTCAAGTTGGATGGTTGAAGTGGAAGAATTCATCGGACTTGTTGCGTGATAAAAAAAGCCCCCCTCAAATTTAAATGAAAATTCCTTAAGATGGTGGTTAGACCTGCAATGCTTTATTGTGTAGGATGTTGTCAATTAAAAGAGAAGCATAACATTAAGTTAAGTGTTGCAGAGTTGAGGATTCTCGTGTAGATGAGTGGTTTTACTCTTATAGACAGTATTTGAAATGAGCATGTATGTGAATCACTACAGGAAAAATGGCAAAAAACGGCGGTTTATAGACCGTCGGTATTATCGACGGCTCTCCGGGCGGGTTAAGCCGTCGGACTTTACGACGGCCAAATCGGCGGCTTAGCTACGATATGCCGCCGGTATTACGACGGGCTATTAAACCGCGGTAAACCGCCGGATATCAACATGAACGGCGGTTATCCGGCGGTCTTAACCGCGGTGATAAGTGGTTTTGTTCCGGCGGTCCAGACCGCGGAAAAAACGCCGGATATCAACGTGAACCGGGGTCTGCCGGCGGTCTACACCGCCGGTGATAAGTGATTTGTTCTGGCGGTCTAGACCGCCGGAAAAACCGCCGGTTAAAAGCCCTTAACTAGCCCCCTCGCCCCGCTCATTTCATTTTCGGTCTTTCCTTCTCTCTCTCGGTCGCTCGCTCTATGTTCCTCCGCTCGTCCGATCAGCCCCCGACGAAGGAACTCCGACCGCCGACCCCATCCGCCGCCGCCGACCCAGTCCGACCGCCGCCGTTCCCAGTCGCCGACCGCCGACGACGAGTTTACTCCGACGCCCAACCGCCGACCGATTCGACCCCAAACAAAACGATTTCTATTTTAAGGTTATTTTTTATGGTTTTTCTTTGATTATTTGATGATATTATTTTTTTAGTTAATGTTTTATACTTTAAAAATGTGGGAGAGAGTTATGGTGCATAGGTTTAGGTGTGATACTAATGTTTCTCAAAATCAATTTGGATTAATGCTTGGTTGTGATGCAAAAGAAGGACCAACAGGAGCAGCCATCTGCAGATAGTGAGGATACCGATGATGATTAGATATTTATTATGTTTGATGAATGTATTAATTAGAACTTGTGAACTTCTGAACTTGTGATTGTAGCTTATCATGAACCACTTGTGAATTTGTGATTGTAATGTTGTGATGAATTTTTGAATTTGTTTGTATTTTCTGGTTGTGATGAATATAGCGGCGTGTTGCCCAACATTATTTGCTTTTTTGCAGGTTTAGACTTTTTGGGTGAACCTCCCTCAAATAGAGGGGATGCTGTCAATTTTTTTTCAGGTGCTACGGTTTCCGGCGGCTAACGGCGGTTTAGCCGCCGGCAACTACGATACCGGACGGACAAGATAAAGCCGCCGGTTATATTATATTAAACCGCCGGTACGTACCGGCGGCTATCCGACGGCCGCCGGCGGTTATACGATGGACGCCCGACGGTTTAAACCGTCGGTATACCGACAGCTCTAACCGCCGTCCACAGCGGTACTTTACCGGCGGTCTAACGGCGCCGTCCGGCGGTCTAATGAACCAGACGACGCCATGGTTTAACCGCCGGAGAGCACCGCCGGTAATTTGACCGGCGGTTTTCCGGCGGTCACAATACCGGCGGCCTAACCGCCGCGGTAGACCGCGGTTAAAATTCCGGTGATCCCGGCGGTATTGCCCGCCGGAAAAACCGCCGCAAAAAAAACCGCCGGTAACAAAGCCGTCGGAAATGGTTTCTACGCCGTTTTTACCGGCGGTTCACAAAACCGCCGTTAGACCGCCGGTACTTTAGAAAACGCCGGGTAAAATCTACACTAACCGCCGGAAAAAACCGCCGATTTTCAGCGTTTTTCCTGTAGTGAATGTTGACCTTTGTATGCCAAATCATGTGCAAAAGGGACTGAATCGGCGAAATAAGAAACACGCAAGTCAACGCAACAGGTCACTTGACGAGCCAAACGACCTTTAATTGTCGAAATGTCTGCGTCGTTGCAATCAGAACTTCAAATTATTCTAAATCGAAACCCCTCGTAGTAAAATCAGATGGGATCAGTTCAAAGGGACCACTGACCCCCAAAATTAGCACTCGACGTCAACCAAACGATATCTGATCACAGAACGACTTTGCCATTGAATCCGGAACGTCGTCGACATTTAAAATATACATTTTATTTGGTCAATCAGGACCGGCCAAGGAGGTAGCACAAATCCCGAAGCAACAACACACAAATTGAGGAATTTAGCACTTGATGCCGCCCAAACGATGTCTGATCCCAAAACGGACTTCACCATTGCATTCGAAACATCCCAAATTCCTTAAATATACTACCAATTTGTCCTGAGAAATTTTGTGATAAAATTGACACGTGAAATGGGGCAAACTGCATGAAGTTTGAAGCAAAACGCACATGAATGGAGAAATCTCATGAATCGGGGTAATTTTGACTGATTGACTCGTTACTGTCATTTCAAACGGACAATTAATGATGGCAGGGCACTAATTTCATTCTTAATTAATAAAATAAATAAAAAATGCAGAACATAGCCAAGCCAAATGAAAAATCAAATCCCATTAAACGTGATTACATCGTTTTATCAAAAGTCCAAACGCCCGCTGTTCCTCCTCTGTTCTATTGACATCACCTCCCGTTTATTCCAACTTTGACCGATCATCTGCAATAGCTGGAGGTTCGAAGACCCTCTTCAAATCCTCGACCACAACAAGCCGCAACAGCCAACCTCCCAATTTTCTACTATAGCATCTGGACCTCACACATAGGGGCGGATCCAGCTTCTTTTTTCAGGGTGGGCAAAAAAATGATTTTTGGTTGGAGATTGGCAAAGATGATTAGGATTGATAAAATTAGGGCAAAAAAAATTTTTTTAGAGGGGGCAAAATATACAAAATATTTCAAAATCCTCTCTAAAACTTAAAAAAAAAAAAATTTTAGGGTGGGCATTTGGCCTCACCACCATGGGGATCCGCCCATGCTCACACACTAAGCAACCTTTACTAAACTTTAGTTCAAATCATTTGGCTCAAACTATACTTCTACCTTAAGCAAAGAAACATTATTATTATTATTATTATTATTATTGAAATCTCTTCTTTCGATTCTGTATTTTGTGAAACCTTTTTCCTTTTGACTATATCATGCAAGAGCTTATATATAACAATTTTGTTTTCATGTAAAAGGTTAAGTTTTGCTGAATGAAGATAGTGAGCTACTCTTGCATATTGATTTTTGTTCTTTCTTACTCGAGTGAATGACTTCTTGAGTGGTGAGGCCAACACCCTTGAAGAAGGAGCAAAAGGAAGAAAGCTTCATAATAAAAGGACCATTTGTCGATATCCTCTTCATCTCATTCCCACTTCATCACCAACTTTGTAAACTCCAATCACAATCAAATCCTTTCCTTGCATTTCATCATTTCTCTAGCAATCTTAAGGCCGGGAATTCCGTGTTAGTTAACTTATCTAGCAACATAGCTTGTTAGGTTCAGTAGATTTACATTTGTAATCACATTGCTCGTTACTTTCGAAGTTTAGAATGTGGATTCAAAGAACTTTGTGAAGAAATTTTACCTGAGCATTAAATCAGCTCTCTTCTATAACTCATTATAGTTTACTTTGCCATCCATTTTTGTTACTGATATTGATATTAATATTAATGTTAATATTAAGCATTAATTTTAATATTAGTGTCCATACTTCTCCTTTTTTTATTGTTATTGTAGTTGTTGTCCCAAGCATTAAATAGTGTTAGCATTTTATGTCTATGCCATTATTAATGTTGTTTTGTCAGCTGATTATTCATGCTACTACTGTTGATTTTTAAATATACATGTAAATATATATGCATAGGAGAAAGAATGAGGGCAAAAAAAAAAGGAGAAAAAAAGAAAGAGAAAGAGAAAAAATGCAAAAGAGAGAGAGAGAGAGAGAGAGAGAGAGAGAGAAAGAGAAATTAAAAAAAGGAGATAGGAATTTTATGTGATTTGTAACTTGTACATTTTTGTATTTTATGCATTTTACAAATGGTCGTCACCACCGCCGCCACTACTACAAGCGTAGGTATAAACCCTCAGTCCCTAAAACTCCGAGAGCCCATTTTTAGCGCTTGCAGTGCGACGAGCGACCACATATACGCGCTTTTCTTAGCGCGGTTGGAGGAAAATTGTCGCGATGTTTGAGATGAAATGGATAATCACACTGCAGGAAAAACGAGCATTACCGGCGGACAAAATCCATCTGAAAATGCCTAAAATCTGTCAGAAATTAGCATTTACAGTGGATTTCCGACGAATTTTTTTTCGATAATAAAATAGACGTCGGAAAAATGTTACCTGATCAAAATAATCTGCCGGCTGTGGGTATCTTGCAGAAAAAACGTCGAAAATTTGTCTGACGAATATACTCCGCCAGAAAAATTAAAAATGAAAAAAAAAAAAACATTTGAGCCCGCTGGGTCCACCTAGCGGACCTACCTTCCGACCCACGCGACCCACCGCTGACCTGACTTGCACAGCACACGGCTGCACGACTCAGTGCTGACTAGCCCGCCACGCCTGCGCATGGGGGTTTGAACCACGGCCTTCCACGTGAGCACACACCCGCCATACCACCACTTCATTGCTGCAAAACTACTATATTGCATGATTTTTTTATTTATATTATAATGACAATATATATAATCTAAAATAATTAATATATATAAATAATAAGATTAATAAAATGTAAACTTATAATATAAAATAATTAAATTAATTTATAAAAGCTGAGCTCTTTTAATTTAATTTATATTTTATTTAAAATAATTAATATATTTAAAATTAATTTATATCAAAATAATTGTTATATTTAATTTTACAATAAAATTTTAAAATTTTAAAATTGATTTGATATAAAATAATTATTGATGAATATCTTTAAATATGCTGGAAATTTAAAATTTCATCAAAAATCTGTTGGAAATTTCACCGGAAAATTCAGTAGAAAATATGTCGGAAATATCACAAAAAAAAATTTGTTGCTAATACACCATAAAATTTGCTAGAAATTCATAGGAACATTTCATCGAAAAATCTGACGAATTTTTTTCTTATCGAAAATCCGTCGGAAATCAACTTTTTTCCTGTAGTTTCACTCAAAGTCTCATTTTGGACATTCATGGCACATCAAAAAACTATCTATACATGCTTTTATTAGTGTGGTGGGAAGGAAACCCACTGCGACACGTACGACGGGGCAGGCGAGCCCTGTACAAGCTCTCGTAGCATGACGGGGACACTTATAAGTCCCCTTAAGCGTTCATGTAGCGTGGCAGGGGAAAGCCGATAGCGTTTTCAAACATTTCCCTTTGAAGACTCATACACTTGTTTCTTGGCGTCGTAGGGGGCGAAGACTATGGTCATGATGTCACTCGGCACAGACCGTACACGTATTTCTTGATGTGGTGAGCATGCTAAGACTCCTATAGTTTCTCCTAAATGGGGGGGGAGGGGGGGGGGGGGGGGGGGGCTAGGAGGCCACCAAAATTTAGTTTAAAACACACGAGGACTTGAACAAATTAATAGGGGACCAAACTTACAAGCACTTGAACGACAGGGGATTTGAAATTAACAACAGGAAACTCATATTAGACTCAAATAAATTTGAACTTGAAGTGATTTTGAACTAGAACTTGCGCAAAATAACATAAGACTTGCACACTGAATTAGACTTGAACTCGTACATACACAAGGAACAGAACTTGTGATTGCAATGAAAATTGGACCAAATGATTAACAAAAATGCTAACTATTAATCAACAAATTTAAATACTGATGATAAATGATCATAATCATCTAAATGAAAATTATCACATGAGTAAGGAATGATAAAATTGAAATTATTCAAGCTATTCAATCAAATTGAGTTACATGCAAGATTTTAGTGAGTGATATGGCAACATGCTTACAACAAATAGCATGAAGTTTCCCATAAGTTTTGAAAGCCTTGATGCTAGATGAAATTTGATTGTCAAACAAAAGATGAATTCCAAATTCATTATGCATATTGCAAACTATTTTTGTAGATAAAGAATTTACAAATACAGTTTGTCTGCAAGCAAGATGAGAAGATTGCAAAGGATATGACCTATTTGTTATTAATAAATACGACCATTCCTGATGATATTTACAATCAAGAGCCAATAGTCAGCAGGAATATATGAGCCCCTACGAATCATTGTAGGAGATTTGTCATGTATATGATGCCCCGCCTATAAGTAGAAAGGGTTATTTGTAGTGCAGACGCCATAGCTCCCCAAAGGCAAGGGCAATGTCAATGCCACTATACAAAAAAATAATGATAATAACCTATGAGCCGTGAAGGATTCTTGATACATGTTCGACAAATTATCCACAAGTGACAGTAAAGGACATATAAGCTAAGGTAGTAGCTTGCTAACTTACATGCACAAAGAAGTTAGTGGTGCGTGCATCTCAACCAAAAAATAACAATAATATGCAAGCAAGTGCATTAAGCATATGTGAAATGATTGCAATGGTCCATTTATGGATAAAGCATCTACAAGCTATTGTAACTAAAGGTAGTGTATTTGCTCCATACGTACAAGATACTTATGAGATGTTGTATCGCCCTTCCAACCAACAGCTATACAATGACAACCAAATATATAGATTCCCCACAAGCAAAAGAAGATTAATTGGTGGCAAATGTAAATATCTAAGGGGTGCTGTAAAAGGCCCGTCACACACTTAACATATCATAAGTAGGTAGAGGTGGATAATATGTAGCAAATGCAAGCACCTACAAGTCATTGTAGAAGGCTTGTCGTGCCCTTAACATGTCACCTATGGGAAAATGCTGTAGGACTACAAAAAATGTGAATCTCTACAAACTATCATAGTAAAAAGAGACCCATCAAATATTCAAAAAATGCCCCCACACGTGCACCAAAACTTGTATACACATAAACATAAGAAAATACACATGCAGTCAAATACCCGCATGGGCCCCGACGACCATGTTATGGGCACACACGTGACATCTAGGGATGTTGCATGGGTCAATAAATGAACCCGAGTTTGAGTCCAATCCTTATATAGAGATAGATAGGAGTAGATATGGCTCGAACTATCAAACAGATATATGTTTAAGGCACCGACTGAAATATCTGTTTTATACGTTCATATTTAGCCTTTAAGGTTAATAATTAAAGAATATTATCAACATAAACATAAATCCAATGAACTCGATCCCCTATTGACAAGCAGACAAGGTTGAACCAATAATACAATTGCCCACAATTACCCTGATCATGGCCGTGTTGAATGTTTATCTCAACGAAAGGGATTAATTCAAAATATACAAAAATGCTTCACAAAAGGCCAAAAATCAAAAAATTCCAAAAAACTCAAAATCCAAATATTTAAAATTGAAATAAACCATTAAATACTTAAAGTAAAACCCATCCATCATTCATAATAGTTTGCTAAGGTGGGAAAATTTAAATGTCATTTCAGCTCACACATAGCTAATATCTGGTCAAAAATATTACTAGGATTCATTCTCAAATAATCTCTTGCCAGCGAGGACATGACACATCTCCTCTAACTGATAGTTTTCATGCTAAATGGCGCAACAAGTAAATGGTTATGACTAGGGCCATTTGAAGTGAGTGCTTTGCTGCCAAATGTTACAACTAAATTATAATTATGAGCATAACCCATATGCTCCCCAATGGCATCAAATCCTTGAAATATGAATCAATATGATATAATCGATAGGGCACAAAACCCTCTATTAGCTAAGGGGGATTCAAATTTGTTCTATTAGACAAATACTCCCCCTAGGTCTAAGTAGCTCATGGCTGCCGACTAGGATCCTTCTGTCATGTTGGGTCGACTACCTCCTCTAACTGTGTAGACTAGGGACTATGATGGCCTAGGTTGACGAAACCATGAGATCTTTGTCAGGTCCATTGTTCATTCCCCCACAATTCGCTTTAAGTGCAAGGTGACGAAATATCTGAATTTTAAATATCAAATATGCAAACTTCTAGATATCCAAGCCCATGCTGCTATTATATGCCAGCTAACACATATTCTCTAAGTATTTGATTCACGACTAGCCTTAGTCAAAATTTCTCTCTTGTGATCGAGAGGGGTAATTAACTTTAGGGGCTTGCACCTATAGGAAACCAAAACTCAGATCATAAAGTACTCACAAAATGATTGCAAAATATCTGGGTTGTGACTTATCTACAAACTCAATCTACCTTCCCAAAATTTACTATGAAACTTAATTCGTTAAAACTCCTCGAAAGCAGCAGGAAGGCTAGGGCCAAATTTTTGGAGCACACAGTGAAAGGTTGGAGTTGCTCCATTGGAAGATAATATTAAAGAGTGTTGGGGATGGAAGTAAAACACCACAATGAAATAAACAAGTAAGTGGAAGCAGTAGAAAGGAGAGGATACTAGGATTTAATGTAAAAAAACTTGAAATCTAGAATAAACCATGGAGTTACTCCACACTAAGAAACTCATTATGAAAACTAGGAGAAATAAGTATAGATCTCTCTTCTCTCTCACTGTATCCTTACTTGTCTCTTCTCTTGCATCATTATCACACTCAAAACAAAAGAGAAAGATAAGTTAATAACACCAAGGAACGCCACCCTAGATAAAAATGAGAAAGAAATCTATTATGCCTTGAAGCATTGCTACACCAATTTGGAGCGCTGTGATGCTCTGTTGACATTGATTTTGTCAAACCCTTGGTCAAAGGGTTGACCTGGTCAAATTGACCAGGTCAGGCCCTAAGACCCCTTCCAATCAATTCATTGGGTTAAATTGAGTCTGTTAAGCCTAGACCCAGGCCCTCGATCAACCTGGTTGACCAGGTCAACTTGGGTTGACCCAAATTGACCTAATATCCTCTCTCTTGGTTTCAAATTAAATACAAGGCTTCTTACCTTCAATTTTCCCCTCCACTGGACTTAGTGGGTCAGACATAACCCATTTGGCCCAGACCTATACCCTGGGTCAACCTGGTTGACCAAGTCAACCCAGGTTGACCCAATTAGCTTATATGGGTCAAATTAAGTTCTAATCCAATTCAAATTCATCTTGAGTTTTCCACTCAAACCTCGTGCTAATCAAGCTCAATTGCATCCTAATTAACCCTAAATACAATCTTAGCCATTCATCAAGGGGCTAGGGTTATATATAAAGGTGTTAGGGTTCTTCTGAAGAGAGGTTGAATTTTATTCTCTCGAAGGGCCTCCAAGCCCGAGGATTTTTTTTTTGAGCTCCTTGAACCTCTCTCCACATCCCCCACCCAAATCCACTATCAAACTTCTACCGGTGATGAGATCTCCAGCGAACCGAAGCTCCAAACTTTCCAAGACATTTTGCATTCGATCTAAGCATTGGGAGCTCGTGGAGTCTTTTTCAAACTTATTTGTGGACAAACTACAAATTTAGAGAGCCTTTAAATGGGTCAAACTGTCCATTAAACAAGGTGATATCCCTGACCCTAGTATAGGACACCTAGATCTAATTATCTCTGCACAAAGTGCGTTTCAGAATGCAAAATCACATCCCCAAGCATGCTCTTCACTCATGGAATCCATGGTTAAAATTTCGTTCAATTTGGTTAAGCCAATCGCGAGAATGAGACGAAATACCATTTTGATTATCTGGTTAGGCCTTTTGTCCGCTGGGGAATGATCCAGACCATTGATCTTGTGATTAATGGTCACGATCACATCGTTCTGCGGCTCAGATTGACCGCGCGGTTTGATCTTATAGCTCTGTTATCTGTCCGGCAAGATCACAATTGTTCATTCAAAACTATAGATTATCTGACGGCGCAGCGCACTGCTGACTCGGATAAGTCAGCCATCACGCTGTTCGCCAATCAATGGCAATGATTACGCCATCGCGCAATCATTGCTAATGATTGGAAAATGCATTTCGGGACTATGTTTCCAATTTCGTCTCGCTGCATGGCCCTCCCCGCCGTCGCCGTCGATATTAATGAAATTATAGTTTTAAATTAGTTTTAATTATATTTTTAATAAGATTTACTTAAATAAATATTAAAAATTAGTTTTAAAGCAAAAAAATGCATGTTATATATCAAAATTCTCAGAAAAATATTTTCTATAATTTAAAAATATAATTAGTTTATAATATTAATTACATATTAAATTATATTAATTACTAATTTATTCATATATTTAATAAATAAATAAATTATAATTGATTTTATATATGTGTTTTATTAATTTAAAATTATGTTTTAAAAAATAATATTTTATTATGATTTTAGAAACATGTTTAATTATATTTTAATTTAATACTTAAATTAATAACTAAAGTTTTTTTGGTAATTATTTAGTGTAATTAATATTTAGAGTATTATTTAATTTACAATTATCATCTTTTATTTACTATCATTATTATAAATTTTTTAAATTATTATTATTATTATTATTCTTATTATTATTACTATTATTACTATTATTTAAACTACTTTTAATATATTATTTATTATTATTATTATTATTTAGAATTATTTAAAAAAAATCAGATGTTTTCTCTTATTATTTAAATATTAATTAAGAAACTATTTCCCTATTGTAAATTATTTTCCTTTATTAATTAATTTTTTAAATTATTCAATTATTATATAATTAATTTTAAAATTTAACTATTTTCTAAAATTACAAAATTAACTTTATTAAATTATTCTAAATTACAAAAAATTTAATTCTTAATTTATTTTAATTTAATAATTATTTTTAAATAGCTTTTAGTGCTTTAAATTTAGAAAATTTATAACTATTTCATCTTAAATCCGATTTTGATCTATAATATCTCTAAATTTTTAGAAAATTATGAATTTTAATTTAAAATTATTTTCAGTAGCCAAAATTAACGTTTTTCGATTTTTTCTATTTTACTTGATTATTTGATTATCTAATTATTACTTAAATAATTATTATATCAATTATTTTGAAATTAAAAATTATTTTTTAAATCTTTTTGAAACCTTGTTTTGGTGACTAGTGGATCTCTCATGAGTATGAATATTAGATTATTTTGAATTACACTATGTTCTAAAACTAATTTATTTAATATATGTATTTTAAAATATTTTAATATCACATATATTTAAATCCTTAATTTCGAGAGATTCAATATTTAAAAATTTAAACATAAGCTTTGCACATGAATAGCATTCATGGGGGGAAGTGGAGTGGATGATTGAGTCCCAATCATTCACTAATTGCTCTGATAAGCATGCTTAATTACCTTTTTGTTATCTTTTACATGTGTATGACGCACGAGCACTTAGCCTAGGCCCTCCTAGATCTTAGGATTGATGTGTTTACTATTTTATACAATCCTTTCATGTTTACCTCAAGGGTTAGTCCAAAACTTGATTTTAAAACATATTTAACTTAGCCAGACCCTAAGGATAATAATTAAAGACCTATCTAGCGAACTTAGAAAAATTCTAAGAGCTATGATAGATCTCTGATTGATATAAAACTCACAAAATTTAAACTTAGTGACATCTTAAACCTCATAGAATTTTCTAAGAATTTTTAGGAACCTTTAGACGCTTTAATTAACAAATCCTAATTAACCCATTAATTAGGCCCCAATAACTTCAAAAAATTTTAATAATTCTATTTCAACTCAAAAAATTATGCATAATAGCTTGAACTCTTCATAATTTATCCCTTAACCATAGATAATTACGGCTCCTTAATTGGACCTTAATTCAAGCCATAATTTAACCCTGATTAAAAATTTCCTTTTTACCCTTATTAGATAATTAAAAATTATTAAAAAATCTCAAAAATTTTTCAAACACTTGGGAATATCTCCTTAGATCATTTCTGACCTTTGGGAGTGATTTCAATTAGTTTGAAGCTGATTTGGATCAAAACTATAAAATCACCCATAATTAGACAATTTTTGATAATTCATTAATTGCCAAAACTTCTAAAATTCATAACTTGGCCTAGAAATTTCAAATCTAACAAACTCAAATCCTAACTACTCCTTATAAGCCTTAATATTTAACTAAAATGTTAAATCCCCAAAACCTAGCCTATTTCCAATAGTGACATTTTGGACCCCCTCAACCTAGTATATAGGAGGATCCGAGACTTTCCAAAATTGACAAATATAATTTGAACTTTAAATATCACTATCCTAAGTATTAAAATAAATCAACAAATTAATTTAATAAAAATGGATCGTAATTAATTAATACTTGAACATTAATTAAATTTTTCTTTTCAGACCTTCAATAAACCTGAATTTTAGGCAACTTGAACTAACTATTCCATATAGGAGCTATCCAAAGCCACATAAGCCTCTTACATACACATAGGTTTACTAGGGTACCACTTCTAGTTCTAGGATTAGGACCGGTGTTTACTTTTTCTATTTCTGTAATGTGATAATTTTGTTTGTGGTATGAGTGCTGATTAATTATTCTGATATATTTTTATAATTACTATGATGTCTTCTTTTGTTAATGTACTTTTTCTTCTGTGATTTAATTTATTCTTTAGAATGCCCATGGGCTAGGGATGCTTTTATACTAACTCAGTCCTATGCAGGTGGCCATGTTCATGCAGTGCTAAAATAAAAGGGGCTGTAATCATAATGCTTTAAGACTAATGTTATTTTTTGTAGATGCTTTAGAGACCACTTAACCCCCCCTTTAAATTAAAAGAGCATGACCAAGTATGTTTACTTTTTCTGTATTATTATAAATTGCTTGGATGTGATATATCAATTATTTGGGTTGATTTTTATTAGGATAATCATGCATGAGTCCGTGTCTAGATTTTTTTTTTTTTTCATAATGTAATTTGATGTATTTCATTGAGTTGTGAAAGTTTTTAAAAGTCATGTATTTTAAATATAAGGTACCTAAAGAGAATAAGAAAGGCTCCCTCTCGAGAAATTTCTTAATCATTTGGGTACCCTTCTAGAGGACGAACCAGACGGAGCACGGAGGAGACAATTCGAAGGGAGAAGATCCAGAGAAGGGCGATCCACTCAAAGACGGAGATTTGAAGATGAAGATGAAATGTCTGGCTTTTAAAACTTGCGTCATTAGTATTAGAATCCAAGTTGTTATCGGTGGAGCCTATTCAGCACTACTTTTCTGCAGACCCTGGGTTATACTTATATGACACTTGCCATGGACTTTCTTTACTATACTTTTTGGTAGATTTATATTGATGTGTTTATTTTTTGTGTGCAGTAGAAATTGCCTATTTTCTTATATTTCTTTCTTGCACTGGTTGCGTAGGAAGGGGAATGGGATGAGCAGGTGCTCGGGCTGTCTGCTGAGCCACTGGTCATCCGAAAGATCACACATGGATGCGCGTCCTCTCCTTTGAGGAGGAGAGAATAAAGTAGCTTAAGCCGGGGTCAGCCCGCCAAGAGTGACGAAAGCCGAGTTAGTGAAGGAACCAAAAGTGATCCCTCCAATCGGGGGACAAACCAACAGGGACTTAGAGAGAGTCACATGTAAGTCCGAGCCAAAGAAGAAAGTCATGGAAAAAGCATATAAAGTCATGGCACTGCTGCCAAAAGAATAGAGAATTGAAAAGATTAGTAAGAGTAAAAACTATAAGAAAAGAAAGGAACTTGATAGGGTACAGAATGGCCTAGAAGGTTGTAAGGAAAGGGACCATAACGAGGGGAAACCCTAACTAAAAAGGGAACCTAATTAAGAAAGTGATCCTAATTAAGAGTAGGATGAACCTAATCTAATGAGTACCAATCATAGAGCACACACAAGAAAGAATAATACATAATCCAATGATGGAGAGAGAAACAGGTCTCACCATGTTTGCCAGAAATTTATGGAACTCCAAAAGGACACCGCTGGCTGCGGAGTACATAGGGTATATGACTGCACCACCCTGATGGATAGAGACAATCCCGGGCCTCTGCGCTCCTCTCAAATGGGCCCACGAAAGGGCAGATTAAATTGCATATATGACTAACCATTTACGATAGAGGCTCTAATCAGTGCACCCCAATGAGTAGTAATATATACGACATGAATCATAGCAATGGGTTTCCCCTACCCGATACATTAGCTCGAGTGAGATTTATTTGATGGTGGAGTTCTATTTCCCACGGGCGTAAGCCCCCGTGGTTAATTATATCTCAAGCCTAGGACCTGAGAAAACTCTCGATTAAGGATCCAATATTATTCTTCCCAGACAAGGGAGATTGGTACGATAAGGGGAGACTAGGAAATCCTACTCAAAATGAAAGAAAGGGGTTCAAATGGCTTAATCAACATGCATGGTTCACACTAACATCCGAAGGAACTAAGGCATTGAGAAAGGGAAGAAAAGAAATTAATTACTCAAAACATTCAGAGAAAGGATGGAAGTGGTGTCATCCATGTGACGTGGATAAGTAGGATTTATAGTTCTTGAAGAAAAAAGACTTACCAACTATTTAGGCATACTACAGAATACCAGGTGTAGTAGCCTCAAATCCTAGATCTAAGGTGAGATTAGTGTTCTACCAAAAATTAATACCCGTGACCTAACTAATACACTTGAGCTTATACGCTGCCTGAAAAGGGAAGCCAGCTAACCACCTAAGCGCTTAAAAATCATGTTATCCAAACTTTATGAAAGATAAGTATATAGGTTGAATGTTTTGGAAGTAGAGCCGACGTCTAAAGAGTTTCCTAATTGCCTTGGACTTATGTAGGGTGAATGCTTCTAGAACTAAAGAAATTAAATATTTAATTTAATTAATTTCTAATACAATGTATGCTAGTTAAAAGGTCCAAATCAAGAATGCTTCATATTTTTAAAAATAAGCTTATAGAAAATAAATTTTTAGAAAAGACTAGGCCTCCCCAGGCCCGGCATTTCATCTTCATAGGCCAGATTATTCAGACTTTACCTGTATGCGGGGAGGTGTCTTATAGCAAGGAGAAAAAAAATGCACTAATATGCATGCGACCCCAGACGATTCCGACAGTTCCCTAGTTCGTTAGGTTTTTAAATTATTTAAATCTTAGTCATTAAATTTTAGTTATGAGTAGAAAAGATTTTTATCCTAAAGATCCTAGTGAAAACAGGCCAAGCACATGCAGGTCATTTGAAGCTCACTTCCGATAAGATTATGTTGAAAGTATTCAATGATAAAGACCAGCGCGCTTTAGGATTATTACCCTACCTTTAAAGTTTGGAAATTTTCTAACTGAGGTAAAGTTTCATTTACTTGAGGCTAACACTTTATATAGGGTTCTCTTAGGAAGGCATTGGCTCTATGAGTATGGAATTGTGCCCTCTACCTTGCACCAATATATGAAGTTTATGAGGAATGATGTCGAGTATACAATTCCTAGAGATATCCAGTTTTTTTTTCACGCATGAGGTCTCTATTTACAATGACGTCAAGTATTATGTGCCTCAGAAGACTCATAAACCTCCACCTACCCAGTCACCAGTGACACCCGCTAGTGTTATACAGGGTCCTACATAGTCACCTGCACAGGGTCCTATATAATCATTAGAACAGGGTCCGTCACAGGTTAGTATTGAGGTGGGTATTTCCACTATGTATTCTGATAGAGCTCCTTTTTAGTTTGTAGTAAGGCTCCCCCTAGTAGAGGTAGGGGAGGATGATGTAGAGGTAGAGGTAGATGGTCAACTCGTGAGCCGCAAAACTACTACACTCGGACGACTCCTCTCTCGCACCTTTACACTTCTTCCTTGAATGTCGAGTCTGACTCTTTAGATGACGAAATGATTGATGTCCTTCATCATTCAGTCCCTTTATCACCTCCATATTTCACTGATTATGATTCACTTCCTACCTTTCATAGGCATATGATACTTGAGAGTGGATTAGTTGTTGACAGTAGTTTAGACGAGGAAGAAGACTTTTGACGTCAGAGTACTAGTGGACAACCTATTCCCTATTAAATATGCAGAATATGAGTTGAGGATTCCCATCAAAGACCTTCTAACATTCCTTTCACTAGTACTAGTTGTTCGTTACAGACTAGCAAACCTCCCTAGCTCCTATAAATATCAATCTATATTCATACTCCCTAAAAGGAGCCTTTTTTACTTTTCGATAGTTTATATGGCCACGATGATTTGTCCTCTACCACATGATGTTCGTTACGAAGAGTATAAGGCTATCCTTAAAGGTGATACGTTGATACACTGCAGGGATATTTATGCTTCTATTTATGCACACCAATCACATTGGTGCCAATAAATAAAACCAATAATTTGAACCCATTCCTAAGAGGTGATATTAGGTTCATACCCACCTATGATTAATCAAATGTAGTGATATTAATCAAATGTCCCTAATTTAAATCTACTTTCTATAGGTGATACTAGGTCCATGCCCTCCTGCGTTAGTCAGGTGTGATGATGTTGATCAAATGTCCCTAATTTAAATTCACTCTCTATAGGTGATATTGGGTCCATGACCACATGCGTTAGTCAGGTGTGGTGATGTTGATCCAATGTCCTGGACTCAAATCCACTTTCTATAGGTGATACTGGGTCCATACCCACCTGCGTTAGTCAGGTGTAGTGATGTTGATTCAATGTCCCTAATTTAAATCCACTTTTCATTGGTGATATTGGGTTCATCCCCACCTGCATTAGTCAGGTGAGGTGATGTTGATCCACTACCTCCATGTTAAATTCTACCTCATATCAATTTTCTTTATAACTAATCTCCTTAGTTTCACTTGGCATCCACAAGTCTGACCCGAATTATCAAATACAATATTTCAATTCTTTATCAGATTATATCTAATGTCTCTCTCTCTCTAGTGTTGTTCATGTGGCGAACATGACCTAGGTTATCGAAGCTAATATTACTTCCCTCTCTTTGTATTTCGGTCATTGATTGTTAATATGTATAAAAATATATACTAAAAAGAGAGGAAGCTCTCAGTTGAGCAAAGCCGGTTGCCCTTGTCACTATATATATATATATATATATATATATATATATATATATATATATATATATATATATATATATATATATATATATATATATATATATATATATATATATATATATAAGCTCTAAGTGAAGTAAAATCGGTTGTCCTTGTCATGGGTGGAACCTAGCTTTACTCTCAGATAACTCAAATCCCCCCTTCTCTATGTTATTTTAAATCTTTTGATAAAGTTGCTTAAGGAATTCTGCTGGCATTTGGATACCCATGGCCATGACATTCTGTCCTCTACCTCGAGGTAACTAGAAGTCAGTTTGGGAACTCTTAAATAACTTTTTTTTATCTATAAAGTTTTTTTTATAATAACTGTTACTTTCTCCCTCACATCTCTACCAAATCTGTGTCAGGTTGATGTCGATGTGACTTTCTCCTTTTATCCTTCCACCTCGATAGGGTTAGGCAGGTAGTTGGCCACTTTCTTACTCACTTAATTACCTGGTTAGGGGTGTCTGACAGAGCCCCTAAGAGGCACATCCCAACACCTTGACTCGTTACTCGCTTGGTTGAAATGACTAGGTGAGTATTAAGCCCATATACATTTACCAAGAAGAAATGGTAAGATAGGTGTAGAGAATTACCTGGTTGAGAGAGCTCGATAGAGTCCCTTGGAGGCATTCCTCACCACTTTTCTTCTCTGATGCCTTGTTGTGATCAGGCAGGCATCAGACCCTGACTCTTTATTCACTTGATTAAATTGATCAAGTGGACATCGAGCCCATTTATGTTTGCTAACCTGAAATGGCAAGGCATATGTAGAGAATTACTTTGTTAGGGGTGCCTGATAGAGCCCCTGGGAGGCACACCTCACCACCTTGACTTGTTATTCACTTAGTTGAAATGACCATGTGAGTATTGAGCCCATCTATATTTGCCAAGCTAAAATGGTAAAGCAGGTATAAAGAATTCACTGGTTGAGAGAGCCTGACAAAGTTCCTAGGAGGCATTCCTCACCACTTTTCTTCTCTGATTCCCTATTGTGATCAGGCAAGCATCGGACCCTAACTCTTTATTCACTTGATTGAAATGATCAAGTGGACATCGAGCCCATCTATATTTGCTAAGTTGAATTGGCAAGGCATATGTAGAGAATTACCTGGTTAGGGGTGCCCGATAGAGCCCATGGGAGGCACACCCCACCACCTTGACTCGTTATTCACTTGGTTGAAATGATCAAGGGAACCCATCTATATTTGCCAAACTGAAATGGCAAGGCAGGCGTAGAGAATTACCTAGTTTAGAGAGTCCGACATAGTCACTAGGAGGCATTCCTCACCACTTTTCTTCTCTAATGCCCTATTGTGATAAGGTAGGCATCAGACCTTGACTCTTTATTCACTTGATTAAAATGATCAAGTGGACATCAAGCCCATATATATTTGTTAAGCTGAAATAGAAAGGCAGATGTAGAGAATTATCTTATCAGGGGTGCCTGACAAAGCCCCTAGGAGGCACACCCCACCATAATGACTTGTTATTCACTTAATTGAAATGACAAAGGGGACATCAAGCCCATCTATGTTTGCTAAGCTGAAATGGCAAGGCAGACGTAGAGAATTACCCAGTTGAAAGAGCCCGACAGTCCCTGAGAGGCATTTCACATCACTTTTCTTCTCTGATGCCCTATTATGATCAGTAAGGCATCGAACCTTGACTCTTTATTCACTTGATTGAAATGATCAAGTGGACATCGAGCCCATTTATATTTGCTAAGCTAAAATGGCAAGGAAGATGTAGAGAATTACATGGTTAGGGGTGTCCGATAGAGCCCCTGGGAGGCACACCCCACCACCTTGACTCATTATTCCCTTAGTTTAAATGAACAAGGAGATATCGAGCCCATCTATATTTGCCAAGCTAAAATGGCAAGACAGACATAAAGAATTATCCAGTTAAGAGAGCCTGACAGAGTCCATGGGAGACATTCCTCGCCACTTTTCTTCTTTGATGCCCTATTATGATCAGGCAGGCATCAAACCTTGACGCTTTAGTCACTTGATTGAAATGATCAAGTGGACATCGAGCCCATTTATATTTGCTAAGCTAAAATGGCAAGATAGATATAGAGAATTACTTGGTTAGAGGTGCCCGATAGAGCCCCTAGGAGGCATACCCCACCACCTTGAATCTTTATTCACTTGGTTGAAATAATCAAGTGGACATCGAGCCTATCTTTATTTGCTATGCTTAAATGAAAAGGTAGACGTAGAGAATTACTTAGTTGACAGAGTTCGATAGAGTCTCTGGGAGGCATTCCTCACCACCTTTTTTTTTCACTAATGCTCTGTTGCGACCAAGAAGGCATCAGACCTTGACTCTTTATTCACTTGATTGAAATTACCAAGAGGGTATTCAACCCCTCTATGTTTGGCAAGTTGAAATGGTAAGACAGATGTAGATAATTACCTGGTTGAGAGAGTCTGACAGATCCCCGGGAAGGCATTCCTCTCCACCCCTTTTTACCGATAATCCTGCTATTTTGATAAGATCAGATAGATAGTTGGTCTACTTTACCACTTACTTTTGTTCTCCCCTCGGCTCTACCCTTATTGTAGGGTAAAGAAAGGGGAGAATTCCTTTACTTTTTCACCCTTGTGGTAATCCTTACTTTGGTTCTTCCCTCGGCTCTGCCCATGTTTTAGGGTAAGGCTAGGGGGGAACTTCTTTACCCCTTTCACCCTTATGGTGATCCTTACTTTGGTTCTTTCTTCAGCTCTGCCCTTGCTATAGGGTAAGACAATGAGAGAATCCCACACTTTTCACCTTTTGGTGATTCTTTACTATTTTAGTGGGGTTCTTTCCTCAGCTCTGCCCTCGCTGTAGGATAAGGCCAGGAGAAGATCCCACAAGTTGTTCACTATTGGGTGATCTTTTACCTACTACCTTACTTAGGTTCTTTCCTCGGCTCTACCTTTACTGTAGGATAAGGTCAGGAGAAGACCCCACTACTTGTTCACCATTCATTGATCTTTACTGGGGTTCTTTCCTCGGCTCTGCCCCTACTGTAGGATAAGGCCAAGAGAAGACCCCACTACTTGTTCACCACTCGTTGATCCTTTACCTGCTAACTTACTTGGGTTCTTCCCTCGGCTCAGTCCTTACTATACGGTAAGGCTAGGAGAGAATCCCACTATACTTTTTTATCTTTTGGTGATTCTTTACTATTTTACTCTTTCCCCTCGGCTCTGCCCTTTTCATAGGATAAGCCAGAGGAGAATTAATTTACTGCTTTACTTATTATTTTGTCCTAGGCTCTGCCCTTACTATAGGGTAAGGCTAGGAGAGGAACTCCTTACTTCTTCACCTTTTGGTGATCTGTGCTATTGCTCTTCACTTTCTCCTAGACTATGCCCTTGCTATAGGGTAAGGTAAGTGTTGGCCTTATTATTCGAGGTCAATCTCCCATAATTCAACTCTAGCACTTAGGTTTTCGTAACCTAGTGTAGACGTCGCCCCCTTAGGATCTCTCTTAGGTGGATACCCACTGACGTAGCATCGACTCGAACTTACCACTCAGCTCGAATCAAAATCAAATTCAATCCAAATCTCATTCAACTCCAAACGAATTCAAATCAAGCTCGATTTTTTATTTTATTTTATTCGTCGACGTCGATCGACTCAATTTAATTTGATCTAATTCATTTTTGATTAAATTATTATATCATTGGGCTCAAATCAATTCACCAAAAGTATTTTTAAATTATCAATAAATTTTCTAAATCAATTCGAATTATAGACTAACTCCTGATATTTATTTTAAATTATAATTAATCTGAGCCATTCAATTTGAAGTGGAATAGATATGAGTGTGAGACTTAGGTATAGTTAGGGGCGGTCCAACCCTTCTCTCCCTCTCATTTTCGGAAAAAACCGAACTCAGCCCTCTCTCTCTCGGCAGTTCACAGAACTCCCCACTCAATCCGAACGGTTCCATCCCTGCCCCTCTCTGAAAACCCGAACCACCCCTCTCGCACAAAAAAAAAAAAAAAAACCCAACCCTCTCACACTCTCATACACACGAAGCCCAGGAATCCCGTCATCCCCAGCCTCCGCCTGCTCTCTAATTCGCGAAACGGAAGCCCCCTCACGCTCTCAGTTCGAAAAAGCCTGCTCTCTGGATCTCTCTGGCGTGAGAAGTGCAGTTCGTGAAATCCAGCCCCCTTTCTTTCTCTCTCGGCTCGTCTCCTCCCAGCCCCCCGTCGCCTCCCTCTCTGCAGTAGAACCGATCCATCTCCCTCTCAATCCCTCTCGTGAAATCAAAGCCCAAGTGCTCGCTCTCTCTCTGCCGTTCGCAAAAGCCATCTTCCCTGCAGTTCACAAACAGCTCAGGAGCCTGTTCACCTCTCCGTTCACAAGCCCAAGATGGAAATCTTCCAGACTGAACCGTTTTCCTTTGTTTCGCACGACTAGCCCAGATTTAAGCCCCTCTTCCTCTCCGATCTGCTCTCTCACCGATTTGCCCTAGCCGACACAAGCAGTTTTCCTGATTTTTGGTAATTTCTTCTACATCTTCATCTTCCTTCTCTTCCTTTTGGCAATCTTGATAATGAAAAATAATTTAGGGAAGTTTATTGCTATCACCTTCTTCTTTTAAAGCTTTATCTCTACATTGTTATGTCTTTGTTAGATATGAATTTTCTTTGTCGAATTGGTTATAAGACTTGATGATCGAGTATGAGTTCTTAAGAAAATAACAATATACATTTGAAGGAATTTGAGTTGCTAAATATAGTATTTAAAAAGTCAGTGTATATATCAACGCCTTGATGGAAATACGTTTTAGCCTCAAGAGATAGTTAATGATTGTAACATACTTACGCGCATTCTTGAATCTTAAATATTTTACTATGATTTGATATCATATTATATGAAGGCTTGTAGGTGTGTCGAAAAAACTGTCTATTAGTTTGTTTCAAAGATTGAAAGTATATCAACTGTATATGAAATTGTCTAGTTTTCATTAGAAAAATCCTTTAATATTTTCTTAAAAGAGAATGAAATTTTCCAACTTCTCTTTCTCATAATAATTTTTGACATAACGATTGAGATGAAATGAGTAAATGGGGTAGTGTCATGATTGCAAGAAATACATTTTTTATTTTATTTTATTTAATGATTATAGCATTCATGGTTAAGGTTATCTATGTTGTTTGCTTTAACTTTAAAGAAAAAGTTGGAGGTGTTAAATGCATATTTAGTTTTCCTTCTCCTTTAAAGCAATAACTTCTTGTTTGAAATTGTGATTTATTCTTTTCATAGAAAATGAGTTTATATTATTTATAATAAAGATTTCAAGAGAACATTTGTATATATATATATTTTTTCCCAATAACTCCTGATTATAAAAAGTTATAATTTTGATAAACTTGATGTATGGTTAATAGATTCAGGTTTGTATGCTTTATATTGAGAATTTTCATGAATCTTTGGAAAGAATAAAGATGAAACTTTTGTTTGTTTTGGGAAGGTGATAATATGAGATTTATATGTAGTGATTCATATATGTTTTGAAAGAGGGAATGGTGAAGTTTTCTAAGGGTAAAGTGTATAAGGATTGGAAAATAAATTTTGAGCTTTCGGAAAGTGAAATATGTTTGTTTTAAAGGTGAATAGTGTATATTATAGAAAAGTGAAAGGTATAGATTGTGAGAATGAAGTATATGTGTGAAAGGTATTTTGCTTTGAAAAGGTATTTTTCTTTGAAAAGGTATTGTGTGAAAAGTGTAAATGAAAATGTAGAAAACCTATAGGTGATAACCATGAACTTTTTCTTTCATTTGCTAGAAGATGTTTGAAATTTTGAAGAGATTTGTTTAGTTATTATAATTATGATTTAGTTTTTTTTTTTTTTACAAAAGTTATTACATGTTGTTGAGAAGTATTTTGAATCGTTAGAAGGAAATGTTGAGAATTTTTGATAGAGTGGTAAAGTGTATGAATTTTTGAAAAAGCAAAATGTATAAGTGTGTGTATTTTGAAAGTTTAAAGGTGTATATAAAAAGTAAGGTATAAGTATGTGATTTTGAAAAGTGAATTTGTGTGTGTTTTTGAAGGGCGATATGTTTGTTTTTGTTAAAAGTGTGTATGTAAAAGATCTTTTTTTCTCCCTACCTTTCTTCTTCTTCTTTCCCTTTCTTATGCCTCAAGATAAATATTGGAAAGATATACAATATGCTAACAAAAGTGAAAAGTTCAAGAGACAAATAACAAACCTGGCGTTCAAGCCCGAAGAAAGGTACGTCTTTATTTTCAGTAAATTTTAATTATATTATTATTAATTATTAAATATGCTTTCTAATCCCTATTTTTCTTGTTTTCTTCTCTTTCTTTGCATGAACTACGAGGAACGGTACTGATCGAGTGGACAAAAATACAAGGAGCTAATTGTGTCAGTCACCTCTATCCAGCCGTGTAGAGGTGTACGGCGGAACCATCGGGTCGTAGCCCCCGGTGACTGTGAGTATTCTAAACTTAGAAAACCTTTAGGGGCCCCTTGATGTGGTGTGCCTGAACCCTTGCTTTAGGTCCCTGTAGCAACTTCAATTTAATTAGGATTACTTTTTCGCTTTATTTTAGAACCTTAAATCCCTTTACATATACGCAAAGTTCTAAGGGTTAGTAATAACAAAAATTTCATCCTATATAATAGTAGTGACACTTAAGGACAAAAATTAAGGGTTGAGTCTTAGAAAACTTAGACTTATGATGCATGCACACTTTAGGATAGAAACATATAACATAGAAAACTTAGTGACACCTCATCTTAGGATTAGTAAATATTTTTAAAATTAAATACAATCAATTAGAAAACTTTAGCCAATAATTGATCTAGGACATATCAAAACCTCATAGCCTACTGCACACACTTAGATTTATTTGTTAGGACAACCGACTCTAGTTTTAGGTTAGGCCAGTGTTTATTTTCTTACTGCTGTGTGACGGGCTTTTTCTCGGTTTTCACTGCATGTTGGTTGTAAAATTGTTAGTGTGTTTGTTTACTTACTTTTACTGCATTCTGTGATGTGATTTGATTGACGATTAGATTACCCATAGGTTAGGAGCGATTTGGTTGTTAACAAAAATTTTTGCAGGTGGCCACACTTGTGCTGGGCAGTAAAGGGGGCTAATTAATTAATAATTATATAAATGCTACAGGTGCTCTAGTTGCTTAGCCCCCAAATAAAAAAGAGTGTGGCCAAGTGTGGCTGAGTGATTTAATTTAAATGCTTATATATAACTGCTTGGAATGATTTTTGCTTAGGATAATCCTATAGGTGATTTAGATTTTCTTTTTCTTTCTGTGAAATGTAATGTAATGTAAATATATTTGAAAATTATCATAAATGTGAAAGTGATTTTGAAAGTGGGATATTACATCCAATTTGGAATCCGAAGAAAAGAGAATATACCTTAAAGGATTATTCTCTTTTATTTGGAAAGCCAAATTAGGATGATTCAATATCCAAATAGAAAAGAAAATACCCCTCTTAGGAATGAGCTTATTTTCATTTGGATATCCAGAACCCGGCGGACCCGAGAAGCTCGTAGAAGAAGAAAGGACGAAATAAAGAAACAAAAAAAGAAGACAAAGAATTAAAGACACCAAGAAAGAATATAACCCATTTCAAAAATCACTTGCGTCATTCTTAGGATTAGAATTCGGGTTTGTTGTCATTGGTGCCCAGCCATTTTACTTTTCTGCAAATTCTGGGTGTAATATGGACATTGGACATTGGACATTATATTTTGGATTATTTAATTTGATTGTTTATATTGTTTGTGCAGTAGAATTTTTTAGGACTCTTGATTGTATTTTGTTTTAGCCTGGATTCGAATCGGAGAGATTTTTTTCGTTAGGGTACGCTCAAAATTCTTCTACTTGAAATTCTAATAAAACTTTTAGGCTCACATAGTAACTCTAACGATCTAAGAAGTAGGCTCGGGACCGCCGAGAGTCAGCATAAGCATATTATTACTTTTTCTTCCTTGTTAGGCACCTCCCCGCCTGCGGGTTCTGGCAGACCACTTGACCTATGAGGGTGCAGTTCTGTCAAGGGGAAGTTGTGCAATCTCTAGGGAAAAATCTATTTTCTAAGCCTAATTTTTAAACTGCTTCATATTCATTTTATGCATTCGAGTCAATTAGCATGTATTGCATTAGATACAAATTAAAAAGAGTCTAAAATATTAATTGTATTTCTAGACATTATTCACCCTACATAAGTTGAGGGGCGAATTAGGGTTTGTCTTAGATGTCGGCCCCCCAATTCATTAAAACTTAAACAACATCCCTACCCATCTTTCATAAGAGACTGGACACATGATTTTAAAGCGCCTAGGTGGTTAGCTGGCTCCCTAATCCAGGCCGGGATAAGTTCAGATTTGCACTTCATTAGTTAGGTTCGGGTCACTATTTTATAGTACCCAAATTAGATTTAGGTTCTGAGGCGGATTCTTTTTTAGATCTTATGTCCTCGCCCTCCGGGAATATAATCCCAAATTTCTAATAAAATGTCAACTTAAACATAAAATTTCTCTCTTAAAATGTAAAGCCCAATATAGGATAGACTGAGGTTGCCTCTAAACTTCTCAGAATCCGGCTCCTCCTACTTTTTCTCCTTTGACTCGCTAATAAATGTTCAACATTGAGCTTTCTCCTTGAAAAATCCTTACTTCTGTTCATTGTCTTCTACTTTGTAGTCAAAAAGGTATGAAATCACTGTTTTAATCGAAAGTTTTCTTAGGAGTTTTCCTCCTAGGATGTAATTAACTATAGGAGCTTGCTTTTATAGGGATTTGAGAATCCCAGACTAAAATAAACCTTATTTTATTAATATAAAATAAGGGAAGAATCTTTGGGAACGTAGATATTTTTAAAACCTCATTTCTAATTTTGAATAGACTTGTAGAATGTTATTATTATCTTTTCAGATAATATAATATTATACTTGTTATATTCAACTTTAGAAATGATGAATTTTATAAAACTCATTCTTGCTTTTGGATATCTTGAAGAATGTTATATTTGTCTTTTAAGATGATATAATATTCTTCTTATCATATCTAAATAAAAGAATGAATAAACTTTATCAAAAAATGTATTTCTATCTTTAAACATATTCTATAGAATTTCATGTTCATCTTTTAAGATGATATGTTATTCTTTGAATTATGTTTGATTATAGAAATATTAATTTTCAAAACCCTATTTTGATATTGAATCCATTATAGAATATTGTGTCAGTCTCCCGAGATTGTACTTTATTCTTAATGCAGTATTCGATTACAAAATAGGAGAAATCAAAATCTTGATACATAATTTTTCCCACCAGTAAGGAGAAGAGCTCCCTACTTTCTTCCACATTTTTGGTATCCTTTCACTTATGTTTTTTACTCTATTTCTCTTGTCACATTCGATCAACGCCAACACGAGCGGTTCACTAGTTGTTTGTTGCTCATGTTGGGGGTCTGTTTATTGACCTTGATTTTATCAAACCCTTGGTTAAAGGGTTGACCTGGTCAAATTGACCAGGTCAAGCCCCAATACCCCTTCTAATTAATTCAGTGGGTCAAACTGAATCTGTTGAGCCCATACCTAGGCCCTGGGTCAACTTGGTTGACCAGGTCAACTTGGGTTGACTTAAATTGACCCAATACCCTCTCTCTTAGTTTCAAAACAAATCCGAGGCTTCTTACCTTCAATTCTCTCCTCCACTAGACTCAGTGGTCAGACCCAACCCATTGGGCCCAAACTTGTACCTTGGGTCAACCTGTTTGACCAGGTCAACCCAGGTTGACCCAATTAGCCTGTATGGGTCAAATTAAGTTCTAATCCTATTCAAATTCATGTTAAGCTCTCCACCCAAATCACGTGCTAATTAAACTCAATTCCATCCTAATTAACCCTAAATATAATCTTAGCCATTCATCAAGGGGCTAGGATTATATATAAGGGTGTTAGGGTTCTTTTGAAGAGAGGTTGGATTTTATTCTCCCAAAGGGCCTCCAAGCCCGATGATTTTGTTTTTTGATCTCCTTGATCCTCTCTCCACATCCCCGAACCCAAATCCACTATCAAACTCCCGCCGGCGACGAGATCTCTAACGAACTGAAGCTCCAAATTTCCATGACATTTTGCATTCGATCTAAGCATTGGGAGCTCATGGAGTCTTCTACAAACTTATTCATGGACAAACTACAAATTCAGAGAGCCTTTAAACGGGTCAAACCGTTCATTAAACAAGGTGATATTCCTAACCCTAGTGTAGGACACCTAGATCTAATTAGCTCCACACAAAGTGCATTTCTAAATGCAAAATCACATTCGCAAGTATGCTCTTAACTCATGGAATCCATGGTTAAAATTTTGTTCAATTTGGTTATGCCAATCATGAGAAGGAGATGAAATACCGTTTTGAATCTCGGGTTAGGCCTTTTGTCCGTTAGGGAACGATCCAAACTGTTGAACTTACGATTAACGGTCACTATCGCATCGTCCTGTGGCTCAGATCGACTGTGCGGTTCAATCTTACGGCTCTGTTATCCATCCGATGAGATCACAACCGTTCAATCAAAATAACGGATGATCCGACGGCGCAGCATGTTGCTGACTCAGATAAGTCAGCTTCCACGTCGTCCACCAATCATTGGCAATGATTGCGTCATCGTGCAATCATTGCCAATGATTGGAAAATACATCCTGGGACCGTAGTTCCAATCACATTTCACTGCATGGTCCGCTACCGATATTAATTAAATAATAGTTTTATATTAGTTTTAATTATATTTTAAATCAAGATTACTTAAATAATTATTAAAAATTAATTTTAAATAAAAAAATGCATGTTATATATACAAATTTTTATAAAAATATTATCTATAATTTAAAATTAAAATTAGTTTATAATATTAATTACATATTAAAATATATTAATTACTAATTAATTCCTATATTTAATAAATAAATAAATTATTAATGATTGAAAATATGTGTTTTTTTAATTTAAAATAATGTTTTAAAAATAATATTTTGTTATGATTTTAGAAACCTATTTAATTATATTTTAATTTAATTCTTAAATTAATAACTAAACTTTTTTTGGTAATTATTTAGTGTAGTTAATATTTAGAGTATTATTTAATAATAATTATTATTACTCTAAGAATAATACTTTATTTTCTTTAAAAACTAGAAAGTTATATTTTAAATTATCATCTTTTATTTTTAATTATTATTATTATTATTTGAACTACTTTTAATATATTATTATTATTATTATTATTATTATTATTATTTTCAAAAAAATTTTATAAAAAAATTTAAAAGTTTGCTCTTGTTATTTAAATATTAATTAACAAACTATTTCCCTATTTTAAATTATTTTCATTTATTAATTAATTACTTAAATTATTTAATTAATAAATAATTAATTTTAAAATTCAATTATTTTTTGAAATAAAAAAATTAATTTTATTAAATTATTCTAAATTATATAAAATTTAACTCTTAATTTATTTTAATTTAATAATTATTTTTAAATGGTGAGTACTTTATATTATTTTAAAATAGCTTCTAGTACTTTAATCTTAGAAAATTCATAACTATTTCATCTTAAAGCCGATTTTGATGTATAATTTCTCTAAATTGTTAAAACATTATTAATTTTAATTTAAAATTATTTTAAGTAGCCAAAATTCACTTTTTTAGGTTTTTTTATATTACTTAATTATTTGATTATCTAATTATTACTTAAATATTTATTATATTAATTATTTTGAAATTAAAAATTCTTTTTCAAATCTTTTTGAAACCTCATTTGGGTGACCAGTGGATCTCCCATAAGTATGAATATTGGATTATTTTGAATTACTCTATTTTCTAAAACTAATTTATTTAATATATGTATTTTAAAATATTTTAATACCACATATATTTAAATCCCTAATTTCAGGAGATCCACTATTTAAAAATTTAAACATAAGCTTTGCACATGAATATCATTCATGGGGGGAAGTGGATTGCTGGATGATTGAGTTTCAATCATTCACTAATCACTCTGATAAGCATGATTAATTATATTTTTATCATCTTTTGCATGTGTAGGACGCACGAGCGCTTAGCCTAGGCCCTTCTAGATCTTAGGGTTGATGTGTTTACTATTTTTATACACTCCTTGCATATTTATCTCAAGGGTTAGTCTAAAATTTGATTTTAAAAGCCATTCAACGTAGCGACACCCTAAGGGCAATAATTAAGGAACTGTCTAGCGAACTTAGAAAAATTTTAGGAGCTAGGATAGATCCATGATTGATATAAAACTCTCAACATTTAAACTTAGTTACATTTTAAAACTCCCAAAATTTTATAAGAATTTTTAGGAGCCTTTAGACCCCTTAATTAACAAACCCTAATTAACCTGTTAATTAGGCCCCGATAACTTCAGATAATTCTAATAAATCCATTTCAACTCATAAAATTACTCATAATTGCTTGAACTCTTCATAATTGAACCCTTAATTTTAGATAATTAGGTCCCCTTAATTGGACTTCAATTCAAGCCTTTATTTAACCTGGATTAAAAATTCTCTTTTTGTCCTTATTAAATAATTAAAAATTATTATAAATCTCAAATTTTCTCCAAATACTTGGGAACATCTCCTTAGGTCATTTCTAACCTTTGGGGGTGATTCCATTTAGTTTGTAGCTAATTTAGATCAAAACCATAAAATCACCCTTAATTAGATAATTTTTTATAATTCATTAATTGCCCAAAACTTCTAAAACTCATAACTTGGACTATGAAACTTTAAATCTAGCAAACTCAAAGCCTAACTACTCCTTGTATGCCCTAATATTTAACTAAAATGTCAGATCCTCAAAACCTAGCCTATTTCTAATAGTGACCTTTTAGACCCCATCAGCCTAGCATATAGGAGGGCCCGAGACTTTTCAAAATTGGCTAATATAATTTGAATTTCAAATATCACTACCCTATGCATTAAAATGGATCAACAAATTAAATTAGCAAAAATGGATCCTAATTTATTAATACTTGAATATTAATTAAAGTTTACTTTTTAGACCTTCAATAAACCTGAATTTTAGGCAACTTGAACTAACTATTCCACATAGGACCTATCCAAAGTCACACAAGCTTGTTACACACACATAGGTTTACTAGGGCACCACTTTTAACTCTAGGATTAGGGCCGGTGTTTACTTTTTCTACTTCTGTGATGTGTGAAAGTTCGTTCAGGATGTTAAGCCCTATGAACTTAGTCCCAAGCTAACCAAGAGGGGGGTTAATTTGTATTTTAAAAACTCTTTTCACAAAGAAAGAAAATTACATAAACCAAATCACACCACAGAAATAAATGCGGAATTAAAAAGTGCGGAAGCAAGAAAAAGAACACAGAGATTTATAGTGGTTCGGTCGACTCGACCTACGTCCACTCCTTGGAGGCACCCTCTAAGTATTGCACTACAAAACGTGACTCTCCTTTAGCCCCCACGGCTAGGCGGAGAAGCCCTCACAAGAACCTCCTTTTTGCCACCCCGGCAAGGCAGAGAACCTACCTCTTTTTGCTTCCTCCTGAAGCTGGCAGAGAACCACAACCAAAAGAAAACTCCTTACCTCTACCGACTCTACCACGGACGAGAAACTCCAGACGAAAGACAAGCAGAGCGATCTTTGAAGCAACCCTTGTGAATCCCCTCACAAGCTCCCCCTCACAAGATACTCTCTCTCTCCCTCTCTCTCTTTCTCTCCTCAAGGTCTTCTCAGGTCAAGGCAGCAGCCAAAGGTCGTTAAAAACGTTGAACAATAGCTCTTTAAATAGAAGAGCTTCAAAGGAGCTCATTAATTGCAAGTTGCCGACAATATTTTCCAGGCCGATATGGACATCGGCTTGGCCGATCAGTACAAATCACAGAAGATCGGCCTGGGCATCGCCCTCGGAACAGTCCTGGATGATTGAATTTTGGCTTGATCGTCCAGGCCGATCTCACGATCTTCCTGGCCGATCAGTTCAAATCAGAGGAAAATCGTTCTGAGCATCACCCTGTTTTTGAGCTGACCGATATTAATCTTCCTGAAGTAACTTAAGGATTTTGAATAGATCGTCCTGGCCGATCCTGCGATCGTCCAGGACGATATGATCGTATCAATCATCCTTAATTACTTCCTTGATTTCCTGATCAATTAAGGCATAATTTGATAATTTCGTCTAGGCCGATACGTGGATCATCCTGGCCGATAATTTAAAAATACAGTATACCTTAATTGTCTATGGCGGCTACTTCTTTCTATTTTGAGCTTATCATCCTGGCCGATACACGTATCGTTCAGGCCGATATGTTAATGTCGGCTGCCTTAATTAAGAATCCTAATTAGTGTCTCTGGTTTTAACTCGATCGTCCAGGACGATCCAATGAATCGGCCTGACCGATGTGAGCAAAAACAGAGATTCTAAATCTCTCAAGTGTGTGTATGTAGGGTTACTTAGTATCAGTCTTTTGAACATTACAAACTGACTCAAGAAGAGAAAAAATAGATTACAGACTGACTCAACCCTATACCTACGCAATCCTGAACTGGCTTCCTCTTAATCGTCCGATATTCGATTCCTGAAAAGTTAGAAGCAAACAAGTAGTCCAAGAGAAATAGTATTTGTCAATCATCAAAACATAAGTCATGAAAAAATAGATTTGCAACAATCTCCCCCTTTTTGATGATGGCAAACACAAGTAGGAAAAATTTTTAAAAAAAGGTTCATTAGAAATTCAAAGTTACAAACCCCAAACACCAACAGCTTTTTCAAAGTTACAAACCCCAAATCCCAACAATTTTTTCCTACCTTACCCTACTCCCCCTTTTGTCATCACAAAAAGAGGGTCCAGATACAAAAAAGAAAACATCACAACAAACAAAGACTAACAAGTAAACTACATAAAACAGGAAACAAACAGTAAAAAAAAAGGCTAGAAAAACGAGGGGCCCTGATCATCAGATGGAGGTGGTGGAGGTGGCTGCTGAAAGTAGGTGGCAAGTGTGGTGAACTGAGCATTGAACCAGGCGATGTCCTGGTCATGCTGCTGCTGCTGGTGAACCAAGTAACTATCAAAGCGGGCTAAGTCCTCTGCGCGATTCTGCTCGTAGCGGGCAATGTTCTCAGAATGTTGCTGCTCCTGTGCAGCAACGTAAGCATCGAAGCGGGTCTCCCAACGATCAAACCTCTCTATCAACTGATCAACCGGTGAGTGCTGGTGGAGAAGAACAGGATCAGGAACGGGAGCGGGAGTGGGAGCCTCCTCCTCTTTAGCCCCCTGAGGTTCCTCAGGGTGGAGACGAGTACTGTGAAGGGTGCTAAAGGAATTGTTTGAGTAGAAGGGAGTTGGGAGGTTTGGTGGAATAGGATACTGAAGTTGGTATTTAGTTTCAAGGACATAGTCTATGATGTGTCCTAAGGCTAGATTGGGTTTCCTTTTGTGGCCTGGATCACGGATTGTAGTTAAGTGATCAATGTATCGGAAAATTAGGTCCGCAGTATTAAATTCCCTATGAGCCATGATGTAGAAATTAGTGAGTGAAAGTAGAGGGGTGATGTGGATTCGGTCGCCGGCTTTTGGAATTACGGAGGTGCGAAGGACATGTTGGATTGTCCTAGCATCTTTGACTAAAGAGCTAGTCTCTCCTACATGGTAAGGTACATTGGTCTGGCGAAGGAAATGATTTGCCGTGGACCAGTCAAGATCAGGGTCAGAGGCGATTAAGTGCAGCTTATCCCCGGTGGTGGATAGCTATAAAAGATCAACACAATCCTGATATGTGATTTCGACAGGGCTTCGATTCACATAGGAGGTCAGGGCTGTGAAGGTAGGGTTGATGTGAAGGTTTGCGAAAAACTCTCGAAGAAACTCTGAATTGAAAGGGAAAGTATGAGACAGAATGAAGCAAAGGGAGGTGTGAGTGAAAAGATCTATTACCGGGTATGAGATGTGGGCAGGATTGATAATTCTTGAGACAGTGATCCCACATTCTTTGTAACGATGGTAAGCAGCTTCATCTTCTGCTTCCCTGAAACGAGGGTTAATTCTTGCCATCGAAGAACTCCCAGAAGTTTGTCGGATGCGTTTCCCACCAGCCATAGAGAGGACTAAGCAAAAACACAAGAGGAGAAAGGATGAAGAGTGAAAAATCATGGCTGAAATGGCCTGAATTTAAAGAAAAGGCCATATCATCCTGGCCGATCGCAGAATCGTCCAGGCCGATATGGTTCAATAATTACGTACAGGACGATTGGTCAAAAAGGCGGTCCGATCATCCGGGCCGATCAGATATCGGCCAGGCCGATTAGACACAGGCGATCGTCCCGGGGAGTCAATCCGGACGACCGTTGAAAAGCAGATCGTCCGGGCCGATTAGATGTATCGTCCAGGACGATGCACAATAATTGATCATACCGGCCAAAGTTAAAACGTTTAAAATGCTTGCCACGTGTATCGTCCAGGAAAAATAGTGGATCGGCCCGACCGATTGTCCAATAATGGATCGTCCGGGGCCGAATTTAAAGAGCAAAACGTGCTGACACGTGGATCGTCCAGGACGATCCAGTGTATCGGCTAGGACGATGCACATAAATTGCATCGGCCAGACGAAATATTCTATCGGCCAGGACTATCATCATGATTGCAACAGAGTTCGATCAGATCGTCCAGGATGATATATAATCGTCCAGGACGATGAGTTACAGCAAGCACAGAAAAGGTCAGCAGATGGATTTTGAAGAGAATTTGTCCTATCGTCCAGGATGATAAAAGTATCGACTAGGAAGATGTGACTAAGAATTGAGAACAAGGAAAAGATGGTGATGATCAAGATCCTAAAAAATAAAATAAAAGAGAGAGAAAAAAAAAGTCAAAACATAGTAAAACAAAACAAAAAACACAACGAAAATCAAACAACGAATATTTTTGGATTTTAATTTTCTAAATTTTTTTTTTGTTTTAGCAAAACATTTCATATGATAAAATATCAAATATTTTTAAACTTTAGTGTTCCAGGAGATCAAGGAGTTTAACAAATTCCAATCAGAAGAAGGTAGAACATCCGATTCTGTTAACCCTAGATCAGACATCCTATAGGGTACAAAATTCTTTTGGAAAACAAAAATCCAACTCAGAATAACTATATAGGATAATAAGATCCATTCTAGACTTGTTTACAAAGAAAATATCTCATAATTAATAACCCAAAGTAATTTTTCTCAATCATGGAAATTGAAATCAAGTCTTTAAAAATATCACATAATCAATAAGTTTTCTAAGTTTTAAGAGTTTTACCAAAGAGAGGATAGCTTGCATATTTAATGGGCTCATTTTATGCCTCTTGTCACTTTGATTGGCTCTTTGAGCATATTTTGATTCTTTGATACACTTTTGTGTATATAGCTTTTCTTTTCAATTTTGGCTTCATTGGCCTCTTTCCTTTTTAACTTTTGCAAGCTAGAAACTCTTTAATATGCCCTTAAAAAAATTTAGTTGTGAGTATATCCTCCAAGTATTAGAGAATAGGAGCTCTCTCTCTAACATAGGGAAGAACAATCCACAGCACAAAATCAAAATCATGTGATAAATGCAATGACAAGATTTTAAAAGCTTGAATGATATATAAGAACTTTTGGCTATTATGTATAAGATAAATTAATGTAGCAAGATAGAAAAAAGATCTTTAAATAAAAAGCCATTGGTTAACCTGAGTTTAGACTTTTGTTTAGAGAAGAAAATCACACCCCTAAACAAAGTCAGAAGGAGGGAAAACATCAACAGTATACTCCCTTTAACCAATTTTAGAAAAGCTAAACACTATCTCCAAAACTCAAAAATCTAAAAGCTTGAAAATATTCATCATATGGAAGGCCAATTTTAAAGAACAATGTGAAATAAAACACATAAAAAACAAAACAAAAAATGAAAATAAAGCAAAACTAAAAATAACACAAAGTGAGCACAAAAACTAGCACAAAGATAAAATAAAAGACAAAAAACTAAAGATTTCAAGCAAGTGATAAAACAGCGAGTTTAAGCAATTTTGAGCTGCAAGCAATTTACAAAGAAAGAAAATTGCATAAACCAAATCACACCACAGAAATAAATGTGGAATTAAAAAGCACGAAAGCAAGAAAAAGAACACAGAGATTTATAGTGGTTCGGTCGACTCGACCTACGTCCACTCCTTGGAGCCACCCTCCAAGTATTGCACTACAAAACGTGACTCTCCTTTAGCCCCCACGGCTAGGCGGAGAAGCCCTCACAAGAACCTCCTTTTTGCCACCCCGGCAAGGCAGAGAACCTACCTCTTTTTGCTTCCTCCTGAAGCTGGCAAAGAACCACAACCAAAAGCAAACTCCTTACCTCTACCGACTCTACCACGGACGAGAAACTCCAGACGAAAGACAAGCAGAGCGATCCTTGAAGCAACCCTTGTGAATCCCCTCACAAGCTCCCCCTCACAAGATCCTTTCTCTCTCCCTCTCTCTCTTTCTCTCCTCAAGGTCTTCTCAGGTCAAGGCAGCAGCCAAAGGTCGTTAAAAACGTTGAACAAGAGCTCTTTAAATAGAAGAGCTTCAAAGGAGCTCATTAATTGCAAGTTGCCGACAATATCGTCCAGGCCGATATGGACATCGGCCTGGCCGATCAGTACAAATCACAGAAGATCGGCCTGGGCATCGCCCTGAGAACAGTCCTGGACGATTGAATTTTGGCTTGATCGTCCAGGCCGATCTCACGATCGTCCTGGCCGATCAGTTCAAATCAGAGGAAAATCGTCCTGAGCATCGCCCTTTTTTTGAGCTGGCCGATATTTATCGTCCTGAAGTAACTTAAGGATTTTGAATAGATCGTCCTGGCTGATCCTGCGATCGTCCAGGACGATATGATCGTATTAATCATTCTTAATTACTCCCTTGATTTCCTGATCAATTAAGGCATAATTTGATAATTTCGTCCAGGCCAATACATGGATCGTCCTGGCCGATAATTTAAAAATACAGTATACCTTAATTGTCTATGGCGGCTACTTCTTTCTATTTTGAGCTTATCATCCTGGCCGATACACGTATCGTCCAGGCTGATTTGTTAATGTCGGCTGCCTTAATTAAGAATCCTGATTAGTGTCTCTGGTTTTAACTCGATCGTCCAGGACGATCCAATGGATCGGCTTGGCCAATGTGAGCAAAAACAGAGATTCTAAATCTCTCAAGTGTGTGTGTAGGGTTACTTAGTATCAGTCTTTTGAACATTACAAACTGACTCAATAAGAGAAAAAATAGATTACAAACTGACTCAGCCCTATACCTACGCAATCCTGAACTGGCTTCCTCTTGATCGTTCGATCTTCGATTCCTGAAAAGTTAGAAGCAAACAAGTAGTCCAAGAGAAATAGTGTTTGTCAATCATCAAAACATAAGTCATGAAAAAATAGATTTGCAACAATGTGATGATCTTGTTTGTGGCAAGAGTGCTGGTTGATTATTCAGATGTATTTTGATGATTGCTGTGATGTCTTATTTTGTTACTATACTTTTTCTTCTGTGATTTGATTTGTGCGTTAGAATGCCCATGGGCTAGGACCGCTTTTATACTAACTCAACCTTATGCAGGTGGCCACGCTCATGCAACGCTAAAATAAAGGAGGTCAATCATAATGCTTTATGACTAATATTGTTTTCTTTAGATGCTTCAGAGACTGCTTAGCCCCCCCTATAAATTAAAAGAGCATGATCAAGTGTGTTTACTTTTTCTATATTATTATAAACTGCTTGGATGTGATATATAAATTGCTTGGGATGATTTTTATTAGGATAATCATACAGGAGTCTGGGTCTAGATTTTCTTTTTCATAATATAATTTGATGTATTTCATTAAGTTGTGAAAGTTTCTGAAAGTCCGATATTTTAAATTTAAGTTACCCAAAGAGAATAAGAAAGGCCCCCTCTCGGAGAATTTCTTTGTTATTTAGGTATCCTTCTAGAGGACAAATCAGATGGAGCCCGTAGGAGATGATCCAAATGGAGATGATCCAGAGAAGGACGATCCACTCAAAGATAAAGATTTAAAGATGAAATGCCCAGCTTTTAAGATTTACATCATTTAATAGTATTAGAATCCAAGTTATTATCGGTGGATCCTGGCCACCACTACTTTTCTGCAGACCCTGGGTTATACTTATACGACACTTGCCATGAACTTTCTTTACTATACTTTTTGGTGGATTTATATTGATGGTTTATTTTTTGTGAGTAGTAAAAATGGCCTACTTTTTTTCAATTTCTTTCTTGCATGTGCTTGGCCTATTTTTGCTAGGCTTTTTAGGATAAAAATCTTTTCTACTCATAACTAAAATTTAATATCTAAGATTTAAATAATTTAGAAACCTAACAAATTAGGGAACTACTGGAATCGTCTGAGGTTACATGCATATTACTATATTTTTGTTTCTCCTTACTACAAGACACCTCCCGACTATGGGTAGAGTCCGGATAATCTGGCCTATGAGGATGTAGTGTCGGACCTAGGGAGGCCTTGTTTTTTTTTTTATTTTTAAATATTTTTTATAAGCCTATTTTTAAAAATCTGAAGCATTCATGATTTGAATCTTTTAACTAGCATGCATTATATTAGAAATTAACTAAATTAAAAATTTAAATGCATTAGCTGTAGAAGCATTAACCCTAATTAAGTCCAGGGCCAATTAGAAAACTCTCTGGATGTTGGCCCTACTTTCAAAACATTCAACCTACCTACCTATCTTTCATAAAGATTGGACAACATAGTTTTTAAGCGCTTAGGTGGTTAGCTGGTTTTCCTTTTCAGGCAGGGTATAAACCCAGGTACATTAGATAGGTCATGAGTATTAGTGTTGGGTAGAACATTAATCCCACTTTAGATCTAGGATTCGAGGCTACTTTATTGGGTGTTCAACAGTATGCCTAAATAGTGGGTAAGTCTCTTTTCTTTAGGGACTATAAAACTTGCTTATTTGCGTCATATGGATAATGCCACTTCCATCCTCTCTCTCTGGATGTTTTGAGTGATTAATTTCTTTTATCCACTTTCTCGATACCTTAGTCCCTCCGGATGTCAGTGTGAACCGTGTATGTTGACTAATCCATTTGAGCCCCTTTCTTTTCTTTTGAGTAAGATTTCTTAGTCTCCTCTTATCATACCAATCCTCCTTATCTGGGAAGAATAATATTCAATCCTTAATCGAGAGTTTTCTTGGGCCCCAGGCTCGAGATGTAATTAATCATGGGGGCTTGCACCCATGGGAAACGGAACTCCACCATCAAATAAATCTCACTCGAGCTGATATATTAGGTGGGGGAAACCCATTATTATGATTCAAGTCATATATATTACTACCCATCAGGGTGTGCTGGCGAGAGCCTCTATTCTTAATGGTTAGTCGTATGTGCGATCTAATCTTCCCTTCCATGGGCCCATTTGCGAGGAGCGCGGAGGCTCACGATCATCTCTATCCCTCGGGGTGATGTGGACGTATATCCTCTGCACTCCACAGCTGTCGATGTCCTTTTCAAGGTCCACACACTCAAAGTTTTAATCGTGATCTATCTAACGATGTTGTGATGCTCAAACCCATATTGTTGCAGCACTATACAGCGCTACTGTGCTCTTTTCTATATCATTTTTTCCTTGTAAACATCGGGGCACTTAGGAACACAATGTTGGGGTGCTTGGGCACTTGATTATATAGTATTGGGGTGCTTGACTACATAGCGTCAGGACACTGGGTACACAACATCGATGGATAACTGAAAAAAAAATATTACAAAGCACCCAAACCTAAGCAGAGGGAGTGTAATAACCCATGGTCTAATTTTGGAAGAATTGTCTATTTTAGTCTCATCATTAATTGACCAATGCATCTATGAATCTCTTAATATAAATCAATCGAGTAAAAACAATTAAAAATTATACACATCAAAATATAAAATTATATTCATTACTCAAAATTTATATTTAATAATTAAGAGTTCAATCCATTCATTCATCAATTTATCTTTTAGCTTTTGACTAAAAAGAATAAAACTAAAGGAAACACAGAATCAAAATAAAACATAAATCTTAAATGCATCCTCACTCCACTTGATCCTGGTTGAAACTTACAAAATTTATGATATCTTGATTTTTAGCAAATTTTCATATTATATTTTTAGTATATGATAGTTGTCGTCAATATGAGGATATTGGCTAGAATATATTAAATTTTTACATGATATTTTTATAACTTGTTGAAAATATCTACTTTGTGTTTCAACTTCATTTTCATAACTATGTTTTTCATAACATGTGTGTTTTTTATGATTCTAAATATTATTGTTTTAATTACTGTTTCTCTTAACAAATATTGGATATATTATTTTTGTTGTTTGTGTGTATTAACATTTTAGAAAAATCATACTCTAGACTGTTAAAGATTTTAAATCAGATTAGATTAGGGTTCATTTTAAATGGAGTCTACATTTTTCATTTTTATTGAGTCTGAGAGAGTGTAATTATAATTGAGTAACTGACCACACACACATACACTAGGGGAGTGTTAAAAATTGTATTTTTTAAAACTAATTATAATATACGATTTCAATTTGTAAAGGACAAGTTGTTTAGTTGTTTCCTCCAACGATTAGTTAAATGAACCATGGGAAGAAAATTTTCTAAGTAATGATCGTACTGTACGAAGTGCCCTTCGTACAGATGATGTCTAGAGTATGAAATAGATACGTCCATATTCGTCCCAATGATTATCAAAAATTTTTTGAACTGTTCGTACTGTACGAAGTGACCTTTGTATAGATGACGTCTAGAGTATGAAAAGATTGGGTCTCTTTTCATACCGATGATCTTTAAATTTTTTTGAACTGATCGTACTGTACGAACTGACCTTCATACAGACTACGTCCATAATACGAAAAGAATGGGTCCCTTTTCATCTTGACGAGCATTAAATTTTTCCTGAACTATTCGTATTGTATGATCACATATTTGTACAGACGATATCTAGAGAATGAAATTATGGATATCTTTTCATCCCAATAACTCAAAACATTTTCTAAACTATTCGTATAGTATGATATAGATTCGTACAGTATGATTATTATGCACGAAAATAGTTCGTACATGTTCTTACTAGAAAATTTTGAATTATTTGTATATACGATTATCGATCGTACTATAGGATCATGTACGCTCAAAATTATAATTTTTAGTCTTCTAGATGATTTTTCATGTCTTTAATATAAAATATCCTTAGAAACTAACTTGGACTTGTCTTGTTTTCATGATTTCTTTTAGAGCAAGTGAAAGGGTGATTTGGGAGAGTGTTTGAGAGAGAGTTCTTACAAGTGTAGTGTGAATGGTTCACAAGGTTACTCAAAGGTAAGAATCTCTTTTGTATTTGTGTCACTTCTCTTCCTTTTTTCTTTCTAGTTGCTCGAGAGTGGATCTTTGAAGAAGATCTGGTTCACTGCCAACACTTGGAGGATGTGAAAGGATGACGGTACTCTGCCGATACTTAAAGAGTGTGAAAGGATGACAGTACTCTGCCGACCCTTGGAGGGTGTGAAAGGATGACAGTACTCTGTCGACACTTGGAGGGTATGAAAGGATGATGATACTCTGCCGAATATGGATGGTATGAAAGGACGACGGTTCTCTGCTGATACTTGGAGTTTGAAAGGACAACAATACTCTGCCGATACTTGGAGAGTGTAAAAGGATGATGGTACTTTGCTGCACCAGGGGATTGGTGGAAGAGAGGATAATTATAAAGGTTTCTCCACCTTACTGTGGGGACAAAATGAGAGTCACTTTGGTTTTAGTGCAATATCTAAAGAGGGAGTTTTCAGGGAGTGTACGTAGGTCTTGTTGGACTGAACAACTATAAAACACTGTGTACTTTTTACATTTATGCATTTTATTTTCTACAATTTAGTTTTGTAATTGAAAAATATATTTTAGAAAAAAATGGAATTGTTTTTAAAATAATTAATTTGTTTTCCTAAAATTTATCAAGAGATATTAAAATAACCAATTCACCCCCCTTTTAGTTAGCCTTGAGACAATTGTGTAGGTTTAACAACCTATACAAATTTTACAATTTGGATAAGTTGGATAGATTTAAGAATTTATGAAATAATTATTAAAATTATTTAATTTTCTTATATGACATGCATAATTATTATAATTTGGTCATTGTGGATATATACATATTAAAAAGAACAAACTCCATTTTCTTATAAATTTCACTAATTTTAGTTCATATGTAAATTTTACGTGCATTAAGATGATACCATAAACTAAACATAGATTATTTTATTATATGTTTATTTTTTTATATATAATGTGCAATATGTGTATATAAGAAAGGCTGACCATATATGATTGACTTATTCAGATTGGTTTGAGACATATTACCTTGTATAGAAGGGTGAGTTAAAAAGCTTTCTTTTAAAATAATAATATCAAATGAGAGGCATAATAAGATATATTGATAAGATACTATATGTCGACTGGTAGAAAGTGATGACTTTTTATATGAAAGTCACCTGACATAAATGACTTGTGATTGAGACTAATTCATCCAGGATTGGCCTAGATGATTGGACAGAAGAAAAATATCATAGATAGTTGGATGCCCTTTCTATTATAGTATTTGTATATGTATATGAAAAAATATATATGATAAATTACATAATTGATATAATATAATTTATATACGATATAGGGTATCACTAATACAAAGGCATCATATGACCTATATATGAACCACTTTGATTTACATGATATACATGCATAGCATAGACATTATATGACATGCATTTAACTATGATAGGTATACAAATTTTTTGAACATAGATAAATATAATTATTCTTAATAAATGAGTATAAAAATGTTAGAGTTTACTAACCTTTTATATATGTTCACTAAGTTACTGATCACTACTCTAGTTGTACTGATGTTTATTAATCATATGACCTATTACATTAGTTATATGTTCATACTGATAGTAACTGAATGATTATATGCATATTGTTCATATTGCCTTGCATTGATTTTAATTATAGGTTTTGGTAACTTATCGAGATGTAAGCACACTTTATGGTTTTATGTATTTTTCAAAATTGGGTTAGGATCAATTGGAGTGAGGACAGATTTAAGATTTAGGTTTTATTTTGTTTATGCATTTCCTTTAGTTTTATTCTTTTGTAGTTAAGAGCTAAAAGATGGACTGAATAATGAATGGATTGAACATTTGACTATTGTATTTAAATTTTGAGAAATATATAAAGTTTTATATTTTGATGTATATAATTTTTAATTTCTTTTGTTGGATTGATTTATATTATATATTCATAAAAGCTCTAGTTGATGAATGAAAAGAGTAAAATAGATAATTTTTTCAAAATTAGACCCTAGGTTGTTTATCTCTTCATCTGCTTTCTTTCTACTCATGTCCTATATGAACTAAGGAATAGCTAAATAATTTTGTACAAGCCACACTCTTTTAACTAACTCTTAGAATTTTTGAATCCTATGTGGAACTGACAGATGCCTCAACTCATCCTTCAATCTTCTAAAAAACTCGTAGCTTTTTTTTCTCAGTAGTACTAACTAATTTGGGTGCATACCTAACTTGTGCAATAAACTCAACTTTTTACTACATCACTATTATGTTCCCCTATTGTATTCTCATAAAAGCCTCCTACGTATGTTGTCGGACTAAGGGAGGTAAGAACCATTCTATGAAGATAATAATAAACTCTATCCAAGTAATCTCTACATTCATCATTCCATAGAATTTCTATTTATTATCTAATCCACCATCTCTTAGCTTCTCCTTCAAATAAAAATAATATTAGTGATACATTTCTATTATTTGGAGACTTCATATTGTCAAATATCTTATCTATCCTCGGTAATCAATCTTCTGCTTTATATGGCTTTACAACTCCCTTAAGTAATGGGTGCTTCAACTTGTGGGACATCTGTAAATATTTAATCTATTCAATCTCCTTGCTCATAATCTGCTTTCTTTGTATATCACTCACCAACTCTATTGTCAGATTAGCAAACTGCATTATCCTATCATAACTCACTATGCTACTGCACTCTATTCAATTGGCAATTCAGGTGAATCCATTGCACTTAGTATAATTCTCTTTCCTATCAAATGATAATTTAATCATATATATGAATAGAATGAATGCAAATAAAATAAATTCTAATATTATCTATTTTTACCCATCAAAATTATTCCCTATTCCTCTGGTTATAATCCAAATCCTCTAATAGCCCTTGCTCTGATACTAATTGTAACAACCTAGGGTCTAATTTTTGAATAATTATTTATTTTAATCTCTTCATTAATCAACCAGAGTTTCTATGAAACTATCAATATAAATCATTCAAGCAAAAATAATAAAAAAATTATATAAATCAAAATATAAAATAATATTCATTCTTCAAAATTCCTATAGGATAGTCATGTGTTCAATCCATTCATTCATCATTTACATATGATCCAGTCAAAATAATTTTTATTATTCCTATCAGTACAAGTTGGGATTTTTGGGCACTAGTTCATGTATTGCTCAATTTTTTAGTATAAAATTTATATACATCTTTTAGTGGCTTCAAAAATTATAAAAAAAAATCCATAAAATAGTCCATTTTTGTATAAAATTCTTACAAATTTGGTTTGCAAAACAGACACCTGATGGTCCCTAAATCTTCACTTGTATTGTAAGTGTCAATTTCTTAAGGATTTACATTAGTGCACAAAATTATAAAAAAATAATTATCTTTAAAACACAATAATATCTATCTTATGGCAAAGACGGTTTTTAAATTGGACTTATAATGACTAAAAAAAATTAAGTAGGTTAAAATTTTGGTTATTAAAGGAAGGACCTCCCATAGAGAGCACGAGAAATTGACTTGAGATCTGAGGTAACAATACAATCTGATAGCTCAATACAATCAGATTCGACACATAACTCACATAGAGAGTCAGCTTAAATGGTTTGGTCACATAAAACAGCAGCCTTCTGATGACCCGGTTAGGAAAGCAGATGTATTGGATTTGTTTTATGTTAATAAAGGTAAAGGTAGACCGAAAAAGACTTGGTTAGAAAATATTAGAAATGACCTCTATTAGATTTAAAAGAGAAATTAACTCTTAATACAATAGAATAGAGAAAAATTATTCATATAGCCATCCCCATGTTGTGGGATAAAGGCTCGTTCATGTTTTTGTTGTTGTTGTTACTTTTTTTTGGTTTCTATAAGGAATATGGAATTCTAAAATGTGTCATTCGCTATACATTTACAGGAGAGATTGATCCTCACGTGGTTGTTGATGCCAGAGCTATTGGAGCAAAATTCTACTTCTCCTCATGACTCGTGGGAGATGGCCCAATGTGGTGATTTTAAATGAAAGCTCCAAACTCGTAGAGGCTGATACAATGCTTTGAAAACGATCTATTATATATTCTTTAATGCTTGCTAATCACATTTAACAAATTTGTTGATAAAAAATTATATTTGTACTTGAATTTTAGAACATGAATAAAAAAATTGATGATAGTGATAGTATATTATATTTTATAGGTTTTATCAAACAAACTCTCACCTTCTTCCTTAAGCAAGAATCGATGTTTATAATGATTAAGCTAGTGAAGAAGTTGAGATGCGATAAAAATATTATAATTGTGCGTAAAAGAAAGGACATTTTGTATGCTAGTAATACTCGCTCAGTCACTGATCACTATCAAAAAAACAGGTTATATGAATTTCAATTTAAAAAAAAAAAATTGGACTTTAGTGTCAGTTTTAACAGTCATGACTGTACAGAATTGTGGCAGTTTAATCAACCGTGATTCTGTGAATCATTTTTTTAGCTAAAAGTGGAGGTTTTAACCGTTGTAATTATATACAATTTTGGCTGTTAAAACCGCTGCTCTAAGTAGCACTTCGTATGTCTTCTCCAACGGTCATAAAATCACCACGGAATGTCATTGCTCATTGCAGTGCATTGCAATCACAGCGGGCATGCAACGGTTTTAAAACTGAAAATTTGTGGCAAGTGAAGCCATCCGGAAAAGTGTAATTTTGTGTTACGATAGCCCTATTTTTTTATAATAGATATTTACTCAAGCCATCTTTTTATAATTATGAGCATACGTTAATGGGAGTTTGTGTAAATGGGAATGTTAGATTTTCGTTCGGGCCAACAATGTCCCAACATCTCTCTTGACTGGGAATGTTGCAATTTAAATAATAAAATTGGTAGCCTATGAGTTGTTGCTGAGCTTGCTTTGGAAAGAATGGAAGGGACATATTGTGTGGATTATATAATTTGAAAAAAGGATTCAAAAAGTGAACAAAATTATTTTCAAAAAGTAATGTAAGAATTTTCCAAAGGAAATTATATGAGAATCGGCTTAAAAATTATTCAAATAGTTCATATTACATTAGTATCAAAATAAATTTAATAATTTATTAGCTCATACAATTCAAATTTTTATTAGAAAATTTAAATATATATTTTTATTCATATAAATTAGTTTTTTTTTTTGGCACATTTGAGTCAATTAAGATAAACTCATGCACTCATTATAATTCTAACTTTTGAACTCGAAACCGTTTCGTTGATAAGCCAAAGCTTACAACTAACAGATCATGATGAGGTGCATATATTCCTCTCCCCCCTCTCTCTCTTTCTTATGAATTATTACGGTAAATACTAAATAGAGGAATGCGTTGGCTTTTTTTCTCCTCCTCTAAGCATTGGTTTTGGCTCTTGATCTATTGCGATAAATATAGGAGGAGCATTCAAATTATTGTTATTTTTAGAATATTGAGCATGGAAGCAAACCTTTGCTATAAACAAAATTTAACATAAATAATTATCACCCATTATAATTAGAACTGGCAGCAAACATCATTGAATGACAAATATCTTCAATTTTAAGAAATTTAAACGAGGGTTTTCAATTCCTATTTCTGGTCTGCGTTGAGGCCAGGCTTGCGCCTATAAATTCCTTCACATGTGTGAAAATGTCATTACAGGTACAAGAAGCGCGTTCTCTGACTTCCTCGTGGTCAGGGCCAACACCTCCATTTTGTCCCCCACCTTCCCTACTCCAAATCCAATTATATAATAAACAACTTTCCTTGCTTGCTTCATATGTCTGCCACTCTTACGAACCAATGGCTCCTTTCATCCTCTCCATCCAATATGGACTTTATAGCTTGGCCTCAAGTATCGAAACGGTAAACAAGCATGAAAGAAAGTAAAATCTTACTTTCTCATGATAAAGCAACAGCTGATGCAGTTCATCTTGATCTATTGGTTAACATATTTTGACTATCAATTAAAACGTCTTGAAATTAAAATTTGTGTATGTGATATGAGCGTGAATTTGTCATAATTGACACAAATTTCTCAAAAAGAAAAAAAATGAATAATTAAAGCAACAGTGGGATTGGGTGTTCTCAAAGATGCTGGCTCTTAATCCTAGGTTTTCGTTTGGGACATGTTTTTTATTGTTTTTAAAATATATTTTTTAGTAAAAAAATTATTACTTTTTATATGACAAAAAAATTATGATAAGATCTTATAATCAAAATTTTAAGATGAGCAATTAAAAGTTTTAGAATTTTAATTTAAGATAAAATGCAATATCAATTGAAAGACTTTTTTTTTCCTATAAATATAAGAGAAAAATGGATTACAAAATAAAATTGGTGGTCCCTAACTGAGTGATATTTCACGTACATTGAGAAAAGACGTTGAATTGCATTTAGGGGTGTCAATTTTGGGTCACGGGTCGGGTTCGGGTTGAACCCGGAACTGACACGGCATTAATCGGGTCAACTCTAACCCGACCCGTTTTTGCAAACGGGATGATTTTCTGGAATCGAACCCGACCCGCTTCGGGTTCTGGTCGAGTTTGGGTCAACTCGACACCACCTGTTTCAGCCAAATCCCACACCTCCATTCAAAAATTTTGCCAAATCCCATTCAGCAGCGGTAGCGGGCAGCCAGCGACAGCGGGCAGGCTACATGTGGCAGGCTACACGTGGTCGCGGGTCACACTACACGCAGGAAGCAGGTCACTCATGGACCACGGGGCACACTGCGCCACTCGATGCGCAGGTGGGGCAGGCGTCGTGGCTCGTTAGGGCAGACACGGCATCGTAGACCACGCGGTCGCTCGTGGCAGCAAGGCAACGGGGTGGCATGAGTGTGCGATGGGGGGCGTGCTCGAGTGCGCGATGCGAGGCTGACGCGGTGACGCTGGTATTTGACGCGTGACGTGGGAACTGACACCAGACACGACGCAACGCTGACCTCGGGACGCGACGCGACGTCCTGGCTGGGGCAGGCAGTCGCAGGTTTATGTATTATTCCGGGTCATTCCTGAGTTTCCGGGTCAACCCAAACCCGACCAGGTTTTGCAAACGAGTCGTTTTCCGGAGCTAAACCCGACCCACATCGGGATCGGATAAACCCAAACACGAAATTTTTGGGTCGGGTTTGGTTCTGGTTTTCGGGTCGGGTCCAATATTGACTGGTCTAATTGCATTGATATTGAATTAATTATTTAAACTCTTTTAAAATATGTAAAATATGTCTTACAAATTATAAATATTTTTTCATGTTATATTTTATCTTTATTAAAATAATAAATTCGTACAATTTTTTATTAAGACTTTAATATTGATCTCAAATCTAGATGAACAAAAATTAAGAAAATACTTTAAAAAATAATAATTTATATTTCTGACTTCACCATTATGTCATTATATATATAAATATATATAATATATATATATATATATGGAAAAATAAGCATCAAGCCTGTATATTAAAAAAAGAATGAGGTAAAAAAAACTAAATGCTCCAAAAATCAGAGCGGCTCAAAAGAGCACAAAAAGATTTGGAAAGATTATGCCTGTAACCAATTACACAAAAAAGAAAATAGGAATCAATTAAACCCAAACTGAGCAAGCATGGAAACAGCAGTCACGATGTCATTATATTTTAAATCAATGTTGAATTTTAGAAAGATTAATAAACCATTACCCATTTCCGAGTGCGCGTTCAATATGTAAGAGACAATAAATTAGACCGCCGACTTAACATCACACCGACCACTAAGTTGTTGGAGCAGGAGATGTCGTCTGCGAATTTCTCATGCACCGACGTACACAATGATAGAACTATATTTGACAAATTTTACAACGTAATCGAAAGGTCAAAGATCTCTCTGAACGCCTTGGAAATTTCCACACCCTTCCCTCTCAAAGTCTTTGCCCAACCCATGCCTTCATTTCCTATTCCTACTTTTCTTTTATAAATGCTCACCATTTTCTCACTCTTGAGATTAAGAGCTCTGTAAGTGTGCAATGGAACGCAGGTTTCTAATATTGTTGTTGATCTCCTGCTTTGCCTTGTGCTTGTTGGTCGCCACCGCGAGGCCTCTGAAAGAAGAAGCTCAGCGAGGTGAGGCCGCGAAGGGAGCAGCGGTCATGAATGTGAAGCTCGGGTGGAGTCGTGGGCCGCTGCTTAGTCTACTGCCAAAAGGAAAAACGCCGCCCTCAGGACCGAGTGGACGTACCCATAGAATGAACAACAGGAACTGAAGTGGGGCCACCTCTGTTGGTTCAAAACTATAGCTACCAACTAAAAGGTTCTAGATTCGAGTCTTACGTATGTAATGATGTGAGTGTGAATTTGTTTTAATTGGTCTAAATTATCCCCTAAAAAAAAGGGCGCTATTTTATTTATTATTTTGTTTGGTAAGGATAGGATGATAATTATTAATATTAGTGCTAATTGTGCACATTTTAATCTTTCTTTATACATTCAGTCAAGTTGTAATTAAAAAGGTGGGTATTTGGGATTTTTATGAAGAAAGAGATGTGTGGATATGTAATTGTTTAATTAAGGCATTTATTAGTTTTAATTATTTTTTGCTAATAAATACTTGTTGATTTGGTTTTATGTTATATTAATCAGTTTAATGAGTTAAAAATGATTCATTCTTCCTTGTGGAAAATAAAAAATACTTGTAATTTATTGAGTATTTAATATATAGGATTGCTATGAAACAATGGTATTTAATATATCACAATAGTTTTTAATGTATAGGATTGCTATGCTACTTTTAATGATAAATATAAAAAGCTATGCCATTCTTTGAAAACTTTTGCAATACATTAAATACTATTGGTTCTATCAATGAATACATACCTATATCTATATGCAATACTTTTACAAAACTATTGTAAAAGTTCTAGCTACCAGACTTCAACTTACCAAGAATCACATCATTCATCCTAGTCAAATTGGTTTCCTAAAGAATAAATGTTTTACTTACAATATTATCTTGCTAGAGAAATTCTATTAGAATTTCATCTTGCAAAATATCATCATTATTTATGTGTTGATCTGAATATGTACAAAGCCTTTGATGCTATCTCAAGAGACTTTATGCTTCTTAGGCTTCAACAAAACGGGTTTCGTAGTTCATTTATAAGTTGGATAGAGCATTATATTGAAAAAGTGCACTATTCTATTTGCTTAAATGGGGCTCTGTAAAGATTTGTTTTAATTCTTCATCTAACCTAAGGTAGGGTTGCTCTCTCTCCCCCTTTTATTTTACATAGCCATAAATGATATATCTAGCCTTTTTTAACTTGCAATGGGTTCCAGTTCTTTTGAAGGCATTAAGGCTGATAATTATCACTTTACTCATCTCTCTTATATGTGTTTGACCTTGTTTTCTTTGGAAAAGCTAATCTTTATAACATACAATGCTTCCATAGCATCCTTAACCATTTTGAGGACTCTTCTGGGCTTAGTTTGAGTTTCATTAAATGTTCTATTTGTTCTCTAGAAATGCACCTAATAAAATGAACTATGTGAGGTGTTAAACTTTACAAGGCAATATTTTCTTTACTTATGTAGGAATTTGAAACCTTTGCTTAGTAAGGCTAAACATCTTCTTGAAGGATGGAAAGCAAAAACATTATCTTATGCAAGACATTTGATTCACAATTTGGAACTCTATTGCTTGTTGGATCAAAGGCTTTGTAATACCAATAGCTTTAATTAAACATCTTAATAAGATTAGTGCTCAATTTTTTACCATGGTGATATTGCACTTAATCTCATGAGAAAACACTTGCAAACCACTTAAATATCCGAGTATGACATCTCTGCTTTCTAAGATCTCATACATGCTTATTGCTTCCCCCCCTGATTTAGTTGATAATTGAAGATGATAATGTAATAGCTATGAATTTAATTTCTCAAAGTTTCAGAAATTGGCTAAGTGAGCATTATGGCACTGACTTCGGGGCAATGCAGCACTAAACTCTCATATTCTTTTGGATTTAAGGGAACATTTGTTGGAACTCGTTCAATATGAATTAGGATGTTAAGCCTAATTAAATGTCCCAAGGCTAACCAAGAGGGGGGGTGAATTGGTAATTTAAAAACTATACTTCTACTCTTGGATTTTTAGAAAATGTTTTTGATTATTAATGCAAGTTAAATTTAAAGTTTAAAAAATAAACTTTTCAACCAGAGTAAACAACTTGCAATGAAATTTTAATGCGGAAGAAAAATAAGAAAGAACACACCAGATTTTGTATATAGCTTTTCTTTTTCAATTTTGGCTTCATTGGCCTCTTTCCTTTTTAACTTTTGCAAGCTAGAACTCTTTAATATGCCCTTAAAAAAATTTAGTGTGGTATATCCTCCAAGTATTAGAGAATAGGAGCTCTCTCTCTAACATAGGGAAGAACAATCCACAGCACAAATCAAAATCATGTGATAAATGCAATGACAAGATTTTAAAAGCTTGAATGATATATAAGAACTTTTGGCTATTATGTATAAGATAAATTAATGTAGCAAAATAGAAAAAATCTTTAAATAAAAAGCCATTGGTTAACCTGAGTTTAGACTTTTGTTTAGAGAAGAAAATCACACCCCTAAACAAAGTCAGAAGGAGGGAAAACATCAACGAGTATACTCCCTTTAACCAATTTTAGAAAAGCTAAACACTATCTCCAAAACTCAAAAATCTAAAAGCTTGAAAATATTCATCATATGGAGGCCAATTTTAAAGAACAATGTGAAATAAAACACATAAAAAACAAACAAAAAATGAAAATAAAGCAAAACTAAAAATAACACAAAGTGAGCACAAAAACTAGCACAAGATAAAATAAAAGACAAAAAACATAAGATTTCAAGCAAGTGATAAAAACAGCGAGTTTAAGCAATTTTGAGCTGCAAGCAATTTTACAAAGAAAGAAAATTGCATAAACCATCACACCACAGAATAAATGTGAATTAAAAAGCACGAAAGCAAGAAAAGAACACAGAGATTTATAGTGGTTCGGTCGACTCGACCTACGTCCACTCCTTGGAGCCACCCTCCAAGTATTGCCTAAAAACGTGACTCTCCTTTAGCCCCCACGGCTAGGCGGAGAAGCCTCACAAGAACCTCCTTTTTGCCACCCCGGCAAGGCAGAGAACCTACCTCTTTTTGCTTCCTCCTGAAGCGGCAAAGAACCACAACCAAAAGCAACTCCTTACCTCTACCGACTCTACCACGGACGAGAAACTCCACGAAAGACAAGCAGAGCGATCCTTGAAGCAACCCTTGTGAATCCCCTCACAAGCTCACCCCTCACATAGATCCTTTCTCTCTCCCTCTCTCTCTTTCTCTCCTCAAGGTCTTCGTCAGGTCAAGGCAGCAGCCAAAGGTCGTTAAAAACGTTGAACAAGAGCTCTTTAAATAGAAGAGCTTCAAAGGAGCTCATTATTTGCAAGTGCCGACAATATCGTCCAGGCCGATATGGACATCGGCCTGGCCGATCAGTAAAAATCACAGAAGATCGGCCTGGCATCGCCCTGAGAACAGTCCTGGACGATTGAATTTTGGCTTGATCGTCCAGGCCGATCTCACGATCGTCCTGGCCGATCAGTTCAAATCAGAGGAAAATCGTCCTGAGCATCGTCCCTTTTTTTGAGCTGGCCGATATTTATCGTCCTGAAGTAACTTAAGGATTTTGAATAGATCGTCTGGCTGATCCTGCGATCGTCCAGGACGATATGATCGTATTAATCATTCTTAATTACTCCCTTGATTTCCTGATCAATTAAGGCATAATTTGATAATTTCGTCCAGGCCAATACATGGATCGTCCTGGCCGATAATTTAAAATACAGTATACCTTAATTGTCTATGGCGGCTACTTCTTTCTATTTTGAGCTATCATCCTGGCCGATACACGTATCGTCCAGGCTGATTTGTTAATGTCGGCTGCCTTAATTAAGAATCCTGATTAGTGTCTCTGGTTTTAACTCGATCGTCCAGGACGATCCAATGGATCGGCTTGGCCAATGTGAGCAAAAACAGAGATTCTAAATCTCTCAAGTGTGTGTGTAGGTTTACTTAGTATCAGTCTTTTGAACATTACAAACTGTCTCAATAAGAGAAAAAATAGATTACCAAAACTGACTCAGCCCTATACCTACGCAACCTGAACTGGCTTCCTCTTGATCGTTCGATCTTCGATTCTGAAAAGTTAGAAGCAAACAAGTAGTCCAAGGAAATAGTGTTTGTCAATCATCAAAACATAAGTCATGAAAAAATAGATTTGCAACAATGTGATGATCTTGTTTGTGGCAAGAGTGCTGGTTGATTATTCAGATGTATTTGATGATTGCTGTGATGTCTTATTTTGTTACTATACTTTTTTCTTCGTGATTTGATTTGGTGCGTTAGAATGCCCATGGGCTAGGACCGCTTTTATACTAACTCAACCTTATGCAGGTGGCCACGCTCATGCAACGCTAAATTAAAGGAGGTCAATCATAATGCTTATGACTAATATTGTTTTCTTTAGATGCTTCAGAGACTGCTTAGCCCCCCTATAAATTAAAAGAGCATGATCAAGTGTGTTTACTTTTTCTATATTATTATAAACTGCTTGGATGTGATATATAAATTGCTTGGGATGATTTTTTATTAGGATAATCATACAGGAGTCTGGGTCTAGATTTTCTTTTCATAATAAATTTGATGTATTTCATTAAGTTGTGAAATTTCTGAAAGTCCGATATTTTTAAATTTAATTTACCCAAAGAGAATAAGAAAGGTCCCCCTCTCGGAGAATTTCTTTGTTATTTAGGTATCTTCTAGAGGACAAATCAGATGGAGCCCGTAGGAGATGATCCAAATGGAGATGATCCAGAGAAGGACGATCCACTCAAAGATAAAGATTTAAAGATGAAATGCCAGCTTTTAAGATTTACATCATTTAATAGTATTAGAATCCAAGTTATTATCGGTGGATCCTGGCCACCACTACTTTTCTGCAGACCCGGTTATACTTATACGACACTTGACATGAACTTTCTTTACTATACTTTTTGGTGGATTTATATTGATGGTTTTATTTTTTGTGAGTAGTAAAAATGGCCTACTTTTTTTCAATTTTCTTTCTTGCATGTGCTTGGCCTATTTTTGCTAGGCTTTTTAGATAAAAATCTTTTTCTACTCATAACTAAAATTTAATATCTAAGATTTAAATAATTTAGAAACCTAACAAATTAGGGAACTACTGGAATCGTCTGAGGTTACATGCATATTACTATATTTTTGTTTCTCTTACTACAAGACACCTCCCGACTATGGGTAGAGTCGATAATCTGGCCTATGAGGATGTAGTGTCGGACCTAGGGAGGCCTTGTTTTTTTTTTTTATTTTTAAATATTTTTTATAGCCTATTTTTAAAAATCTGAAGCATTCATGTTTAATCTTTTAACTAGCATGCATTATATTAGAAATTAACTAAATTAAAAATTTAAATGCATTAGCTGTAGAAGCATAACCCTAATTAAGTCCAGGGCCAATTAGAAAACTCTCTGGATGTGGCCCTACTTTCAAAACATTCAACCTACTACCTATCTTTCATAAAGATTGGACAACATAGTTTTTAAGCGCTTAGGTGGTTAGCTGGTTTTCCTTTTCAGCAGGGTATAAACCCAGGTACATTAGATAGGTCATGAGTATTAGTGTTGGGTAGAACATTAATCCCACTTTAGATCTAGGATTCGAGGCTACTTTATGGGTGTTCAACATATGCCTAAATAGTGTGGTAGTCTCTTTTCTTTAGGACTATAAAACTTGCTTATTTGCGTCATATGGATAATGCCACTTCCATCCTCTCTCTCTGGATGTTTGAGTGATTAATTTCTTTTTTATCCACTTTCTCGATACTTAGTCCCTCCGGATGTCAGTGTGAACCGTGTATGTTGACTAATCCATTTGAGCCCCTTTCTTTCTTTTGAGTAAGATTTCTAGTCTCCTCTTATCATACCAATCCTCCTTATCTGGGAAGAATATATTCAATCCTTAATCGAGAGTTTTCTTGGGCCCAGGCTCGAGATGTAATTATCATGGGGGCTTGCACCCATGGGAAACGGAACTCCACATCAAATAAATCTCACTCGAGCTGATAATTAGGTGGGGAAACCCATTATTAATTTCAAGTCATATATTACTACCCATCAGGGTGTGCTGGCGAGAGCCTCTATTCTAATGGTTAGTCGTATGTGCGATCTAATCTTCCTTCCATGGGCCATTTGCGAGGAGCGCGGAGGCTCACGATCATCTCTATCCCTCGGGGTGTATGTGGACGTATATCCTCTGCACTCCACAGCTGTCGATGTCCTTTTCAAGGTCCACACACTCAAAGTTTTAATCGTGATCTATCTAACGATGTTGTGATGCTCAAACCCATATTGTTGCAGCACTATACAGCGCTACTGTGCTCTTTTCTATATCATTTTTCCTTGTAAACATCGGGGCACTTAGGAACACAATTTTGGGTGCTTGGGCACTTGATTATATAGTATTGGGGTGCTTGACTACATAGCGTCAGGACACTATGGGTACACACACATCGATGGATAACTGAAAAAAAAATATTACAAAGCACCCAAACCTAAGCAGAGGGAGTGTAATAACCCATGGTCTAATTTTGGAAGAATTGTCTATTTTAGTCTCATCATTATTTCGACAATGCATCTATGAATCTCTTAATATAAATCAATCGAGTAAAAACAATTAAAAATATACACATCAAAATAAAATTATATTCATTACTCAAATTTATATTTAATAATTAAGAGTTCAATCCATTCATTCATCAATTTATCTTTTAGCTTTTGACTGCAAAAAGAATAAAACTAAAGGAAACACAGAATCAAAATAAAACATAAATCTTAAATGCATCCTCACTCCACTTGATCCTGGTTGAAACTTACAAAATTTATGATATCTTGATTTTTAGCAAATTTTCATATTATATTTTTAGTATATGATAGTTGGTCAATATGAGGATATTGGCTAGAATATATTAAATTTTTACATGATATTTTTATAACTTGTTGAAAATATCTACTTTGTGTTTCAACTTCATTTTCTAAACTATGTTTTTCATAACATGTGTGTTTTTTATGATTCTAAATATTATTGTTTTAATTCTGTTTCTCTTAACAAATATTGATATATTTATTTTGTTGTTTGTGTGTTAAACATTTTAGAAAAATCATACTCTAGACTGTTAAAGATTTTAAATCAGATTAGATTAGGGTTCATTTTAAATGGAGTCTACATTTTTCATTTTTATTGAGTCTGAGAGAGTGTAATTATAATTGATGTAACTGACCACACACACATACACTAGGAGTGTTAAAAATTGTATTTTTTAAAACTAATTATAATACGATTTCAATTTGTAAAAGGACAAGTTGTTTAGTTGTTTCCTCCAACGATTAGTTAAAATGAACCATGGGAAGAAAATTTTCTAAGTAATGATCGTACTGTACGAAGTGCCCTTCGTACAGATGATGTCTAGAGTATGAAATAGATACGTCCTATTCGTCCCAATGATTATCAAATAATTTTTTGAACTGTTCGTACTGTACGAAGTGACCTTTGTATAGATGACTTCTAGAGTATGAAAAATTGGTCTCTTTTCATACCGATGATCTTTAAATTTTTTTGAACTGACGTACTGTACGAACTGACCTTCATACAGACTACGTCCTAATACGAAAAGATGGGTCCCTTTTCATCTTGACGACATTAATTTTTCCTGTCTATCGTATTGTATGATCACATTTTGTACAGACGATATCTAGAGATGAAATTATGGATATCTTTTCATCCCAATATCTCAAAACATTTTCTAAACTATTCGTATAGTATGATATAGATTCGTACAGTATGATTATTATGCACGAAAATAGTTCGTACAGTTCTTACTAAGAAAATTTTGAATTATTTGTATATACGATTATCGATCGTACTATAGGATCATGTACGCTCAAAATTATATTTTTTAGTCTTCTAGATGATTTTTCATGTCTTTAATATAAAATATCCTTAGAAACTAACTTGGACTTGTCTTGTTTTCATGATTTCTTTTAGACAAGTGAAAGGGTGATTTGGGAGAGTGTTTGAGAGAGAGTTCTTACAAGTGTAGTGTTGAATGGTTCACAAGGTTACTCAAGGTAAGAATCTCTTTTGTATTGTGTCACTTCTCTTCCTTTTTCTTTCTAGTTGCTCGAGAGTGGATCTTTGAAGAGATCTGGTTTCACTGCAACACTTGGAGGATGTGAAAGGATGACGGTACTCTGCGATACTTAAAGAGTGTGAAAGGATGACAGTACTCTGCGCGACCCTTGGAGGGTGTGAAAGGATGACAGTATCTGTCGACACTTGGAGGGTATAAAGGATGATGATACTCTGCCGAATATGGATGGTATGAAAGGACGACGGTTCTCTGCTGATACTTGGAGTTTGAAAGGACAACAATACTCTGGCGATACTGGAGAGTGTAAAAGGATGATGTACTTTGCTGCACCAGGGGATTGGTGGAAGAGAGGATATTATAAAGGTTTCTCCACCTTACTGTGGGACAAATGAGAGTCACTTTGGTTTTAGTGCAATACCTAAAGAGGGGTTTTCAGGGAGTGTACGTAGGTCTTGTTGGACTGAACACTATAAAACACTGTGTACTTTTTACATTTATGCATTTTATTTTCTACATTTAGTTTTGTAATTGAAAAATATATTTTAGAAAAAAATGGAATTGTTTTTTAAAATAATTATTTGTTTTCCTAAAATTTATCAAGAGATATTAAAATAACCAATTCACCCCCCTTTTAGTTAGCCTTGAGACAATTGTGTAGGTTTAAAACAACCTATACAAATTTTACAATTTGGAAAGTTGGATAGATTTAAGAATTTATGAAATAATTATTAAAATTATTAATTTTCTTATATGACATGCATACTTATTATAATTTGGTCATTGTGGATATATACATATTAAAAAGAACAAACTCCATTTTTCTTATAAATTTCACTAATTTTAGTTCATATGTAAATTTTACGTGCATTAAGATGAACCATAAACTAAACATAGATTATTTTTTTATATATGTTTATTTTTTTTATATATATGTGCAATATGTGTAATATAAAAAGGCTGACCATATATGATTGACTTATTCAGATTGGTTTGAGACATATTACCTTGTATAGAAGGGTGAGTTAAAAAAGCTTTCTTTTAAAATAATAATATCAAATGAGAGGCATAATAAGATATATTGATAAGATACTATTGTCGACTGGTAGAAAGTGATGACTTTTTATATGAAAGTCACCTGACATAAATGACTTGTGATTGAGACTAATTCATCCAGATTGGCCTAGATGATTGGACAGAAGAAAAATATCATAGATAGTTGGATGCCCTTTCTATTATAGTATTTGTATATGTATATGAAAAAATATATATGATAAATTACATAATTGATATAATATAATTTCTATACGATATAGGGTATCACTAATACAAAGGCACTCATATGACCTATATATGAACCACTTTGATTTACATGATATACATGCATAGCATAGACATTAATGACATGCATTTAACTATGATAGATATACAAATTTTTTTGAACATAGATAAATATAATTATTCATAATAAATGAGTATAAAAATGTTAGAGTTTACTAACCTTTTATATAGTTCACTAAGTTACTGATCACTACTCTAGTTGTACTGATGTTTATTAATCATATGACCTATTACATTAGTTTATGTTCATACTGATAGTAACTGAATGATTATATGCATATGTTCATATTGCCTTGCATTATTTTTAATTATAGGTTTTGGTAACTTATCGAGTGTTAAGCACACTTTATGGTTTTATGTATTTTTCAAAATTGGGTTAGGATCAATTGGAGTGAGGACAGATTTAAGATTTAGGTTTTATTTTGTTTATGCATTTCCTTTAGTTTTATTCTTTTGTAGTTAAGAGCTAAAAGATGGACTGAATAATGAATGGATTGAACATTTGGACTATTGTATTTAAAATTTTTGGAAATATATAAAGTTTTATATTTTGATGTATATAATTTTTAATTTCTTTTGTTGGATTGATTTATATTATATATTCATAAAAGCTCTAGTTGGATGAATGAAAAGAGTAAAATAGATAATTTTTTCAAAATAGCCCTAGGTTGTTTTATCTCTTCATCTGCTTTCTTTCTACCATGTCTATATGAACTAAGGAATAGCTAAATAATTTTGTACAAGCCACACTCTTTTAACTAACTCTTAGAATTTTTGAATCCTATGTGGAACTGACAGATGCCTCAACTCATCCTTCAATCTTCTAAAAAACTCGTAGCTTTTTTTCTCAGTAGTACTAACTAATTTGGGTTGCATACCTAACTTGTGCAATAAACTCAACTTTTTACTACATCACTATTATGTTCCCCTATTGTATTCTCATAAAAGCCTCCTACGTATGTTGTCGGACTAAGGGAGGTAAGAACCATTCTATGAAGATAATAATAAACTCTATCCAAGTAATCTCTACATTCATCATTCCATAGATTTCTATTTATTATCTAATCCACCATCTCTTAGCTTCTCCTTCAAATAAAAATAATATTAGTGATACATTTCTATTATTTGGAGACTTCATATTGTCAAATATCTTATCTATCCTCGGTAATCATCTGCTTTTAATGGCTTTACAACTCCCTTAAATAATGGGTGCTTCAACTTGTGGGACATCTGTAAATATTTAAATCTATTCAATCTCCTTGCTCATAATCTGCTTTCTTGTATATCACTCACCAACTCTATTGTCGATTAGCAAACTGCATTATCCTATCATAACTCACTATGCACTGCACTCTATTCAATTGGCAATTCAGGTGAATCCATTGCACTTAGTATAATTCCTTTCCTATCAAATGATAATTTAATCATATATGAATAGAATGAATGCAAATAAAATAAATTCTAATATTATCTATTTTTACCCATCAAATTATTCCTATTGCTCTGGTTATAATCCAAATCCTCTAATAGCCCTTGCTCTGATACTAATTGAAACAACCTAGGGTCTAATTTTTGAATAATTATTTATTTTAATCTCTTCATTAATCAACGCAAGTTTCTATGAAACTATCAATATAATCATTCAAGCAAAAATAATAAAAAATTATATAAATCAAAATATAAAATAATATTCATTCTTCAAAATTCCTATAGATAGTCATGTGTTCAATCCATTCATTCATCATTTACATATGATCCAGTCAAAATATTTTTTTTATTCCTATCAGTACAAGTTGAGATTTTTGGGCACTAGTTCATGTATTGCTCAATTTTTTAGTATAAAATTTATATACATCTTTTAGGTGCTTCAAAATTATAAAAAAAATCCATAAAATAGTCCATTTTTGTATAAAATTCTTACAAATTTGGTTTGCAAAACAGACACCTGATGGTCCCTAAATCTTCACTTGTATTGTAAGTGTCAATTTCTTAAGTTTACATTAGTGCACAAAATTAAAAAAATAATTATCTTTAAAACACAATAATAATTATCTTATGGCAAAGACGGTTTTTAAAATTGGACTTATAATGACTAAAAAAATTAAGTAGGTTAAAATTTTGGTTATTAAAGGAAGGACCTCCCATAGAGAGCACGGAGAAATTGACTTGAGATCTGAGGTAACAATACAATCTGATAGCTCAATACAATCAATTCGACACATAACTCACATAGAGAGTCAGCTTAAATGGTTTGGTCACATAAAACAGCAGCCTTCTGATGACCCGGTTAGGAAAGCAGATGTATTGGATTTGTTTTATGTTTAATAAAGGTAAAGGTAGCACGAAAAAGACTTGGTTGAAATATTAGAAAGACCTCTATTAGATTTAAAAGAGAAATTAACTCTTAATAACAATAGAATAGAGATAAAATTATTCATATAGCCATCCCATGTTGTGGGATAAAGGCTCGTTCATGTTTTTGTTGTTGTTGTTACTTTTTTTTGGTTTCTATAAGGAATATGGAATTCTAAACATGTGTCATTCGCTATACATTTACAGAGAGAATTGATCCTCACGTGGTTGTTGATGCCAGAGCTATTGGAGCAAAATTCTACTTCTCCTCATGACTCGTGGGAGATGGCCCAATGTGGTGATTTTAAATGAAAGCTCCAAACTCGTAGAGGCTGATACAATGCTTTGAAAACGATCTATTATATATCTTTAATGCTTGCTAATCACATTTAACAAATTTGTTGATAAAAATTATATTTGTACTTGAATTTTTTAGAACATGAATAAAAAAATTGATGATAGTGATAGTATATTATATTTTTTATAGGTTTTTATCAAACAAACTCTCACCTTCTTCCTTAAGCAAGAATCGATGTTTATAATGATTAAGCTTGTTGTTGTTGACCCATCTCATAGTGGAAGAAGTTGAGATGCGATAAAAATATTATAATTGTGCGTAAAAGAAAGGACATTTTGTATGCTAGTAATACTCGCTCAGTCACTGATCACTATCAAAAAAACAGGTTATATGAATTTCAATTTAAAAAAAAAAATTGGACTTTAGTGTCAGTTTTAACAGTCATGACTGTACAGAATTGTGGCAGTTTAATCAACGTGATTCTGTGAATCATTTTTAGCTAAAAGTGGAGGTTTTAACCGTTGTAATTATATACAATTTTGGCTGTTAAAACCGCTGCTCAATAGCACTTCGTTATGTCTTCTCCAACGGTCATAAATCACCACGGAATGTCATTGCTCATTGCAGTGCATTGCTATCACAGCGGGCATGCAACGGTTTTAAAACTGAAAATTTGTGGGCAAGTGAAGCCATCCGGAAAAGTGTATATTTTGTGTTACGATAGCCCTATTTTTTTATAATAGATATTTACTCAGCCACTTTTATAATATGAGCATACGTTAATGGGAGTTTGTTTAATGGGAATGTTAGATTTTCGTTCGGGCCAACAATGTCCCAACACTCTCTTGACTGGGAAATGTTGCAATTTAAATAATAAAATTGGTAGCCTATGAGTTGTTGCTGAGCTTGCTTTGGAAAGAATGGAAGGGACATATGTGTGGATTATATAATTTGAAAAAAGGATTCAAAAAGTGAACAAAATTATTTTCAAAAAGTTATGTAAGAATTTTCCAAAGGAAATTATATGAGAATCGGCTTAAAAAATTATTCAAATAGTTCATATTACATTAGTATCAAAATAAATTTAATAATTTATTAGCTCTTACAATTCAAATTTTTATTAGAAAATTTAAATATATATTTATTCATATAAATTAGTTTTTTTTTTTGGGACATTTGAGTCAATTAAGATAAACTCATGCACTCATTATAATTCTAACTTTTGAACTCAGAAACCGTTTCGTTGATAAGCCAAGCTTACAACTAACAGATCATGATGAGGTGCATATATTCCTCTCCCCCTCTCTCTCTTTCTTATGAATTATTACGGTAAATACTAAATAGAGGAATGCGTTGGCTTTTTTTCTCCTCCTCTAAGCATTGGTTTTGGGCTCTTGATCTATTGCGATAAATATAGGAGGAGCATTCAAATTATTGTTATTTTTAGAATATTGAGCATGGAAGCAAACCTTTGCTATATACAAAATTTGACATAAATAATTATCACCATTAATTAAACTGGCAGCAAACATCATTGAATGACAAATATCTTCAATTTTAAGAAATTTAAACGAGGGTTTCAATTTCCTATTTCTGGTCTGCGTGTGAGGCCAGGCTTGCGCCTATAAATCCTTCACATGTGTGAAAATGTCATTACAGGTACAAGAAGCGCGTTCTCTGACTTCCTCGTGGTCAGGGCCAACACCTCCTTTTGTCCCCCACCTCCCTACTCCTAATCCAATTATATAATAAACAACTTTCCTTGCTTGCTCTATGTCTGCCACTCTTACGAACCAATGGCTCCTTCATCTCTCTCTCCAATATGGACTTTATAGCTTGGCCTCAAGTATCGAAACGGTAAACAAGCATGAAAGAAAGTAAAATCTTACTTTCTCATGATAAAGCAACAGCTGATGCAGTTCATCTTGATCTATTGGTTAACATATTTTGACTATCAATTAAAACGTCTTGAAATTAAAATTTGTGTATGTGATATGAGCGTGAATTTGTCATAATTGACACAAATTTCTCAAAAAGAAAAAAAAATGAATAATTAAAGCAACAGTGTGGAGTTGGGTGTTCTCAAAGATGCTGGCTCTTAATCCTAGGTTTTCGTTTGGGACATGTTTTTTATTGTTTTTAAATATATTTTTTAGTAAAAAAATATTACTTTTTATATGACAAAAAAATTATGATAAGATCTTATAATCAAAATTTTAAGATGAGCAATTAAAAGTTTTAGAATTTTAATTTAAGAATAAAATGCTATATCAATTGAAAGACTTTTTTTTTTCCTATAAATATAAGAGAAAAAGGATTACAAAATAAAATTGGTGGTCCCTAACTGAGTGATATTTCACGTACATGAGAAAAGACGTTGATATGCATTTAGGGGTGTCAATTTTGGGTCACGGGTCGGGTTCGGGTTGAATCCGGAACTGACAGCATTAATCGGGTCAACTCTAACCCGACCCTTTTTGCAAACGGGATGATTTTCTTGACTCGAACCCGACCCTCTCGGGTTCTGGTCGAGTTTGGGTCAACTCGACACCACCTGTTTCAGCCAAATCCCACACCTCCATTCAAAAATTTGCCAAATCCCATTCAGCAGCGGTAGCGGGCAGCCAGCGGACACGGGCAGGCAACATGTGGCAGGCACACGTGGTCGCGGGTCACACTACACGCAGGAAGCAGGTCACTCATGGACCACGGGGCACTCGGCGCCACTCGATGCGCAGGTGGGGCAGGCGTCGTGGCTCGTTAGGGCAGACACGGCATCGTAGACCACGCGGTCGCTCGTGGCAGCAAGGCAACGGGGTGGCAATGGTGTGCGATGGGGGGGCGTGCTCGAGTGCGCGATGCGAGGCTGACGCGGTGACGCTGGTATTTGACGCGGACGTGGGGAACTGACACCAGACACGACGCAACGCTGACTCGGGACGCGACGCGACGTCCTGGCTGGGGCAGGCAGTCGCAGGTTTATGTATTATTCCGGGTCATTCCTGAGTTTCCGGTCAACCCAAACCCGACCAGGTTTTGCAAACGAGTCGTTTTCCGAGCTAAACCCGACCCACATCGGGATCGGATAAAACCCAAACACGAAATTTTTGGGTCGGGTTTGGTTCTGGTTTCGGGTCGGGTCCAATATTGACTGGTCTAATTGCATTGATATTGAATTAATTATTTAAACTCTTTTAAAATATGTATAAATATGTCTTACAAATTATAAATATTTTTTCATGTTATATTTTATCTTTATTAAAATAATAAATTCGTACAATTTTTTATTAAGACTTTAATATTGATCTCAAATCTAGATGAACAAAAATTAAGAAAATACTTTAAAAAATAATAATTTATATTTCTGACTTCACCATTATGTCATTATATATGGAAAAATAAGCATCAAGCCTGTATATTAAAAAAAGAATAGGTAAAAAAACTAAATGCTCCAAAAATCAGAGCGGCTCAAAAGAGCACAAAAGATTTGGAAAATTATGCCTGTAACCAAATTACACAAAAAAGAAAATAGGAATCAATTAAACCCAAACTGAAGCAAGCATGGGAAACAGCAGTCACGATGTCATTATATTTTAAATCAATTGTTGAATTTTAGAAGATTAATAAACCATTACCCATTTCCGAGTGCGCGTTCAATATGTAAGAGACAATATATAAGACCGCCGACTTAACACACACCGACCACTAAGTTGTGGAGGCGGAATGCGTCAAACAAACAGTAAAAAAAAAGGCTAGAAAAACGAGGGCCCTGATCATCAGATGGAGGTGGTGGAGGTGGCTGCTGAAAGTAGGTGGCAAGTGTGGTGAACTGAGCATTGAACCAGGCGATGTTCCTGGTCATGCTGCTGCTGCTGGTGAACCAAGTAACTATCAAAGCGGGCTAAGTCCTCTGCGCGATTTCTGCTCGTAGCGGGCAATGTTCTCAGAATGTTGCTGCTCCTGTGCAGCAACGTAAGCATCGAAGCGGGTCTCCCAACGATCAAACCTTTCTATCAACTGATCAACCGGTGAGTGCTGGTGGAGAAGAACAGGATCAGAAACGGGAGCGGGAGTGGGAGCCTCCTCCTCTTTAGCCCCCTGAGGTTCCTCAGGGTGGAGACGAGTACTGTGAAGGGTGCTAATGGAATTGTTTGAGTAGAAGGGAGTTGGGAGGTTTGGTGGATAGGATACTGAAGTTGGTATTTAGTTTCAAGGACATAGTCTATGATGTGTCCTAAGGCTAGATTGGGTTTCCTTTTGTGGCCTGGATCACGGATTGTAGTTAAGTGATCAAATGTATCGAAAAATTAGGTCCGCAGTATTAAATTCCCTATGAGCCATGATGTAGAAATTTAGTGAGTGAAAAGTAGAGGGGGTGATGTGGATTCGGTCGCCGGCTTTTGGAATTACGGAGGTGCGAAGGACCATGTTGGATTGTCCTAGCATCTTTGACTAAAGAGCTAGTCTCTCCTACATGGTAAGGTACATTGGTCTGGCGAAGGAAATGATTTGCCGTGGACCAGTCAAGATCAGGGTCAGAGGCGATTAAGTGCAGCTTATCCCGGTGGTGGATAGCTATAAAAGATCAACACAATCCTGATATGTGATTTCGACAGGGCTTCGATTCACATAGGAGGTCAGGGCTGTGAAGGTAGGGTTGATGTGAAGGTTTGCGAAAAACTCTCGAAGAAACTCTGAATTGAAAGGGAAAGTATGAGACAGAATGAAGCAAAGGGAGGTGTGAGTGAAAAGATCTATTACCGGGTATGAGATGTGGGCAGGATTGATAATTCTTGAGACAGTGATCCCACATTCTTTGTAACGATGGTAAGCAGCTTCATCTTCTGCTTCCCTGAAACGGGGGTTAATTCTTGCCATCGAAGAACTCCCAGAAGTTTGTCGGATGCGTTTTCCCACCAGCCATAGAGAGGACTAACCAAAAAAACACAAGAGAGAGAAAGGAATGAAGAGTGAAAAATCATGGCTGAAATGGCTGAATTTAAAGAAAAGGCCATATCATCCTGGACGATCGCAGAATCGTCCAGGCCGATATGGTTCAATAATTACGTACAGGCCGATTGGTCAAAAAGGCGGTTCCGATCATCCGGGCCGATCAGATATCGGCCAGGCCGATTACATTAGACACAAGCGATCGTCCCGGGGAGTCAATCCGGACGACCGTTTGAAAAGGCAGATCGTCGGGCCGATTAGATGTATCGTCCAGGACGATGCACAATAATTGATCATACGGCCAAAGTTTTAAAACGTTTAAAATGCTTGCCACGTGTATCGTCCAGGAAAAATAGTGGATCGGCCCGACCGATTGTCCAATAATGGATCGTCCGGGCCGAATTTAAAGAGCAAAACGTCTGCTGACACGTGGATCGTCCAGGACGATCCAGTGTATCGGCTAGGACGATGCACATAAATTGCATCGGCCAGACGAAATATTCTATCGGCCAGGACTATCATCATGATTGCAACAGAGTTCGATCAGATCGTCCAGGATGATATATAATCGTCCAGGACGATGAGTTACAGCAAGCACAGAAAAGGTCAGCAGATGGATTTTGAAGAGAATTTGTCCTATCGTCCAGGATGATAAAAGTATCGACTAGGAAGATGTGACTAAGAATTGAGAACAAGGAAAAGATGGTGATGATCAAGATCCTAAAAAATAAATAAAAGAGAGAAAAAAAAAGTCAAAACATAGTAAAACAAAACAAAAAAACACAACGAAAATCAAACAACGAATATTTTTGGATTTTAATTTTCTAAATTTTTTTTTGTTTTAGCAAAACATTTCATATGATAAAATATCAAATATTTTTAAACTTTAGAGTTCCAGGAGATCAAGGAGTTTAACAAATTCCAATCAGAAGAAGGTAGAACATCCGATTCTGTTAACCCTAGATCAGACATCCTATAGGGTACAAAATTCTTTGGAAAACAAAAATCCAACTCAGAAATAACTATATAGGATAATAAGATCCATTCTAGACTTGTTTACAAAGAAAATATCTCATAATTAATAACCCAAAGTAATTTTTCTCAATCATGGAAATTGAAATCAAGTCTTTAAAAACATCACATAATCAATAAGTTTTCTAAGTTTTAAGAGTTTTACAAAGAGAGGATAGCTTGCATATTTAATGGGCTCATTTTATGCCTCTTGTCACTTTGATTGGCTCTTTGAGCATATTTTGATTCTTTGATACACTTTTGTGTATATAGCTTTTCTTTTCAATTTTGGCTTCATTGGCCTCTTTCCTTTTTAACTTTTGCAAGCTAGAAACTCTTTAATATGCCCTTAAAAAAATTTAGTTGTGAGTATATCCTCCAAGTATTAGAGAATAGGAGCTCTCTCTCTAACATAGGGAAGAACAATCCACAGCACAAAATCAAAATCATGTGATAAATGCAATGACAAGATTTTAAAAGCTTGAATGATATATAAGAACTTTTGGCTATTATGTATAAGATAAATTAATGTAGCAAGATAGAAAAAAGATCTTTAAATAAAAAGCCATTGGTTAACCTGAGTTTAGACTTTTGTTTAGAGAAGAAAATCACACCCCTAAACAAAGTCAGAAGGAGGGAAAACATCAACAGTATACTCCCTTTAACCAATTTTAGAAAAGCTAAACACTATCTCCAAAACTCAAAATCTAAAAGCTTGAAAATATTCATCATATGGAAGGCCAATTTTAAAGAACAATGTGAAATAAAACACATAAAAAACAAAACAAAAAATGAAAATAAAGCAAAACTAAAAATAGCACAAAGTGAGCACAAAAACTAGCACAAAGATAAAATAAAAGACAAAAAACTAAAGATTTCAAGCAAGTGATAAAACAGCGAGTTTAAGCAATTTTGAGCTGCAAGCAATTTACAAAGAAAGAAAATTGCATAAACCAAATCACACCACAGAAATAAATGCGGAATTAAAAAGCACGAAAGCAAGAAAAAGAACACAGAGATTTATAGTGGTTCGGTCGACTCGACCTACGTCCACTCCTTGGAGCCACCCTCCAAGTATTGCACTATAAAACGTGACTCTCCTTTAGCCCCCACGGCTAGGCGGAGAAGCCCTCACAAGAACCTCCTTTTTGCCACCCCGGCAAGGCAGAGAACCTACCTCCTTTTGCTTCCTCCTGAAGCTGGCAAAGAACCACAACCAAAAGCAAACTCCTTACCTCTACCGACTCTACCACGGATGAGAAACTCCAGACGAAAGACAAGCAGAGCGATCCTTGAAGCAACCCTTGTGAATCCCCTCACAAGCTCCCCCTCACAAGATCCTTTCTCTCTCCCTCTCTCTCTTTCTCTCCTCAAGGTCTTCTCAGGTCAAGGCAGCAGCCAAAGGTCGTTAAAAACGTTGAACAAGAGCTCTTTAAATAGAAGAGCTTCAAAGGAGCTCATTAATTGCAAGTTGCCGACAATATCGTCCAGGCCGATATGGACATCGGCCTGGCCGATCAGTACAAATCACAGAAGATCGGCCTGGGCATCGCCCTGAGAACAGTCCTGGACGATTGAATTTTGGCTTGATCGTCCAGGCCGATCTCACGATCGTCCTGGCCGATCAGTTCAAATCAGAGGAAAATTGTCCTGAGCATCGCCCTTTTTTTGAGCTGGCCGATATTTATCGTCCTGAAGTAACTTAAGGATTTTGAATAGATCGTCTTGGCTGATCCTGCGATCGTCCAGGACGATATGATCGTATTAATCATTCTTAATTACTCCCTTGATTTCCTGATCAATTAAGGCATAATTTGATAATTTCATCCAGGCCAATACATGGATCGTCCTGGCCGATAATTTAAAAATACAGTATACCTTAATTGTCTATGGCGGCTACTTCTTTCTATTTTGAGCTTATCATCCTGGCCGATACACGTATCGTCCAGGCTGATTTGTTAATGTCGGCTGCCTTAATTAAGAATCCTGATTAGTGTCTCTGGTTTTAACTCGATCGTCCAGGACGATCCAATGGATCGGCTTGGCCAATGTGAGCAAAAACAGAGATTCTAAATCTCTCAAGTGTGTGTGTAGGGTTACTTAGTATCAGTCTTTTGAACATTACAAACTGACTCAAGAAGAGAAAAAATAGATTACAAACTGACTCAGCCCTATACCTACGCAATCCTGAACTGGCTTCCTCTTGATCGTCCGATCTTCGATTCCTGAAAAGTTAGAAGCAAACAAGTAGTCCAAGAGAAATAGTGTTTGTCAATCATCAAAACATAAGTCATGAAAAAATAGATTTGCAACAATGTGATGATCTTGTTTGTGGCAAGAGTGCTGGTTGATTATTCAGATGTATTTTGATGATTGCTGTGATGTCTTATTTTGTTACTATACTTTTTCTTCTGTGATTTGATTTGTGCGTTAGAATGCCCATGGGCTAGGACCGCTTTTATACTAACTCAACCTTATGCAGGTGGCCACGCTCATGCAACGCTAAAATAAAGGAGGTCAATCATAATGCTTTATGACTAATATTGTTTTCTTTAGATGCTTCAGAGACTGCTTAGCCCCCCCTATAAATTAAAAGAGCATGATCAAGTGTGTTTACTTTTTCTATATTATTATAAACTGCTTGGATGTGATATATAAATTGCTTGGGATGATTTTATTAGGATAATCATACAGGAGTCTGGGTCTAGATTTTCTTTTTCATAATATAATTTGATGTATTTCATTAAGTTGTGAAAGTTTCTGAAAGTCCGATATTTTAAATATAAGTTACCCAAAGAGAATAAGAAAGGCCCCCTCTCGGAGAATTTCTTTGTTATTTAGGTATCCTTCTAGAGGACAAATCAGATGGAGCCCGTAGGAGATGATCCAAATGGAGATGATCCAGAGAAGGACGATCCACTCAAAGATAAAGATTTAAAGATGAAATGCCCAGCTTTTAAGATTTACATCATTTAATAGTATTAGAATCCAAGTTATTATCGGTGGATCCTGGCCACCACTACTTTTCTGCAGACCCTGGGTTATACTTATACGACACTTGCCATGAACTTTCTTTACTATACTTTTTGGTGGATTTATATTGATGGTTTATTTTTTGTGAGTAGTAAAAATGGCCTACTTTTTTTCAATTTCTTTCTTGCATGTGCTTGGCCTATTTTTGCTAGGCTTTTTAGGATAAAAATCTTTTCTACTCATAACTAAAATTTAATATCTAAGATTTAAATAATTTAGAAACCTAACAAATTAGGGAACTACTGGAATCGTCTGAGGTTACATGCATATTACTATATTTTTGTTTCTCCTTACTACAAGACACCTCCCGACTATGGGTAGAGTCCGGATAATCTGGCCTATGAGGATGTAGTGTCGGACCTAGGGAGGCCTTGTTTTTTTTTTTTTTTTTTAAATATTTTTTATAAGCCTATTTTTAAAAATCTGAAGCATTCATGATTTGAATCTTTTAACTAGCATGCATTATATTAGAAATTAACTAAATTAAAAATTTAAATGCATTAGCTGTAGAAGCATTAACCCTAATTAAGTCCAGGGCCAATTAGAAAACTCTCTGGATGTTGGCCCTACTTTCAAAACATTCAACCTACCTACCTATCTTTCATAAAGATTGGACAACATAGTTTTTAAGCGCTTAGGTGGTTAGCTGGTTTTCCTTTTCAGGCAGGGTATAAACCCAGGTACATTAGATAGGTCATGAGTATTAGTGTTGGGTAGAACATTAATCCCACTTTAGATCTAGGATTCGAGGCTACTTTATTGGGTGTTCAACAGTATGCCTAAATAGTGGGTAAGTCTCTTTTCTTTAGGGACTATAAATCTTGCTTATTTGCGTCATATGGATAATGCCACTTCCATCCTCTCTCTCTGGATGTTTTGAGTGATTAATTTCTTTTATCCACTTTCTCGATACCTTAGTCCCTCCGGATGTCAGTGTGAACCATGTATGTTGACTAATCCATTTGAGCCCCTTTCTTTTCTTTTGAGTAAGATTTCTTAGTCTCCTCTTATCATACCAATCCTCCTTATCTGGGAAGAATAATATTCAATCCTTAATCGAGAGTTTTCATGGGCCCCAGGCTCGAGATGTAATTAACCATGGGGGCTTGCACCCATGGGAAACGGAACTCCACCATCAAATAAATCTCACTCGAGCTGATGTATTAGGTGGGGGAAACCCATTATTATGATTCAAGTCATATATATTACTACCCATCAGGGTGTGCTGGCGAGAGCCTCTATTCTTAATGGTTAGTCGTATGTGCGATCTAATCTTCCCTTCCATGGGCCCATTTGCGAGGAGCGCGGAGGCTCACGATCATCTCTATCCCTCGGGGTGATGTGGACGTATATCCTCTGCACTCCACAGCTGTCGATGTCCTTTTCAAGGTCCACACACTCAAAGTTTTAATCGTGATCTATCTAACGATGTTGTGATGCTCAAACCCATATTGTTGCAGCACTATACAGCGCTACTGTGCTCTTTTCTATATCATTTTTTCCTTGTAAACATCGGGGCACTTAGGAACACAATGTTGGGGTGCTTGGGCACTTGATTATATAGTATTGGGGTGCTTGACTACATAGCGTCAGGACACTGGGTACACAACATCGATGGATAACTGAAAAAAAAATATTACAAAGCACCCAAACCTAAGCAGAGGGAGTGTAATAACCCATGGTCTAATTTTGGAAGAATTGTCTATTTTAGTCTCATCATTAATTGACCAATGCATCTATGAATCTCTTAATATAAATCAATCGAGTAAAAACAATTAAAAATTATACACATCAAAATATAAAATTATATTCATTACTCAAAATTTATATTTAATAATTAAGAGTTCAATCCATTCATTCATCAATTTATCTTTTAGCTTTTGACTAAAAAGAATAAAACTAAAGGAAACACAGAATCAAAATAAAACATAAATCTTAAATGCATCCTCACTCCACTTGATCCTGGTTGAAACTTACAAAATTTATGATATCTTGATTTTTAGCAAATTTTCATATTATATTTTTAGTATATGATAGTTGTCGTCAATATGAGGATATTGGCTAGAATATATTAAATTTTTACATGATATTTTTATAACTTGTTGAAAATATCTACTTTGTGTTTCAACTTCATTTTCATAACTATGTTTTTCATAACATGTGTGTTTTTTATGATTCTAAATATTATTGTTTTAATTACTATTTCTCTTAACAAATATTGGATATATTATTTTTGTTGTTTGTGTGTATTAACATTTTAGAAAAATCATACTCTAGACTGTTAAAGATTTTAAATCAGATTAGATTAGGGTTCATTTTAAATGGAGTCTACATTTTTCATTTTTATTGAGTCTGAGAGAGTGTAATTATAATTGAGTAACTGACCACACACACATACACTAGGGGAGTGTTAAAAATTGTATTTTTTAAAACTAATTATAATATACGATTTCAATTTGTAAAGGACAAGTTGTTTAGTTGTTTCCTCCAACGATTAGTTAAATGAACCATGGGAAGAAAATTTTCTAAGTAATGATCGTACTGTACGAAGTGCCCTTCGTACAGATGATGTCTAGAGTATGAAATAGATACGTCCATATTCGTCCCAATGATTATCAAAAATTTTTTGAACTGTTCGTACTGTACGAAGTGACCTTTGTATAGATGACGTCTAGAGTATGAAAAGATTGGGTCTCTTTTCATACCGATGATCTTCAAATTTTTTTGAACTGATCGTACTGTACGAACTGACCTTCATACAGACTACGTCCATAATACGAAAAGAATGGGTCCCTTTTCATCTTGACGAACATTAAATTTTTCCTGAACTATTCGTATTGTATGATCACATATTTGTACAGACGATATCTAGAGAATGAAATTATGGATATCTTTTCATCCCAATAACTCAAAACATTTTCTAAACTATTCGTATAGTATGATATAGATTCGTACAGTATGATTATTATGCACGAAAATAGTTCGTACAGGTTCTTACTAGAAAATTTTGAATTATTTGTATATACGATTATCGATCGTACTATAGGATCATGTACGCTCAAAATTATAATTTTTAGTCTTCTAGATGATTTTTCATGTCTTTAATATAAAATATCCTTAGAAACTAACTTGGACTTGTCTTGTTTTCATGATTTCTTTTAGAGCAAGTGAAAGGGTGATTTGGGAGAGTGTTTGAGAGAGAGTTCTTACAAGTGTAGTGTGAATGGTTCACAAGGTTACTCAAAGGTAAGAATCTCTTTTGTATTTGTGTCACTTCTCTTCCTTTTTTCTTTCTAGTTGCTCGAGAGTGGATCTTTGAAGAAGATCTGGTTCACTGCCAACACTTGGAGGATGTGAAAGGATGACGGTACTCTGCCGATACTTAAAGAGTGTGAAAGGATGACAGTACTCTGCCGACCCTTGGAGGGTGTGAAAGGATGACAGTACTCTGTCGACACTTGGAGGGTATGAAAGGATGATGATACTCTGCCGAATATGGATGGTATGAAAGGACGACGGTTCTCTGCTGATACTTGGAGTTTGAAAGGACAACAATACTCTGCCGATACTTGGAGAGTGTAAAAGGATGATGGTACTTTGCTGCACCAGGGGATTGGTGGAAGAGAGGATAATTATAAAGGTTTCTCCACCTTACTGTGGGGACAAAATGAGAGTCACTTTGGTTTTAGTGCAATATCTAAAGAGGGAGTTTTCAGGGAGTGTACGTAGGTCTTGTTGGACTGAACAACTATAAAACACTGTGTACTTTTTACATTTATGCATTTTATTTTCTACAATTTAGTTTTGTAATTGAAAAATATATTTTAGAAAAAAATGGAATTGTTTTTAAAATAATTAATTTGTTTTCCTAAAATTTATCAAGAGATATTAAAATAACCAATTCACCCCCCTTTTAGTTAGCCTTGAGACAATTGTGTAGGTTTAACAACCTATACAAATTTTACAATTTGGATAAGTTGGATAGATTTAAGAATTTATGAAATAATTATTAAAATTATTTAATTTTCTTATATGACATGCATAATTATTATAATTTGGTCATTGTGGATATATACATATTAAAAAGAACAAACTCCATTTTCTTATAAATTTCACTAATTTTAGTTCATATGTAAATTTTACGTGCATTAAGATGATACCATAAACTAAACATAGATTATTTTATTATATGTTTATTTTTTTATATATAATGTGCAATATGTGTATATAAGAAAGGCTGACCATATATGATTGACTTATTCAGATTGGTTTGAGACATATTACCTTGTATAGAAGGGTGAGTTAAAAAGCTTTCTTTTAAAATAATAATATCAAATGAGAGGCATAATAAGATATATTGATAAGATACTATATGTCGACTGGTAGAAAGTGATGACTTTTTATATGAAAGTCACCTGACATAAATGACTTGTGATTGAGACTAATTCATCCAGGATTGGCCTAGATGATTGGACAGAAGAAAAATATCATAGATAGTTGGATGCCCTTTCTATTATAGTATTTGTATATGTATATGAAAAAATATATATGATAAATTACATAATTGATATAATATAATTTATATACGATATAGGGTATCACTAATACAAAGGCATCATATGACCTATATATGAACCACTTTGATTTACATGATATACATGCATAGCATAGACATTATATGACATGCATTTAACTATGATAGGTATACAAATTTTTTGAACATAGATAAATATAATTATTCTTAATAAATGAGTATAAAAATGTTAGAGTTTACTAACCTTTTATATATGTTCACTAAGTTACTGATCACTACTCTAGTTGTACTGATGTTTATTAATCATATGACCTATTACATTAGTTATATGTTCATACTGATAGTAACTGAATGATTATATGCATATTGTTCATATTGCCTTGCATTGATTTTAATTATAGGTTTTGGTAACTTATCGAGATGTAAGCACACTTTATGGTTTTATGTATTTTTCAAAATTGGGTTAGGATCAATTGGAGTGAGGACAGATTTAAGATTTAGGTTTTATTTTGTTTATGCATTTCCTTTAGTTTTATTCTTTTGTAGTTAAGAGCTAAAAGATGGACTGAATAATGAATGGATTGAACATTTGACTATTGTATTTAAATTTTGAGAAATATATAAAGTTTTATATTTTGATGTATATAATTTTTAATTTCTTTTGTTGGATTGATTTATATTATATATTCATAAAAGCTCTAGTTGATGAATGAAAAGAGTAAAATAGATAATTTTTTCAAAATTAGACCCTAGGTTGTTTATCTCTTCATCTGCTTTCTTTCTACTCATGTCCTATATGAACTAAGGAATAGCTAAATAATTTTGTACAAGCCACACTCTTTTAACTAACTCTTAGAATTTTTGAATCCTATGTGGAACTGACAGATGCCTCAACTCATCCTTCAATCTTCTAAAAAACTCGTAGCTTTTTTTTCTCAGTAGTACTAACTAATTTGGGTGCATACCTAACTTGTGCAATAAACTCAACTTTTTACTACATCACTATTATGTTCCCCTATTGTATTCTCATAAAAGCCTCCTACGTATGTTGTCGGACTAAGGGAGGTAAGAACCATTCTATGAAGATAATAATAAACTCTATCCAAGTAATCTCTACATTCATCATTCCATAGAATTTCTATTTATTATCTAATCCACCATCTCTTAGCTTCTCCTTCAAATAAAAATAATATTAGTGATACATTTCTATTATTTGGAGACTTCATATTGTCAAATATCTTATCTATCCTCGGTAATCAATCTTCTGCTTTATATGGCTTTACAACTCCCTTAAGTAATGGGTGCTTCAACTTGTGGGACATCTGTAAATATTTAATCTATTCAATCTCCTTGCTCATAATCTGCTTTCTTTGTATATCACTCACCAACTCTATTGTCAGATTAGCAAACTGCATTATCCTATCATAACTCACTATGCTACTGCACTCTATTCAATTGGCAATTCAGGTGAATCCATTGCACTTAGTATAATTCTCTTTCCTATCAAATGATAATTTAATCATATATATGAATAGAATGAATGCAAATAAAATAAATTCTAATATTATCTATTTTTACCCATCAAAATTATTCCCTATTCCTCTGGTTATAATCCAAATCCTCTAATAGCCCTTGCTCTGATACTAATTGTAACAACCTAGGGTCTAATTTTTGAATAATTATTTATTTTAATCTCTTCATTAATCAACCAGAGTTTCTATGAAACTATCAATATAAATCATTCAAGCAAAAATAATAAAAAAATTATATAAATCAAAATATAAAATAATATTCATTCTTCAAAATTCCTATAGGATAGTCATGTGTTCAATCCATTCATTCATCATTTACATATGATCCAGTCAAAATAATTTTTATTATTCCTATCAGTACAAGTTGGGATTTTTGGGCACTAGTTCATGTATTGCTCAATTTTTTAGTATAAAATTTATATACATCTTTTAGTGGCTTCAAAAATTATAAAAAAAAATCCATAAAATAGTCCATTTTTGTATAAAATTCTTACAAATTTGGTTTGCAAAACAGACACCTGATGGTCCCTAAATCTTCACTTGTATTGTAAGTGTCAATTTCTTAAGGATTTACATTAGTGCACAAAATTATAAAAAAATAATTATCTTTAAAACACAATAATATCTATCTTATGGCAAAGACGGTTTTTAAATTGGACTTATAATGACTAAAAAAAATTAAGTAGGTTAAAATTTTGGTTATTAAAGGAAGGACCTCCCATAGAGAGCACGAGAAATTGACTTGAGATCTGAGGTAACAATACAATCTGATAGCTCAATACAATCAGATTCGACACATAACTCACATAGAGAGTCAGCTTAAATGGTTTGGTCACATAAAACAGCAGCCTTCTGATGACCCGGTTAGGAAAGCAGATGTATTGGATTTGTTTTATGTTAATAAAGGTAAAGGTAGACCGAAAAAGACTTGGTTAGAAAATATTAGAAATGACCTCTATTAGATTTAAAAGAGAAATTAACTCTTAATACAATAGAATAGAGAAAAATTATTCATATAGCCATCCCCATGTTGTGGGATAAAGGCTCGTTCATGTTTTTGTTGTTGTTGTTACTTTTTTTTGGTTTCTATAAGGAATATGGAATTCTAAAATGTGTCATTCGCTATACATTTACAGGAGAGATTGATCCTCACGTGGTTGTTGATGCCAGAGCTATTGGAGCAAAATTCTACTTCTCCTCATGACTCGTGGGAGATGGCCCAATGTGGTGATTTTAAATGAAAGCTCCAAACTCGTAGAGGCTGATACAATGCTTTGAAAACGATCTATTATATATTCTTTAATGCTTGCTAATCACATTTAACAAATTTGTTGATAAAAATTATATTTGTACTTGAATTTTTAGAACATGAATAAAAAAATTGATGATAGTGATAGTATATTATATTTTATAGGTTTTATCAAACAAACTCTCACCTTCTTCCTTAAGCAAGAATCGATGTTTATAATGATTAAGCTAGTGGAAGAAGTTGAGATGCGATAAAAATATTATAATTGTGCGTAAAAGAAAGGACATTTTGTATGCTAGTAATACTCGCTCAGTCACTGATCACTATCAAAAAAACAGGTTATATGAATTTCAATTTAAAAAAAAAAAAATTGGACTTTAGTGTCAGTTTTAACAGTCATGACTGTACAGAATTGTGGCAGTTTAATCAACCGTGATTCTGTGAATCATTTTTTTAGCTAAAAGTGGAGGTTTTAACCGTTGTAATTATATACAATTTTGGCTGTTAAAACCGCTGCTCTAAGTAGCACTTCGTATGTCTTCTCCAACGGTCATAAAATCACCACGGAATGTCATTGCTCATTGCAGTGCATTGCAATCACAGCGGGCATGCAACGGTTTTAAAACTGAAAATTTGTGGCAAGTGAAGCCATCCGGAAAAGTGTAATTTTGTGTTACGATAGCCCTATTTTTTTATAATAGATATTTACTCAAGCCATCTTTTTATAATTATGAGCATACGTTAATGGGAGTTTGTGTAAATGGGAATGTTAGATTTTCGTTCGGGCCAACAATGTCCCAACATCTCTCTTGACTGGGAATGTTGCAATTTAAATAATAAAATTGGTAGCCTATGAGTTGTTGCTGAGCTTGCTTTGGAAAGAATGGAAGGGACATATTGTGTGGATTATATAATTTGAAAAAAGGATTCAAAAAGTGAACAAAATTATTTTCAAAAAGTAATGTAAGAATTTTCCAAAGGAAATTATATGAGAATCGGCTTAAAAATTATTCAAATAGTTCATATTACATTAGTATCAAAATAAATTTAATAATTTATTAGCTCATACAATTCAAATTTTTATTAGAAAATTTAAATATATATTTTTATTCATATAAATTAGTTTTTTTTTTGGGACATTTGAGTCAATTAAGATAAACTCATGCACTCATTATAATTCTAACTTTTGAACTCAGAAACCGTTTCGTTGATAAGCCAAAGCTTACAACTAACAGATCATGATGAGGTGCATATATTCCTCTCCCCCCTCTCTCTCTTTCTTATGAATTATTACGGTAAATACTAAATAGAGGAATGCGTTGGCTTTTTTTCTCCTCCTCTAAGCATTGGTTTTGGCTCTTGATCTATTGCGATAAATATAGGAGGAGCATTCAAATTATTGTTATTTTTAGAATATTGAGCATGGAAGCAAACCTTTGCTATAAACAAAATTTGACATAAATAATTATCACCCATTATAATTAGAACTGGCAGCAAACATCATTGAATGACAAATATCTTCAATTTTAAGAAATTTAAACGAGGGTTTTCAATTCCTATTTCTGGTCTGCGTTGAGGCCAGGCTTGCGCCTATAAATTCCTTCACATGTGTGAAAATGTCATTACAGGTACAAGAAGCGCGTTCTCTGACTTCCTCGTGGTCAGGGCCAACACCTCCATTTTGTCCCCCACCTTCCCTACTCCAAATCCAATTATATAATAAACAACTTTCCTTGCTTGCTTCATATGTCTGCCACTCTTACGAACCAATGGCTCCTTTCATCCTCTCCATCCAATATGGACTTTATAGCTTGGCCTCAAGTATCGAAACGGTAAACAAGCATGAAAGAAAGTAAAATCTTACTTTCTCATGATAAAGCAACAGCTGATGCAGTTCATCTTGATCTATTGGTTAACATATTTTGACTATCAATTAAAACGTCTTGAAATTAAAATTTGTGTATGTGATATGAGCGTGAATTTGTCATAATTGACACAAATTTCTCAAAAAGAAAAAAAATGAATAATTAAAGCAACAGTGGGATTGGGTGTTCTCAAAGATGCTGGCTCTTAATCCTAGGTTTTCGTTTGGGACATGTTTTTTATTGTTTTTAAAATATATTTTTTAGTAAAAAAATTATTACTTTTTATATGACAAAAAAATTATGATAAGATCTTATAATCAAAATTTTAAGATGAGCAATTAAAAGTTTTAGAATTTTAATTTAAGATAAAATGCAATATCAATTGAAAGACTTTTTTTTTCCTATAAATATAAGAGAAAAATGGATTACAAAATAAAATTGGTGGTCCCTAACTGAGTGATATTTCACGTACATTGAGAAAAGACGTTGAATTGCATTTAGGGGTGTCAATTTTGGGTCACGGGTCGGGTTCGGGTTGAACCCGGAACTGACACGGCATTAATCGGGTCAACTCTAACCCGACCCGTTTTTGCAAACGGGATGATTTTCTGGAATCGAACCCGACCCGCTTCGGGTTCTGGTCGAGTTTGGGTCAACTCGACACCACCTGTTTCAGCCAAATCCCACACCTCCATTCAAAAATTTTGCCAAATCCCATTCAGCAGCGGTAGCGGGCAGCCAGCGACAGCGGGCAGGCTACATGTGGCAGGCTACACGTGGTCGCGGGTCACACTACACGCAGGAAGCAGGTCACTCATGGACCACGGGGCACACTGCGCCACTCGATGCGCAGGTGGGGCAGGCGTCGTGGCTCGTTAGGGCAGACACGGCATCGTAGACCACGCGGTCGCTCGTGGCAGCAAGGCAACGGGGTGGCATGAGTGTGCGATGGGGGGCGTGCTCGAGTGCGCGATGCGAGGCTGACGCGGTGACGCTGGTATTTGACGCGTGACGTGGGAACTGACACCAGACACGACGCAACGCTGACCTCGGGACGCGACGCGACGTCCTGGCTGGGGCAGGCAGTCGCAGGTTTATGTATTATTCCGGGTCATTCCTGAGTTTCCGGGTCAACCCAAACCCGACCAGGTTTTGCAAACGAGTCGTTTTCCGGAGCTAAACCCGACCCACATCGGGATCGGATAAACCCAAACACGAAATTTTTGGGTCGGGTTTGGTTCTGGTTTTCGGGTCGGGTCCAATATTGACTGGTCTAATTGCATTGATATTGAATTAATTATTTAAACTCTTTTAAAATATGTAAAATATGTCTTACAAATTATAAATATTTTTTCATGTTATATTTTATCTTTATTAAAATAATAAATTCGTACAATTTTTTATTAAGACTTTAATATTGATCTCAAATCTAGATGAACAAAAATTAAGAAAATACTTTAAAAAATAATAATTTATATTTCTGACTTCACCATTATGTCATTATATATGGAAAAATAAGCATCAAGCCTGTATATTAAAAAAAGAATGAGGTAAAAAAAACTAAATGCTCCAAAAAATCAGAGCGGCTCAAAAGAGCACAAAAAGATTTGGAAAAGATTATGCCTGTAACCAAATACACAAAAAAGAAAATAGGAATCAATTAAACCCAAACTGAGCAAGCATGGAAACAGCAGTCACGATGTCATTATATTTTAAATCAATGTTGAATTTTAGAAAGATTAATAAACCATTACCCATTTCCGAGTGCGCGTTCAATATGTAAGAGACAATAAATTAGACCGCCGACTTAACATCACACCGACCACTAAGTTGTTGGAGCAGTAGATGTCGTGTGCGAATTTCTCATGCACCGACGTACACAATGATAGAACTATATTTGAAATTTTTCACAACGTAAACGAAAGGTCAAAGATCTCTCTGAACGCCTTGGAAATTTCCACACCCTTCCCTCTCAAAGTCTTTGCCCAACCCATGCCTTCATTTCCTATTCCTACTTTCTTTTATAAATGCTCACCATTTTCTCACTCTTGAGATTAAGAGCTCTGTAAGTGTGCAATGGAACGCAGGTTTCTAATATTGTTGTTGATCTCCTGCTTTGCCTTGTGCTTGTTGGTCGCCACCGCGAGGCCTCTGAAAGAAGAAGCTCAGCAAGGTAAGGCTGCGGAGGGAGCAGCGGCCGAGAATGTGAAGCTCGGGTGGAGTCGTGGGCCGCTGCTGCTTAGTCTATTGCCAAAAGGAAAAACGCCGCCCTCAGGACCGAGTGGACGCACCCATAGAATGAACAACAGGAACTGAAGTGGGGCCACCTCTGTTGGTTCAAAACTATAGCTACCAACTAAAAGGTTTTCGAGTCTTACGTATGTAATGATGTGAGTGTGAATTTGTTTTAATTGGTCTAATTATCCCCTAAAAAAAAGGGCGCTATTTTATTTATTATTTTGTTTGGTAAGGATAGGATGATAATTATTAATATTAGTGCTAATTGTGCACATTTTAATCTTTCTTTATACATTCAGTCAAGTTGTAATTAAAAAGGTGGGTATTTGGGATTTTTATGAAGAAAGAGATGTGTGGATATGTAATTGTTTAATTAAGGCATTTATTAGTTTTAATTATTTTGCTAATAAATACTTGTTGATTTGGTTTTATGTTATATTAATCAGTTTAATGAGTTAAAAATGATTCATTCTTCCTTGTGGAAAATAAAAAATACTTGTAATTTATTGAGTATTTAATATATAGGATTGCTATGAAACAATGGTATTTAATATATCACAATAGTTTTTAATGTATAGGATTGCTATGCTACTTTTAATGATAAATATAAAAAGCTATGCCATTCTTTGAAAACTTTTGCAATACATTAAATACTATTGGTTCTATCAATGAATACATACCTATATCTATATGCAATACTTTTTACAAAACTATTGTAAAAGTTCTAGCTACCAGACTTCAACTTACCAAGAATCACATCATTCATCCTAGTCAAATTGGTTTCCTAAAGAATAAATGTTTTACTTACAATATTATCTTGGCTAGAGAAATTCTATTAGAATTTCATCTTGCAAAATATCATCATTATTTATGTGTTGATCTGAATATGTACAAAGCCTTTGATGCTATCTCAAGAGACTTTATGCTTCTTAGGCTTCAACAAAACGGGTTTCGTAGTTCATTTATAAGTTGGATAGAGCATTATATTGAAAAAGTGCACTATTCTATTTGCTTAAATGGGGCTCTGTAAAGATTTGTTTTAATTCTTCATCTAACCTAAGGTAGGGTTGCTCTCTCTCCCCCTTTTATTTTACATAGCCATAAATGATATATCTAGCCTTTTTTAACTTGCAATGGGTTCCAGTTCTTTTGAAGGCATTAAGGCTGATAATTATCACTTTACTCATCTCTCTTATATGTGTTTGACCTTGTTTTCTTTGGAAAAGCTAATCTTTATAACATACAATGCTTCCATAGCATCCTTAACCATTTTGAGGACTCTTCTGGGCTTAGTTTGAGTTTCATTAAATGTTCTATTTTGTTCTCTAGAAATGCACCTAATAAAATGAACTATGTGAGGTGTTAAACTTTACAAAGGCAATATTTTCTTTACTTATGTAGGAATTTGAAACCTTTGCTTAGTAAGGCTAAACATCTTCTTGAAGGATGGAAAGCAAAAACATTATCTTATGCAAGACATTTGATTCACAATTTGGAACTCTATTGCTTGTTGGATCAAAGGCTTTGTAATACCAATAGCTTTAATTAAACATCTTAATAAGATTAGTGCTCAATTTTTTACCATGGTGATATTGCACTTAATCTCATGAGAAAACACTTGCAAACCACTTAAATATCCGAGTATGACATCTCTGCTTTCTAAGATCTCATACATGCTTATTGCTTCCCCCCCTGATTTAGTTGATAATTGAAGATGATAATGTAATAGCTATGAATTTAATTTCTCAAAGTTTCAGAAATTGGCTAAGTGAGCATTATGGCACTGACTTCGGGGCAATGCAGCACTAAACTCTCATATTCTTTTGGATTTAAGGGAACATTTGTTGGAACTCGTTCAATATGAATTAGGATGTTAAGCCTAATTAAATGTCCCAAGGCTAACCAAGAGGGGGGGTGAATTGGTAATTTAAAAACTATACTTCTACTCTTGGATTTTTAGAAAATGTTTTTGATTATTAATGCAAGTTAAATTTAAAGTTTAAAAATAAACTTTTCAACCAGAGTAAACAACTTGCAATGAAATTTAATGCGGAAGAAAAATAAGAAAGAACACACCAGATTTATAGTGGTTCGGTCAAACCTTGACCTACGTCCACTCCCCGAAGGCACCCTCCGAGTATTGCACTAATACCACAAAGTGACTCTCCTTTTGCCCCCACAGCAAGGCGGAGAAGCCTGTACAAAATCACTTTCACCTTCCCCGGTGCGGTGGAGTAGCCAGGTTCTTTGACACCAAAGAGATCTTCTTCTCGCCAAAACTTCCCTCAAGACGACCCTTGAATCTGATGGTACTGAAGTGCAAGTTTGCCGGAGCAACCATGTGAATATCCCCTCCACACTCCCTTGAAATCCCCTCCAAGGATCTTCTCCCTCTCAAACTCCACCCTTTCCTCTCTCCCTTTCAAGTTCTCTCTTCTAGTTTTTTCCCAAAGAATGAAGACACAATGGTTGCAAAGATACACTTTGTCGTCCTTTTACACTTCTCCAAGTGTCGGTAGAGAACCGGACCGATGTTGTTGAACTTCACTTGAGAGCCTTCAAAGGAGATGGGAAGAAACAAAGAGACCTTCTTCTTCAAGTAACCTTGTGAATCCCTCACAAACCCCTCACTTGATCTCTCACTCTTCACTCTTACAATCTCTCCCAAACATTCACACTCAATGATCCCTCTCAAGAGAAAACAACTCCAAAGGCACTTGTAATAGTTTCTAGGACTCCTTATATAGAAAGGACATGAAAAACCGCCCAAAAAACTGCTAAAAACATATTTTTCTGCACACTGGATCGTCCCGTACTAAATTGAGTTAGTACGGACGAACTGTGTAAAAAACTATCCCGTACGAACCATTTATGCATCTGTACGAACCAATTTCGTCCTGGACAAAATAGGTTCGTCCCGTACGAAAAAATTTCGTCCGGTACGAACAATTATATCAAAAGTTGGTTTCGAAAACTGCAGAACATTGTCAGAAACTACCATAGTCTGTTTCCATCATCCTGGACGAACAGGACTTTGTCTGGACAAAATTTTTACAGAGAGTAACTCGTCCTGGAATGAAAATGATTTTGTCTGGACAATTCGGACTTAGAAAAATTTTCTTGTTCAGTTCCTGTTCGTTCCATTGCTCTTACAAGGAGATAACTGATCTGATCGTCCTGTATGAACAATGTTCGTCCCGTACGATCAGTTCAAAAACTTTTTCAAGATCTCCTTTAGTGTGTGTGAATTTATTCACTCAATTACAATCACTCCCTCTCAAATTTAATTTAAATAAAAAGTACAAGCTTCAAATTCTCAAAGTATCTCATGCTGAATTTGATTTGAAGTCTTTGTAGTCTGGAGTTCGATTTTCCTGAAATATTAGTACACACAAGAGAAAAAACAAATCTTCCAAAAATTGTTAGGAGATAACAACACATAAAACAATAATATTTGAAATCATCAAAACTATACAAATTACAAGAATGTAAAACATGCAGATAGCAACTTTCCTAACAACATTTTGGCCATGGGTCAAAATAATAATATATATATATATATATATATATATATATATATATATATATATATATATATATATATATATATATAAAACTCATAAAAAAACTTCACCACCCCTCTCCCCTTCCTCATTTCATTTTTGGCTGGGAGAGAGAAGAGAGTGAAAGAAGAGAAAATAATAGAGAGGAGAGCTCTTATCATGCTAGGTAACATTAACCCTATGCCCGTGTTCAATGTTTTGTATTTTACTTATTTTCTTCTTCCTAAAATTAATTAAAATGTAGTATCTCATATTTTAATTATTTTTAGTGTGCAACTTTTTATATGTGATATAAATCATTACCCTGAGCATTTGGCTTATTAATATTAAAATTTTCTCGAGGGATTTGTTTTATATGCCATTTTATTTGAAATAAGTAGTATAATACTGAATATAAAATGATTAGGAGCTAGTATACTACATTTGGATAGGATATACATGACATTTATATTTTTAATATTCATTTATTCAATCATGAATTTTTGGTATACTACATGCAAATTGATGAGTATAATGATAGTTTCATTGAGTGTATACAAAATTTGCTATTATGATCTATATGATGTGAAATATGTGTAAAAGCAAGAAAGGTTGGCCAAAAATTAATTCTAGTTGGTCAGAGACATATTATCTTATAATGATTTTTCCTTTAAATAAGATTTTTAGTATAACCCTAAATGATATAAAAAGGGAGGTATAAGAAAATTGACTGATATATATAATATGATACATTGATAGGTAGGAAGTGATGACTTCTTACATGAAAGCTACCTAACTTTGGATATGTGATATGAGATATATACCTGAAAATATGACTGAATTAATTGGAAATGATTCCTGGGAAAAATATCATAGGTAAACAGACGTCATAGCTTGCTTGTATATACATATGATATGATCGTACATGAAAACTTAAATAAATGAAATGATATAATGCGATATAAATATAACACAACATATAATTTATACAAATATATAACAAACTGATATGGCTGATAAGATTGATATAAATCCATTCAATATGTATAAATCATATGATATATATGTCATATTGCATTGAATATGGTGTATTTATGCATGATATAATACATGATATACATGTATTAATACTATACAACATACATAGAACATATATTCACTTGCTTTGTATCATAGCACATTGATGTTCATGATGACATATATAATAGATGAAAGCATAACTTATTGATATACAAAATTTCATAACAAACCTACCACATCATGAATGACATGATTATATCAATGACATAACCTACTAATCCTTTCAATGACTACTGATCATTAATCTGAGCTATATTACTTTTAGTGATTTAAATTGCTTATACGAGATGATACTTCTTTTATTGACAGGTACATGATCTTATAACTATATGTTTATACATATATGAATTAAATGATAACATACATATTATTTATTACATTGTGTATTGATTATTATTGTAGGTTCTGATATCTTACTAAGCTTATAGCTCACTCCATAGTTTTACATGATTTTTAGAAAGAGGTTAGAATCTAGTGGGGTGAAATAGATTAGGATTTTTTAGTTTTATTTTATTTTCTTTATTTTGGTTTTATTCCTTTTTAGACAAGAGTATAGGAAGGATAGATTAATGGAGAGATTGATCTCCTAGCTATTATAAATTTAATTTTAATAAATGAATATGGAAATATTTTGATGGATATGATTTAGAGTTACTAATTTTAGTGGACATATTTATATCAATAAATCATTAAAATCTCTAGAAGATTAATTACGAGAGTATATAGATAAGTCATCAAAATTTAGGTCTTAGGGTATTACAGATAGCCTTATGGGAAGATGGAAATGGTATTCTATTTGGAAAAATTCTTCTCCTCTGGCTTCCCAATTTTGGAGAAGGTTGAAAATTGTTGTTATTAACATAAAACCCTACTTGATTTTAAGAGTTTTGTCTAATAATAAGTTATCCTTTTATTAGAATCCTTGGCTAAAAGGAAAATCATTAGATGAATGGTTAAAAACTACTATCACACATTTATCTTCATCTTCCAATATCTTGGTTGTTGATGTGTAAAGTGATGGAGCCCAAATTTTTCCATATCACCTTCCTCCACTAAAGTTTTCTAAAATTTTATCTTTGTTAATGTTGGATGAGGGGTCTTGGAATGCTCTATGGATGGGTTAGGAGTATCTTGCTTTCAAAATCTTCATACATGCTCAATTTGAAAGTGTTACTTAAGTGAGATAGTTTAAATAAGCTTTTCAAAAACACAATTCCCTATGTTTCCCCTTATTTATTTGGTTTATGATTATGGGGTGGCTCAAATCCTTAGATAAGTTAATTATTAAAAATATTTTAGTTGATCATCTATGTAATCTCTATATTTGGATTTCTAAATCTTATCCCTACTTATTATTCAAATGCAACCTCCCCTTCAACTTATTATGTAGGCTGATACCCATGTTATCTACCTATACACTTTACCTAAATCTTGTACACGTTTTGGATCACATTTTTTGAACTTCAGGGCACTTCTTTAGTGGTTAAAAAGACTTTTCTTACAATTTTCTTCTTGGTTTATCACTTATTTGAAGAAATAATAACAGAAGATTTGGGAATAAGATTCATTCTTGTTCCACTCTTTTCATTCATATTAAAAGGCTATCACTTATAAATTATAAGTCTAGAAGGATTTTGAGGAAGCCACATCAAATTTAAGACTCAGTTTTTTATTATTATTTCAAATTAGGGGGGTCAAAAATAGGTTGATGGGTTAGGTTTAGGTCTGACCTAAAATTTACTTGATCCAAATATAGTCAACTTAAATTGACTTGTTTAATTAATGGGTCAAAAAGATCAACCTGAATGCAACTTGCAAGTAACCCAAATGACCCAAAGTCGAAGCTTTAACCCTTTTGGGTTAATTTTTTTAATAACTTATTAATTATAATTTTAAGATATTTGATCTAAATTAAGAAGATTATATGCATAAGTAAAAATATTAAGGAAAAAAAAATTAAATGGGTCATTTTTGGGTTAAAAGCAAGTTCACGAGTCAACTCTACCCATGTAATAAACTTTAATTTAACAGGTCATCCTAAACCAAATTTTTTTAGGTTCGGTCATTTATTGACTCCCCTACTTCTATCTGAAAAATGATGATATTTTGTCATCACCATTCTGCCCTATGTGACCTTTTCATCCTTTGGATGACCAATGTATTGCAACTATGATGAATATTTTTCTACCAATACTCGTGATTATGTCAACACATGGGTGGTGTTTTTTGGTTTCTTAATTCTAGTTCTTACTTAAACTTCATTTTTCTTAATTTTTCTTTTCAAATGTTTTCTTCTTACTAGAGCATTGTTATGTTTTTTTTGTAGCTCCATACTCTTCTTATGTAATATGTTTTATTTGTATCGAACTTTGCTAAATATAATTAAACATTATTGCAAAAAAACTGGTCTAATCCCTCATTTCTTTGAACAAAAAAGAATTAAATAATAAATTATGCTATTTAAATGTAGTGATTTGTAGGTCCATTTTGCTCAAATGATTAAACATCAATTTGGTGGCAATAGAAGTGCAAAGGTTTCATAGAGTTTTATTATTAATGTAACTCCTCTTACTTATGATGTTATTCCAATGTTGTAGGATTGAGTTTGGAATGATGTTGGGATTTTGGAAGCTAAGAGATGTTGGGGTTTTAATGTCCCTAAGAGTACAAAAGTTTCATTAAAGAAAAAATATGAGATTATAGTGGAATTTCTAGTGGACAATGTTTTAATGGAAATTTTATGGTTAACACCAATAGAAAATATGTCAAACATATTTGTAAATGGCTGACATAAAACATGGTTTTGATACAAGGAGGAGGGTGCAAATAAAACATAACAAGGTTTCTAATGTTGGGAACATGAGAAGCTCCCACCATACAGGTGGGCTTAATTCCACACACTATAGGCAACATTTGGTTTGAACTTATAAGTTATGCAAATTTTTAAGCATATTATTAGAAAAACTAATCATATTGTACAATCTATGATCGTTCAAGACAATAAGTAATTTTTATAATTATGCACTCTTGAATATGAGTTTCCAAATGTTGGAAAATTTAAATTTTATATTTTGACCAAATCATACTATACAAACATTGTCGTCTTATATGATTATTAATGAAAAATGCACAATTTTGACTATTGACCAATAAATCAATTCAGGATCAAATCTTTATCAGCATTTATACTGTGTGATATAAGTCTTCTAGTACGATCTTATAGAACATTTGGTTGGCAAACCATGGTTCATCTAGAACAATCCTTAATTCAATTCAACAAATGTTAGTAAATGATTCATATAATGTACTCCAATCAATCAGAACTAAAAATTAGGTATTGAACTAATCAGACAGAATGATCCACTCTTTGTACTTATGGTTTAATTTAAATATCTCATTCTAATGTTTTTCATAACATTGGTGTAATAAAAAAGTGAGTAAACAGAGTCAAATTTTCCTGAGAGATAGTCCTTTAGAAAGAAGTGTGTTTCCATGTTTGAGAGAGTTTATCTAATCCCTTGTTTGAGGGAGTCAAGGGTTGTGTGTGGGAGTTTAGTTCATTTTTATCATTAGCTTGCACCTTAGTCCTTTAACTTATGGTTTGGAGCTCTTAGATAGGAATTCTAGAAAGAAGCCTTTGGGTGAAAGACATTTGTATAGTTGGGGAGGCTAGGGTAGTAACATATCTGCTGTTGCAAAGAACATAAGGAGGGAGTAGCATCTTCATCATTGTGAGGTACAGAAAGTCGGAGCGGCATCTTCACCATTGCAAAAACTACAAGGAAGGTTTAGTCTTTTAGAACGAAAAGCTTATGAAGGTCATTCTCCTCTTGGGAACAAAGTAGGGTTCTACTCTTTGCTGAGTACAACACAAGCATTTACTAGTGGAATTTCCAAATAAGAGGACTTTTGAGGAGTGGACATAAGCCACATTTGACTAAACCATAATAAAATTATAATTTACTTTTTATTTTACTTCTATGTACTTTACTTCATTTAAATTTTATCACCCAATAATCTATGGTCTTAAATTATTATGATTGCACTTAAGAAATATTTTCAAAATATACTTTTCATGAGCTTTCTATTAATCAATATATTTATTTTAAATTGCTTTGAAATAAATATTTAATAATTTTATTGCTCTCAAATATTAAAAAAAATACTTATTTTTAACACATTCAACTCTAAAGTTATATTACTATTTTCAAAATTAAACTGCATGTTGTATTGTTCCTTTATTAGTTTTTTTAAGTAACTAATTTTCCCACCTTTTGGTTGTGCCACGACACTTTCAAATTATTACATATGCATTTCATATGTTTCAAGAGGATTATACATGGTTTGGAGAGAGCCATGCTACAATTGGTGAATGTTCTTCAGCATGATTGACTCAGTATTTAGATTACAATAATTGGTCATAGATGCTGGGCATGATGCAGATGAGAGTTTACAGATTAGACTCAAAAGCTTATGCAATTGAGGCAAAGTCATATTATGCATCAGGCTATCTAGGTAGCGACCAAGAGGATTTAGTGAGACAGAATGTGGCCTCTTTGAAAGAAGAGATGAAGAAAATACAAAAAACATATAGGCTAAAATGTAGATGCAGCAAAGCAAGATATAGAATGAGTTACGTAGATTTAGGGAGCGGCTCCCTGTTGAATCAGCTGGAGAGGTTAAGGACATTGAGGACAGAGAGGAGGATTAGAATTAAATCTTAGGGATGTTGTTGATATACACTTGTATCTTATTAAATTTTATATTTTTTCTTAAATATATATATTTTATACACTTATTAATGAAGTATTGTGCTTTTGTCTTCTCTATATATCAATTTTATTGATTTTTTTATTCCATTTTTAGATTTGAGTATTTTATTTAAGAGCTATTTAGTGAGATTTATGATTCATGACATGTGTGGGAGAAGAGAAGAGGCTATTGGAAGTAAAAGGGAAGCTTAAGGATCAGGCTTGACAATCAAATTAACAAGTGATAGAATTAAAATTTTTTGCTTGGATAACAAGTATCAAAGTACTTTTAGAGGTTATAAAATTTGTGTTAAATGATAAATAAAGCTACGAAGAAGATAAAAAATAGATTTGTAAAGCATATATAATGTGTCATGGAGAGCCACCTTTGCACACCCTAAATAAATCCACCAAATTGCCCACCGAGGGAAAGAACTCCAAGTCTAAATGAAAATTGAAGCAAAACTATTATTTCATTTACCGTATATCCTTAGGTAATAAAGGTTTTACTTTTTAATGATCTATATGAATGACTTTAATTGATGCAAAATACATTACAATAATTTTAAAATCATTTTTAAATAAACATGAAAACATTTAACTTGTACATCTTTCAAAATTATTCTATAAATATTAGAGAAGTTTTTCATAGTGTCAAATATTGCATCAGTTAAAAATTCTACAAATTTTTCTAGTGAGTTAAAAGCATTATAATCCTATAAGATAACAAATTTAGCCAATGCATACATATATATATATATATATATATATATATAAATAACAAAAAAATATAATATTTGAATTTAAATGTGTGAAGTAGTCAAAATATTTCATATTTTATGGATATATGTACCTTATTTTATCAAAGAAACCTTGAAAAATGGATTTAAACCTTCAAAGATGTTTTGGAATGGGAAAGTCAGCATAGGAAGAAGTCTTAGAACATGGAGAGGGATGTGATTAACATGCATTTGAAAGAGAGGGGCAACCAAGCATCATCCAAGTCATAAATTGCGGGTTCCAAAAATTTTCCCTGGCTTCCCCCTTTGTTTTTCAGAGGATTTTTAATGGATTAAGTTTCAAGGTAAATTTTGGGAAGGCATATTGAATTTGTAAATAAGACACTACTGAGAGATTTTGCCCCGATATTGCAAGAACTTTAAGATCTGAGTTCTAGTTTCCTATAGGCATAGGCCCCTATAGTTAATTACCCCTCCTAATAATAAGGGAGAACTTTTAATTATGGCAACTCATCAATTAGATATATACAAATATGTGTTATCTAGCATATAGTAGCAACAATAGTTTGTGTATTTGGAAGATTTGATATTTAAAATTGTAAATTTTCATTCTCTTTCATTTAAAGCGGATGGTGGAGGAATGGATGATGGACCCGATCAAAATCTCATGGTTTAATCGTCCCAGGCTATCGTGGTCTCTAGTCTACTTAGTTAGAGAAGGGAGTCAATCTAACCTGATAGAAGGATAATTTTTGGCAGCCAGGGGTTGCTTCATCTAAGGGTACCTTGTAGACCTAGGGTGGATGTTTTTATAATGGGACAAATCTGAATCCCCCTTAGCTAACAGAAGGCTTTGTGTCCTATTGATTCATATCCCAAGGATTTGATGCCTTTGGGGAGCATACGGGCTCTGTGTCCTAAATTATAACCGTAATTTAGTGGTGACATTTGGCAGTGAACCACCCAGCTTAGAGGGCCCCGATCATAACTATTTATCATGCGTGTCATTTGGCACCAAAACCACTGGTTAGAGGACACATGCCGTGTCCCCGCTGGTAGGAGATTGTTTGAAAATGAATCCTAGAGATATTCTCAACCATATATTAACTCTTTGAGAGCTGAAGTAGTTTTCAATTTGTCCATCTCGACAAACTATTATGGAGGGTGGATGGATTTTTCTTTAAGTGATTAATGGTTGAGTTTAAATTTTAAACACTTAGATTTTTGAATTTTTGGAGTTTTGGACATTTGAGCTTTAAAAACTTTTGGAATTTTAAAATTTAAGGTTCTCTAGAAGGCATTTTGAATATTTAGAATTAACTCCTCTAGTTGAGATCCACATTCAGCACATCTATTATCGAGGTTTGTGGGGTCATTTGTATTTGAGGATTAAACCATGTTGACTCTATCAACTTGTTGACATGGGATCGGGTCCATAGGCTTTATGTTTTTGTTGATTAATTTCTTTTTTCATAGACCTTGATGGCATTATATGAACATAAAAAATAGATATTTTGGTTGACACAATGATCATATATCTATCTGATAATTTAAGCCATGTCGATTCCTATCTATCCATATAAAAGAATTAGGCCCAAACTAGGGTTTATTTTCTGACCCATGTAGCATCCCTAGACATCTTATATGTACTTATAACAAGCTCGTTAGGGGCCATACGGGTTGTGTGATTAAGTATGCCCTTCTTTGTATCTACTTGCATAAATTTTATAGTATATATGCAGGGGCATTTTTGGATATTTATAAATGTCTTATGTCCACTTTCATGGATATTACAGATCTAGTGGCCTGGAAGATTTATTTTGGCTCTAGTGTGTACTAACATTTCAGGAAAATTAATTCCAAGCGATGAAGACTTCAAATCAAATTTAGAAAATAATCATTTATAAATTATAAGTTTTGAAATGAGAGGGAATGATTATAATTGAGTGAAAAATCACAACACACACTTTTGGGGGAACAATTTTTGTGAACTGATCGTACGGGACGAATCTAGTTGGTACGGGACGATCATGTCAATTAACCCCTAGGAAGAGCAATAGATCGAACAGGCGGGGAGAAAATTTTTCTAAGTCCTAATCATCCAGGACGAATTTTATATTCATCTCGGGATGAACGTCTCTAGATTCTCACCTTGCACTGTTCGTCCAGACGAAAAGCATGGTTCGTACCTGGATGAAACTCTCTATTTGAGATCGTACAGGATGAAATGAACCTTCGTCCCTAGATGAAACTCTCTGTTTGAGATCGTACAGGACAAAATGAACCTTCGTCCCTGGATGAAACTCTCTGTATAAAATCGTCCCAGGACAAAACACGTTCGTCCCAGGACGAGCGGAACCGACTTAACACAGTTGGTTACGTCCTGCAGAATTTTGGGAACCGACTTATGAAATAATCGTTTCGTACCGGACAAACCTAGTTCGTACGGGATGATGAGCTTGTACGAACATAGTTCGTACCAATATACATTAGGATCATTTCCGACACTTTAAGTAAAATCGTCCGGGATGATCCACGATCGTACGGGACGATCCATTGCGTACAGAATTGAAAACTTGCAGTTTTTGGGCAGTTTTTCTTGTTTTTTGTTTATATAGCCCAAATTAGTCTGCCACCCAATCTTTTTGCTCATTGATCTTCATGCCTATTGAAAGAAGAGTCAAGGAGAGTGTGAGAGAGAGCATTCAAAGAAGGATTTCTATCACTGGAGCGTGAAGGCTTCGCTTGGTGTTCAAAGGTAAGATTTCCTACTTGTGATTTGAAATTACTTCACTCTTTTTCTTTCTTCCTTCTAGATTTCTTATGAGAAGATCTGTCGAGGAGATCGAGTTCTCTGCCCACACTAAGAGAGTGTGAAAGGACGAAGAGTTCTCTGCCAACACTAAGAGAGTGTGAAAGGATGAAGGGTTCTCTGCCCACACTAGGAGAGTGTAAAAGGATGACGGTTCTCTGTCAACACTAGGAGAGTGTAAAAGGACGACGGTTCTTTGCCAATACTGGGGATAGTGTAAAAGTACGACGGTTCTCTGCCGCATCGGGTAGTGGTGAAAAGAGTGTTTGTAAGGACTTCTCCACCTTGCTGTGGGTGCAAAAGGAGAAACACTATTGGTATTAGTGCAATACTCAGAGGGTGCCTCTAAGGAGTGGATATAGATCTGGTTTAGACTGAACCACTATAAATCTTGTGTCATTTATTTCACTGCTTTTTATTTTCTGCATTTTTCTGTTTAAAAAGTTGTGGTTAAAAAAAAAATTTTTATAAAAATTCATTAAAGTTTATTTTCAGTTCAACTCATTTAAAAGAGGGATAATTTTTTAAAATACCAATTCACCCCCCCCCCCCCCCTCCCTCTTGGTAGCCTTGGGACATTAACTTAAGTTTAACAACCTATTCACTAGACTCAACAAGTGGTATCAGAGCTTTGTTTCAAAATCATAAGTTTAAACTAGTTTTTGATTAACGGTTATGGCTACATTTGGAAACCGAAATACACCTGAGGGTTACTCTATTACTAAACCTCCACTTTTTGACAATATACCTTTTGATTTTTGGAAAACACGCATGTCTACTTTCTTACAGTCACTTGATTATCGTATGTGGATCTTAGTCCAGGAAGGTTATACAAAACCAACTAGATTAGTTAATGGAGTTTGAGTAGAAACACCTTTTGCAGACTGGACTATAGAAGAACGTGACTTAGCACAACTAAATGCTAAATGTTTAAATAGTTTCTTTTGTGCTTTAAAATCTGATGACTACATGCGGGTTTCCATTTGCAAAAGTGGAAAGGATATATGTGATAGACTTTGTATAACTTATGAGGGGACTAATGAGGTTAAGCAATCAAGACTTAATATCTTGTTACATGATTATGAATTGTTTCGTATGAAATCAAATGAATCCATTTCTGATATGTACACAAGATTCACAGAAATAGTCACCTCTTTACATGCACTTGGTAGGGAACTAACGAATGCTGAAATAGTAAACAAGATTCTTCGTTGTTTACCTACTTCTTATGATGCTAAAATTACTATAATTATAGAGTCTAAAGATCTAAACATTTATTCTATTGATAATCTTCTTGGTTCACTCATTGCTTACGAGCAAGGAGTTAGTCAAAGAAAGATTGATGCAGGTGAACCACAAAAGGAGAAGAATATAACACTAAAAGTGGAAGAGTCTAAGAGTGAACACTCACAACCTGAGGATGAAGATGATATTGCATTGATGACTAGACAATTCAGAAGCTTTCTAAAGAGGAAGTAAAAGAGACGCCAGCAATGGAATATAGGTAAATTTAACAAAAATTATAAGGTTTCTAATGAAGTGGTTTGTTATGAATGCAGGAAACTAGGTCATATCAAGACTGATTGCCTAAAACTCAAAGCCACTCCTAGCAAGGAGAAGGTAAAGGAGAAACCAACTATAAAGAAGGGCAAGAAAAAGTTTCAAAGAGCTTTTTTGGGCGGACTCTGCTTCAGATTCATCAGAAACTAAAAAAGAAGAAAAAGTTACCAATCTTTGCTTGATGGCAGATAGTCTTGATCAGTCAGATCAAGAAGAAGTAAGTGACTTAACTTATGATGAATTATTTGAAGTTTTTGAACACATGCATGATGCATATAGGAAAATGAAAACGATGCATGCTAGTGTAAGTTTAGAATTAGAAGAACTTAAAAAAAGAACATGAAATCCTTAGGAAAGATCATGCTTTAATAGATGACAACCACATGAAACTACTCGATGAATTTGATGACTTGAATAAAAATCATAAGAATTTAAAATCATCCTATGCTGAGCTTGAAAAAGAATTAAAAAAATTTAAGGATGAATCAGAGAGCAAAACATATCGAATCAATTATACAAATCAAATTTTTGAAGATATGAATTCATTTTATAAGTTGAAAATAAAAGCTCTCGAGGATAATAGGATACCCCCCCAAACTTGAAGATTTTACAAATCCTAAATTTTATCCAAAGTATATGGAATCCTTAAGAAGACAAACAAATGGTAGAAGACTTAGGAATACTTTTCCTAATATTAAATATAATAATTATGGATTATTTGGACATATAGCACACACCTATACTTTGAAGATGAAATCTGATTTGGTGTGGAGACCTAAGATGCATAAACCTAGACATATCATTCATGTATCTGATTATAAATTGCTAAAAGGAGAACCCAAACTTGTTTGGGTTCCCAGGTCAAACATTTGATATTTTTGCAGAGTCGCTCTCACACAAGACCTCGTGAGAGCATATGGTACCTGGACAGCGGATGTTCAAAGCATATGACTGGAGATACTGCTCAATTCATAACGCTGGAAGCCTGGAGTGGAGGCAAGGTTACACTTGGAGATAATACCACAAAGAAAGTGGTTGGATCAGGTATGATTGAAAACTTAAAAAACTTTTTTATAGACAATGTGTTATTGGTTGAAGACTTAAAGTATAATTTGTTAAGAATAAGTCAGCTATGTGATAAGGGTTATAGTGTAAAATTTTTTCCTACTAGCTTCATATTAAGCATAAATGGTAAAGATGTGTTGAATGAAAAAAGGGTAAACAATGTTTATATACTAGATTTAAATTGCATTCATACTCCTACTACATTTTGTTTAAAAATTATTTCTGATGAGTCATGGCTTTGGCATAGGAGACTTTGTCATTCTAGCATGAAAAACCTTAGAAAGATTACCCAAAAGAACTTAGTGAGAGGTATACCAAAACTAGACTTTAATAAGGATCACCTTTGTGATGCATGTCAATTAGGTAAGCAAGTGAAGTCTTCTTTTCAGTCCAATAAGGATCTTAGGACTAGTAAACCTTTGGAAATCTTACACATGGATCTTTTTGGACGATTTGGAACTATAAGTCTAGGAGGGAAGGTATACTGATTTGTTATAGTGGATGATTACTTAAGATTCACTTGGGTTAGATTTCTATTTCATAAAAGTGAATCATTTGAGGAATTTAGAAAATTTTAAACTTGGATTCAAAGAAAATTAGGGTGTGAAATTATTTCTATACAAAGTGATCATGGAGGGAAATTTGAGAATGAGAGATTTGAAAATTTTTGTAAAGAGAAAGGAATTGATCACAATTTTTCTGCACCTAGAACCCCTCAGCAAAACGGGATAGTCGAAAGGAAAAATAGAACATTAATAGAAGCCGCCCGAGCAATGTTGGCAGAATACTCACTTCCTAGATATTTTTGGGCTGAGGTGGTTAGCACTGCATGTTATGTTCTGAATAGGGTGAATGTGAGATCCAATTTAAATAAAACACCCTATGATTTGCTAAAAGGGAGAACACCTAATCTGTCACATTTACATATTTTTGGTAGCAAGGTGTTTATTCATAATAATGGAAAATCTGCCTTAGAAAAATTTGATCCAAAATGAGATGAATGAATTTTTGTTGGATATTCAAGTGTAGGAAATTCTTATAGGGTATTCAACAAAAGAACTTTGGTCATTGAAGAGACCACACATGTTGTATTTGATGAATCTGGAAATTTAGAAGAGCCAAATGTTATTGAAGATGAGATTGAGGATAACTCCCAAAAGATTGATATAATAAACTTGGAAGAGAATTTGGAGATAGGAAACCCTTTGCCTAGAGATTTGAGATTTTCTAAAAACCATCAAAAGGAATTGATTATAGGTGAACCTTGTGAGGGTGTTAGAACTAGGCGTAGATTAAACAAGGAAGTCAATCATTCAGCCTTTATTTCAACTATAGAACCCACTAATATTGAGCAAGCATTTTCTGATGAATTTTGGATATTGGCCATGCAAGAAGAGTTGAATCAATTTGTAAGAAATAAAGTTTGGGAATTAACTTCAAGGCCAAAAGATCAAAGTATTGTTGGAACTAAGTGGGTATTCAAAAATAAAATGAATGACTCAGGAATAGTCATTAGAATTAAGGCTATATTAGTTGCTAAGGGGTATAATCAGATTGAAGGAATTGATTTTGAGGAGACTTTTGCCCTTGTAGCTAGACTTGAAGCAATTAGGGTTTTGCTAGCCTTTGCTTATTTTAGAGGTTTCAAATTGTTTCAAATGGATGTGAAAAATGCCTTTTAAAATGGGATAATTAAAGAGGATGTCTTTGTAGAACAACCTCCAGGTTTTGAAAATTCTAAATACCCAAATCATGTTTTCAAGTTGAAAAAGAAATTATATGAATTAAAATAGGCACCTAGGGCTTGGTATAAGAGGTTGAGCACCTTCCTACTTGAAAGATCTTTTGAAAAAGGAAGTGTGGATACAATTCTCTTTTTAAAGAAATTTGGAAAGGATGTACTCATTGTTCAAATTTATATGGATGATATCATTTTTGAATCTTCAAATAAAAATCTTTGTTATGATTTTTCTAAAACAATGAGTAGTGAATTTGAGATGAGTCTAATGGGAGACTTAAATTACTTTCTAGGCTTTAGCATTAAGCAACTTGAGGAAGGTACATTTCTTAGTCAATCTAAATATGTTAAGGACATCATCAAAAAATATGAAATGGATAATGCTAAACCTGTTAGTACACCAATGAGTTTCTCAGTTCAGTTGGATAAGGACCTTAAGTAGGGCTGTCAATTCCTGACACGACTCGCTAACCCAACCCGGAAAATCCGGGTTCGTGTCAACCCGTGAAAGAAATGGGTCGGGTCCGGGTTGAAGGATTTGACCCGTTTATATATTCGTGTCGGGTTCGGGTCAACCCGTCATCCCGCGGGTCGACACGATTAACCCGCTAAGCGACTCTCGTTTTAATAAAAACTAAAAAGCCGCGATTCCGTCATTCCGCGCGAGACTTCAAGAGACGAGAGTCGAGAGGGTTCTAGGGCTTCATTTCTCAGTTCTCCTCGCTCTCACACTCTGGCTTTGGGGTGGAGCCGTGGAATCGACGAATCGTGGAGGAGCTGATGGAGGTTTCTTGATATCTTCTTCTGATCTTCTGAGTTCTGAAACATCTGGCTTTGGTCCTTCGGAATTCTTCCTTGAATCCTCTTCCTTTCTCCATTTCTCAGTTGCGACTTGCAACGGTTGGTAATATCTTGAATAACTCTTAAATCTTTATTATTTGAAGTGTTGGCTTGATACTTTGATGGTGGTTAGTTGTTTCGATTTCTATTTGAGCTAATTTGGTGGTCAGCATGAATCATTAGTCGTGCAAAAGCGAAACTATGAATCTGTGATGGCCTGATGGGTTTTATGTTTATGTTTAAGTTCTTCTTCCTTTAGTTCCTATGAGTTATGAGTATAAGACTATAAGTGAATAACTGTATGTGACATGGCCGACTTTTCTAGTTTTCTGGAGTATGCTGCACATTTTCTTGCTAAAAATTTCCTCTTCCATCTGTTATACTGTTAGTTAGAGTGTCGTTTAGTGATTTACTATTGTAGTTTTCCAATTTTCTTGCTGTTGAGATTACGGCTTGCTTTGCTGTTGAGATTATGGCTTGGTAGTTGGTCACTTGGGCCTCTTGGAGTTGTCGGGTTGCTGTCTTGCTGAGTTGCTGTAAGCCTGTGATGCTGTATAACACTATAACTGATTAACTGTATTCATGTTATTATCATATTATGGAGTATTGGAATTTTCTTGCTGTATAAATGTGATGCTGTTACTGTAAGCATGTGATGCTGATTTGCTGCACATTTTATTGGAATGTTGGTATAAGCATGTTGATGTTATGAGTACAATTTTGTGTTTTAATGTTTAGATGCAGGATTCTAATACAATTGAGGAAGTTGAATATAATGATGTAAATGAACATGTGCATGCTCCTGTTGATAATGAAGTGGAATGTGATAGTGATGAGTTGAACAATCCCATTCCAACTGAGGGAAGTGTTCATAGAAAGAAGAGGAAGTTGACTTCTACGGTATGGGGTCATTTTGAAATGTTGCCACTTGCAGATGATGGCAAACATTATTGCAAATGTAAGAAATGTGGTGCAACATACTTATGTGATAGTAAACATGGTACAGGAAATTTAAGACGCCACTTGCAAAACTGTAAGAAAAAGTCTCAAGATATTAGTCAACTTATACTTCAAAGTAACTCAAGAACTTCTATGTCACTGATTGCAAATAAATTTGATTATGAAGAATTTCGTTGCTTATTTACTGCATGTATAGTCAAGCATGATTTACCATTTCGGTGTGTGAAGTGGGAAGGTTTAAGAACATTACTTCGTTACTTACGGCCTGATTTACAGTTTATTTCTAGAAATACGGCAAGAAATGATTGCAAGAAGATGTTTAATAAGGAAAAAATTCAAATTGAAGCCCTTCTACGTAGTTGTAAGGGTAGAGTATCTTTAACTTCTGATCTATGGACTTCCATCAACACAGATGGTTTTATTTGCTTGACTGCACATTTTGTTAATAATAACTGGAGGTTGCAGAAGAAAGTGCTAAATTTTTGTTTCATGCCGCCTCCACATGAATGACTTGCATTATTTGAGAAACTTCATCAATTTTTGGTTGAATGGAAACTTGATAGCAAGCTTTTTGGCATCACTTTAGACAATGCTTCTGCAAATACTATTTCTGTTGGTTTTCTACGAAATCATTTGAATTTTAAAAATGGTCTTCTATGCAATGGTCAGTTTTTCCATATCAGGTGTTGTGCACATATTATAAATTTTATTGTGCAGGAAGGTTTGAAAGAAATTGATTCATCTGTTATGAAAGTGCGTGAGAGCATTAAATATGTTAAGGGTTCTCAATCAAGAAAATAAAAGTTCCTTGAATGTGTGAGTCAAAGTTATCTTGCAGATAACAAAGGGCTAAGGCAAGACGTACCAACTAGATAGAATTCAACTTTTATTATGATGGATAGTGCAATTTACTTCAGACGTGCGTTTATGCATTTAGAGTTGGGTGACTCCAACTACAGGTGTTTCCCTACAAATGATGAGTGGGAAAAAATGATAAACATTTGCAAGTTTTTGGCACCCTTCTATGAAATCACAAATTCAATTTCTGGATCTAAGTACACTACTACTAATCTGTATTTTCCATGTATCTCTACTGCATATGCCACATTGAAGTATGAAATGTCTTGTGGGCCGGATTATATAAAAAAAATGACATTTGGCATGATTGCCAAATTTGAGAAATATTGGTCAGACTTCAGTATAATTTTAGCAATTGCTGTAATTCTAGACCCAGGATATAAATTTAACTTTGTCGAGTGGTGTTACAAGAAATTGTATGTGGGGGATTACATGGCCGAGCTTGAAAAGGTGAAGGAAAACTTGGAGAATTTATTTTCTTGCTACGCAACAACCAATGAGGAAATCTCAACACCTGAATCGCAAATATCCTAATCATTAACATAAAGGACTTCTTCAATTTCTAATTCATCAACAATTCTCAAATCACAATTCCTTCAGGTTATATTGTTTTACTTTTCCATTTAATTCTTCACATTTCTAGAGAGAAGGGAGAATTTATTTTCTTGCTATTTTGCACAGGATTATGATTCTTTTCAAGTAGAAGTAACAATGCCTAAAAAGTCAGAGCTTGAAAGTTACTTGGATGATGCCAAGTTGGATAGGAATTCTGAGTTAGATATTTTACATTATTGGAAATTGAACCAGTTCAGGTTTCCTCAAGTCTCAAGAATGGCTCGTGATGTTTTGTGCATACCAATTTCCACTGTGGCATTCAAAAGTACTTTTAGCAATAGTGGTCGAGTTCTCGACCAATATCGAAGTGCATTGAAACATGATTTTGTGGAAGCGTTGGTATGCACAAAAGATTGGTTGTTTGGTGATCAAGGTAACAATTATTACTTTATTGAATTTAGTGTGTAAGTGCATAACTAGAACTATAAAAGGTAACAAATTCATATACTGCTTTTGTAGTAGATACAACATATCCAGAGCTTGATGCGGTGACAGATGATATAATGGGTTTTAATTTCGACGGAAGTCAAACGATCAACCCTACAGACTCAACGAATTTAGCATCTTAACTCTTATGATCTTATCCTTCACTGCTTTATGTTCTATGTTAAAACAATCTGGACTATCTGATTTTTTATCTTCACTATTTTATATTTTTTATGACTTTATGTTAAGCTTGCTGCTGGTGGCTAACTAGCTTTACCGGTGCTGGTGTTGCTGAATGCTGGTTTAACTGATGGTATAAGTGTATAGCTATAACTTGAGCCGGTATAGTAATTTGTTTTGCTGTGTTGGACAGTTGGAATTTAATTGTTGGAGTTGTATTATTGGAGTGTTGCTGGGTTAAACCGACTGTTTTGCTGTTATTGGCATCTGCAATTGAATGTTTTCGGATCTGGACAGTTGGAATTTAATTGTTAACCTTATACTGTTGGAGTATAAGCATATTGTTGATGTTATTTGAATGTTTTGGGCTGTGTGAGATTCTGAGCTGCAGCTTGCAAAATCTGAGTACTGAGCTGTGTTGGACAGTTGAATTTTTGCTTGGAATTAGAATCTGAGAACTGAGCTGCAGCTTGCAGCTGCTGAACTGCTGAAGGGCTGAATGGGTGATGTTTATATTTTATAAATTATAAGGCGATGATGAAGAACTTGGTGAAGTTATGCATTAGTTGCGACAAACAATAAGATGCAACCGAGTTATAAATTGGTTTGGTTTGAGCAGATACTATTTAATTGAATAGAACATTACCAATTTGTAACTTTGGATGGCATATTTTTTGTTTTTGTCGCATATGATGTTTCTTTGCTAGGTTCATTCTGAGCCTACGGCCCTATGGCTGTCGCCTTTCACCTTTCATTGCTAGCCTTCTAGGGTGCTAGTAGTCAACAAATTGTTGCTTTTATTTGTTTATTTTTTTGCAGCCTTGCAGGTTAAAGGGTGAAGGATAAAAAGGAGCTCGCCACTCGCCATGCGGCAGCCACCAGCCACCATCTTGAGCCTTGAGACTTGTAATCTTGAATTTTATTGTAACAATTTATGTATTTAAGACTTTTAGTTAAATTTGTCAATCACTCAATCTGTAACTAGTAATCTTGTATTTTATATTTTTATTGTAAGTATTTAAGACTTTTAGTAAAATTATGTATGCATTATTGCATTTTTCCTTTTTAACAGCAAAAAAAACATAAAAAAATAATTATCGGGTTGCCGGGTCGGGTTAACCCGGCAACCCGCGAAAGACAGAAAAACTGGTAATTGTTCGGGTCAGCGGGTCATGTCGGGTCAACTCGTAACCCGCTCGGGTCGGGTCAGGGTTGGAAGGTCTGACCCGTTTGTAATAACGTCGGGTTCGGGTTGACCCGTTTAAATTTGGGTCGGGTCGGGTTCGACCCGAACCCGACGGGTTGACCCGAATTGACAGCCCTAACCTTAAGGGAAAATCTATTGATCAAAAGAAATTTAGAGGGATTATTGGATCTTTACTTTACTGACTGTTAGCCGACCAGATATCATGTTTAGTGTTTGCTTGTGTGCTAGATTTCAATCTGATCCAAAAAAATCACATTTGACAGCATTGAAAATGATTTTAAGATACTTACTAGGAACCAAGATTTTAGGAATTTGGTATCCAAAGTTTAGCTCTTCTTTTGAAATTATTGGTTATTCAGATTCTGATTTTGCAAGCTGTAAGGTAGATAGGAAAAGCACTTTTGGAACATGTCAATTCATTGAAAATTCATTAGTTTTATGGTCTAGTAAAAAATAAAATTCAGTGGCCCTATCTATTGCACAAGCAGAATTCGTTGCACTAAGTAGTTGTGTGGCACAAGTACTTTGGTTAAAATAACAGTTGATTGATTTAGGATTAACTATAGGCACTATACCAATTTATTGTGATAATACTAGTGCTATTTGCATTTCAAAAAATCTTATTCAACATTCAAGAACCAAACATATTGACATAAGACATCATTTCATAAGGGATCATGTATCCAAGGGAGAAATTGAACTTACCCATGTTTCAACAGAAAATCAACTTGTAGACATTTTTACAAAACCTTTAGCCTTTGATACTTTCAGTACATTAAGAAATAGGCTTGGAGTGATTGATTTAAATGCTTAGATAAAAATGTTTTCTGCAAAATCGATATTTTTTGTTTTGTGTTCATTTTTTTTTAGTTTGTTTTTGTGATATTTTCTTCTTCAAAGTCTGTGTTTAAGTATTGTCTTGTTTGTTTCAATTTGTTTTTTGTTTTTGAGTGTTAAAATGAAAATTTGTGGTCATCATCGTCAGGGACAAAATTTTTTTGTACGGGACAATTTGTGCAGTGTGTAATCGTGTGCATAAGTTAATCAGTTTTTAAAATTGTATTTTCGTTTGTACGATCGTATATCGTCCAGGACAAAATTTTTTTTACGTCAGGACGAATGCATAAAATAGTTGAATAGATAAGGTCATTTTTATTACGATTTTTTTCCGTACGAACCTTTGGTTCGTCCAGACGAACAGACGTCGGTTCATGGCGGGGGACAGTTTTCAACTGCCATTAAAACAAATTAAATTTGTGATCATTCGGACGAACACGTGTTCGTCTGTACAATTGTTTTGGTCAAAAGCCTGTACGAAAGGACGCTTCGTAAATTGTGTGTTTAGGAAAAGCCGTTATTTTTTAAACTCATTCGTTCATCCATACAAAATATTTTCATATGGGACGAATCGAATTCGTACGGGATGAATAAAATTTTCGTCTGGTACGAACAGTCATTTTTTCTTTAAATTGATGCAATTTTTACTGAACAGTCACTTTCACACATCTCTTTCAAACCTTTCTTCTCTTCATATCTTTCAATAGCAAGCGCCAAAAGACCTTGGCTAAGGGTCCACCAAGAAATACATCTGAAAACTTCCTTTCTAGAGCCAATGAAGAATCCTTTGCTAGGTTTGTCTCTGCGAAAATCACCCCATCTAGAGTTCTCCTACAGGATCAATTAACCATTAAGGTAATGCACTTGTTTGCCTCTACTCAATTTGGTTTAATCCTCACTTTAGTACACTTCTACATTAGAGAAACCTTTCACTATTTTTTGGCAAATATGTCATTCAACTCCGACCATTCTGTCATCAGTTCTTTTGTTTTCAAAAAGAAAATTGAAATCACCAAGGCTGACTTTGGTATCTTCCTAAACTTAAGGACTGAAGACTTAAGAGCACACACCTTAACCATCACAAGTTTTGATTGGACTGAAGTTAATCGTGTGATTAGAGGAATAAGAGTTAAGGATCATTTGCCTAAAGTATCAACTTTAGTGCTTGAGGCCCATATCATTCAGTGCGTACTAAGAACTTCCATTATACCTAAAGCTGGTGATAGAGTCAACATCACTCCTCTTCTTTCTACTGTTACCTACATGATAATGACAAGACAACCTATAGATGAGGCCCAACTCCTAATTAACTACATTTATGATCTCTCTAAAATTGGTCATGTTGATCATAAAAGAAAGAAGAACATAGCCTTAGGACATCTGATTGCCTATATTTTGGAAAAGAAGTATGATTTAATTCATCCAGAATAAGACTTTGAAAAACCACTCTACTACAATGACGCATCCTTTAGGGCTATCTTCAATAAGGACGAGCCCAGCAAAACTCATGTCGTTCTGAGTGAAACAGAAGAAGAAGCTGAACCTTCACATGCTGCTAAACCAAATTATCAAGATTTGGTTCAAAGATTTGACAATTTAGAGGCTCATTTTGATCAAAGGTTTGATCAAATTGAAACTCATTTGCAGCAGCAGGATATTCAGCACAATCAAGATATGGGATTTATGCGTGATCAGATAAATGCCATTAATTCCAACATGTTTATGATGAGTAGTTATTTCAACTTTTTTGGTGCAACACCACCACCTCCTCCTCCAGATCAGGGTCCATCTAAATGATTGTAGTGTTTGTTCAGTGTTTCTTTGTAGTTCATGTGTTAGTGATTTCCTTTAGATTGTTATTTTTTCCTTGTTTTAGTTGTGTTATTATTGATATCTTGAACTTCAAATTGTAATAGCTTCATTCGATATCAATATATGTTCCAATGTTTTGTTGTTTAATGTTTTAGAAATGTGTGTTAGATTTTATGACATTTATTTATTTTTAATCTTAATAGTGCTTTATTCTAATTTGTAAATTAAAATTAATTTCATTAGAAAATATAATTATTCTAAATTTAAGAGATGCTTATTACTTGATATTAGGGGTACAAACGAGTCGAGTCGAGCTCGAGCCAGGGGGTGTTCGAGTCGAGCCTGACAATCAAAACCCGAGCTCGAGCTCGAGCTCGAACTCGAGTCGAGCTCAAAATCTGAGCTCGAGCTCGACTCGTCCTCAAATCGAGCAGCTCGTCGAGCTCGCTATCGAGCCTGTCATCGCGCCCGTGACGGGCGGCCGACCCCGCGCACGATCCCGCTCCAGCTGGCGCAGCCCGCGTCCGCTCCCGCGGTCCCGCCTCCCGCAGACGCAGCCCGCACGACTACGTCCAATCCCGTGCACGCGGCGCAGCCCGCGTCCGCCCGTGGTCCCGCCTCCCGCAGACGCAGCCCGCGCGACTGCGTCCGATCCCGTGCACGCGGCGCAACCCGATTCCGCTCCCGCCTCCCGCTGGCGCAGCTCGCTGGCGCAACCCGAGGCCTCCCGCAGACGCGACCCGAGTAGCTCGACGAGCCAACGAGTCGATCAGCCCAGTGTCCGAGCTCGAGCTCGTTTAGCGTTCGAGCTCGAACTCGTGTTCGAGCTCGACTCGCGAGCTCGATAAGCTCGGCTCGTCGAGCCCATTAACGAGTCGAGCCCGAGCCGGCTCGCGAGCCGGCTTGACTCGGTTGCACCCCTACTTGATATTAATAGAATTTTCAATTCCATGTCTCTTATTTAGACTACATTATCTTTAATATTATTATTGCAATTTAGATGTTTTCTTATTTTATATTTCTCTTTTCAAATAGTATTTATGCACTTAGAAAAATTTCAAATTTTAGATTATTAATTTTGAAAAGAATTCAATTACTCTTGAAAATTGTACAAATATACAAAAATTAAAAGGAATGTGCAAAAAATTTGCAATGACAAAAAGAGGCACAAAATAAGCCCAAAGTAAAAAGATACTAAAAAATGTGCCATAAAAATTGAAAAAGATACGCAAAGCGCCACATGTGGTAATTATTTCTTTCCAGACTCTTTTAATCTCTTAATTCAAATTGATCTTATGTTCATTTATAATTGACATTGAAATTTGAAATATAAAATTTTTTATTTATCCTTAGTGCAATGATTTTCTTTATCTTAATGTCTAAATTGACACATGCCTTTGATAAATTCTTTTTATTCTCAATGTTATATCACTTCTTAAATTATATGAAATTTTTATGATTTTTCAAATGTTTTAATTTTATTTGCATACATTATTTCAATCACTTTCAAGATTAAAATATTAAATGAATTTCATACTTCTGCTTACGTTTCTAGCATTCTTTTCTTCTTCACTTTTTGCTATTGTCAAAAAGGGGGAGAAATTGTTTGTTTGTTTTATTTTTTGATTTGTTATTTTATAGTCGTTTTTGATAATCTTGATAGTTCTTTTATGTTTGTCATTATTATAGTTGTGTGTTTTGTATAAAATTAAAAAAAAATTATTTATGCCTCCTTATTTTTCATGTATTCATCAATTCAGGGGGAGTTTAAGAGATTCTTAGAATTTGAAATCCTACAAACAATAATTGTTTTGGCATCATCAAAAGGGGGAGATTGTAGAGAGAGTTGCTATTTGCATGTTTTACATTCTTGCAACTTGTAATATTTTTATGATTTCAAATATTATTATTTTATATATCTCTTAACACTTTTTGGAAGATTTATTTTTGCTCTAGTGTGTACTAACATTTCAGGAAAATCAACTCCAAGCGATGAAGACTTCAAATCAAATTTAGCAAATATTCATTTGTAAATTATAAGTTTTGAATTGAGAGGGAATGATTGTAATTGAGTGAGAAATCACAACACACACTCTTGGGGGAACAATTTTTGTGAACTGATCATACGGGATGAATCTAGTTCGTACGGGACGATCATGTCAATTAACCCCTAGGAAGAGCAATGGATCGAACAGGCGGGGAGAAAATTTTTCTAATCCTAATTGTCCAGGATGAATTTTATATTCATCCCGGGACGAATGTCTCTAGATTCTCACCTTGCACTGTTCGTCCAGACAAAAAGCATGGTTCGTCCCTGGATGAAACTCTCTGTTTGAGATCATACAGGACGAAATGAACCTTCATCCCTGGACGAAACTCTCTGTCTGAGATCGTACAGTACGAAATGAACCTTCATCCCTAGACGAAACTCTCTGTATAAAATCGTCCCAGGACGAAACAAATTTGTCCCAGGATGAACTGAACAGACTTAGCACAGTTGGTTACATCCTGCAGAATTTTGGGAACCGACCTATGAAATAACCGTTTCGTATCGAACGAACCTAGTTCGTACGGGATAATGAGCTTGTACAAAAATAGTTCGTACCAATATATATTAGGATCATTTCCGACACTTTAAGTAAAATCATCCGGGACGGATCCACGATCGTACGGGACGATCCACTGCGTACAGAATTGAAAACTTGCAGTTTTTGGACAGTTTTTCTTATCTTTTGTATATATAGCCCAAATTAGACTGTCACCCAATCTTTTTGCTCATTGATCTTCGTGCCTATTAAAAGAAGAGTCAAGGAGAGAGTGAGAGGAAGAATTCAAAGAAGGATTTCTACCACTGGAGCGTGAAGGCTTTGCTTGGTGTTCAAAGGTAAGATTTTCTACTTGTGATTTGAAATTACTTCACTCTTTTTCTTTCTTCCTTCTAAATTTGTTGTGAGAAGATCTGTCAAGGAGATCGGGTTCTCTGCCCACACTAGGAGAGTGTGAAAGGATGAAGGGTTCTCTGCCCATACTAGGAGAGTGTTAAAGGATGAAGGGTTCTCTGCCCACACTAGGAGAGTGTAAAAGGACAACGGTTCTCTACCAACACTAGGAGAGTGTAAAAGGACGACGGTTCTCTGCCAACACTGAGGATAGTGTAAAAGGATGACGGTTCTCTGCCACACCGGGTAGTGGTGAAAAGAGTGTTTGTAAAGGCTTCTCCGCCTTGCTGTGGGTGCAAAAGAAGAGACGCTATTGGTATTAGTGCAATACTCAGAGGGTGCCTCTGAGGAGTGGATGTAGGTCTGGTTTAGACCAAAGCACTATAAATCTTGTGTCGTTTATTTCACTGCTTTTTATTTTCTGCATTTTTCTGTTTAAAAAGTTGTGGTTAAAAAAAAAACTTTTTATAAAAATTCATTAAAGTTTATTTTCGGTTCAACTCAATTAAAAGAGGGATAATTTTTTAAAATACCAATTCACCCCCCCTCTTGGTAGCCTTGGGACATTAACTTAGGTTTAACAACCTATTCACTATACTAAACACTTATATCACTTTGTATGTGTGTTGCAGATCTGGTGGCATGATGTTGCAGCTTATAGTCATCTTTTCTACTTGTTTTAGTGTTGCAGATCTAGTGCATGGCATTAAAGATTATAGATGCCTTTTATTTTTTTGTATGAGTGTTTCAAGTTCAGTGGCATGGTGTTATAGCTTGTAGATGTCTTCTATCTACTTGTATGAGTGTTGTTGATCTGGTAGAATGTTATTGTAGCTTATGGATTAAGTTGTTTTCTTCTTTATATAAGTAGAATATCATTTTCTACTTGTTACTTTATGAAGGTAAATTGTAGTGCGCTAACAAATCTCCTAATTTAGTTGTACATTTTTCCATCAATTTCAGTTCTTTCATATTTGCTCAGAGATAGCTAGTTGAATGTATAACAGGCCTCTTTCAGCGACTCGTAGGGATTTAAATTTGCTATAGTCATTTGGAATATTATTCGTAGTTGAAACTTCTCATTTATATCATATCTTTTACAATAGCTTGTAGGAATTTATATTTGTTTTATTCACTTTGTATTTTTCTTGTGGATGCTAGATTGGATGTATAATGGGCCTTTTATAATGGCTTGTAGTCATTTTTTTTTTTTGAAGAAATGCAAAATATGCATTAAAATGGAAGAAATAACAACCTAACACAAACTAGGAATAATAAACTAATAGATCCTTGATCATGAGAAAAAGGATCCTTATTGAAAGCAAATTTGTTAAATTTAAACATATTATTTTTGAAATGAAACCCACTATTTCCTATTTTGAAACCGTTGAGATGCAGGGGATACCAAAGTTTGAAACAACCCAAGGGTTGGTTAGAATCCCAGAGTTCCCATCTGGTTAAAGAATAGGATATAGTATCGATCCCATAAGCAAAAATAATAAGTTTAAAAAATAAATAAAAAGTCAAAAGAAAAAGGAAGCTACAAACGATAATTAAAAGGAAATTACAAAAAATCCAAGACAATCACAAAACACCTAAGAATAACAATAATAGGTGTTTAAGATGTCTTTTCCAGCTTCCAATGATGTAGTCCAAAGCTAGAGATTTGGTAAATTCTTTGAACAGATTCTCCAACTTCATGTATCTTCCCATTTTGCAGATTATAATGAGAATATCGGCTAGCATTTTATTGAGATGTTTGGGAAGAACCTCTCAAGTAGTTCTTCATTCGGAGATATGTAATCCTTCTTCTAGAATGATCTTTCACCGGACCTAGAGTTTGTAATTCTTTGAACAATTTGTGTTTAGAATCGGAAGAGACGAGCTCCATAGTAGGACCTATCTTATTATTCACTAATATAGTTTTTTTTAATTTTAAACTGATAGTTGAAGTAGGAGAAGTGGTTTCCAAAAAAGCCATCTATTGTTCCATCTATATTACCAATTCTTTCAGAATTCCTTGCAGCCTTTGTTTGAGTCAAAACCGAAATCTGCTCTTTAACAAACTCTTCCTTATCTTCCTCTTTAATATGTGGAAATTTAAAATTTGGATTTTGAATTTCCAAAACTACAGCAGATTTTGGTTGTTCCACTGGAATAACAGCATACTCTATTCTTCCTTCAATTAAGTCATCTATTTCAAAAGGCTTAGCTGGATTTGTTGGAGAAGAATTCAAAATCTGCAAGTCAGCACTCTTTGATTTATTCAAATGGTCAATTGGAGTTTGAACCGCAATACTATCAGCTACCTCCTAAATTTATGGAATTTCAAAAATAGAATTTTGAATTTCCAATTTTTTTAGCAACCAAGAGATGATTTTCAGCAATCTCTTTTGGCTGAATCTTCCAACCGATAATAAAATTACCAACATTATCTTCAACCGTCAAAGTTTGGAAAGAGTTGCATTCAAAATTTGAATCCAGATTTATAAGCTGTTCAATATTCAAATTCAAATCTTGGCTAACCATTTCTTCTCCTCCTTCCTTGATTTCAGCATCTTCTTCAATTTGGCAATTGAATTCTGCATCTTTCAATGGGTCGGCCACCAACTTATGGTCCTTTGCATTTCGATCTTTGGCTGAAAAAACTTTGTGATTAATATGATTTTTCATAAAATCTTTCTTAATATTGTTTTTGAACTTCACATGCATCCAAGGTTCATAAGGATTGTCATTATGACTTGAGCTGAAAGGGATATCTTTAACATTAGGACAAACTGAATCAATAAGTCCTATTCTCCCACATTTGAAACAAATTGATGAAAGATTTTCATATTTAAACTTTTGAAAAACTTTTCCATGCAATCCTTCAACCCAAATACTATAGGGAAGTTTAGAATTCAAATTAACTCGAATGCAGGCTCTAGCAAATTCTCTTCTCCCCCATCTAAAAATGTTAACATCCAATAATAAAGGAGTCCCAATTCTAGTAATATTGGATTCATCCCAGCAATGTAGGGGTAAGTGAGGAAGACGAACCCAAATCGGAGAAGAAACTCCTTCCAATGAATTGGGAGAGAAGTTAGGAGACCACTTGTCTAACCCAACAGCAAAGCCCCCTACAAACTATGGACCTCCATTAAGAACTTCTTCCATGGCTTCAATAAACTGACAAGAACAAAGTAGCCAATCTAGGCCAAGTAAGGTTATGTGAAAACCTCCATATCTCATCCATTGCTTCCTTAATTCAGTAGCACATTTTGAAAAAGGTAAATTTTTTCCAAGAATTTTTACAACCAATGATTTACTCAAAACTTGAATATTGGATTTTTCCTTATTCGTGTCAAGTTTAACAACATTTGTATCATCAATCTCTTCATGAATTTTACTCAAATTAATTTTAATGTGTGGTTTTTTGATCCACACATTAGAATTATCCAATACTTCCTTAAAACTGCTCCTTGAAGAAGAAGCCTCCTTGTTATTTGCTCCAGAGATAATAACCGATAAAGGTGATTTTGGAATTTTGTCCAAAACCAAAATTACCTCTTTCCCTTTACATGAATCCGGCAAAGGCTTATGCTTAGCCATCAATCCTCCATCTTTGATAAAAAGAAGGGATTCCAAAACCCGAAGATTGTGAGGGGGAATGCGTTTGAAGGAGAATCTACCTTTTGAATCCAACATAATTGGACTCGCGGTAGATAGAAAAGATTTGGTGCTCTGGTCATCCATGGATGACTGGCCACCTTCTTCCATCTCCAACTTTGGCACCCGAAATCTTCAAATTCTCTTTCCAAATCCTTCCTTAATTTGTGGAGCTTCTCTCTCTTCTCTCTTCTCTTTGGCTGATCCGCTTGGAGTCATTTGCATTTGCTATGCATCCTCTGCTTGCAATGGATCTACATATTTTACTATGACTACATGGTTACTAATTATAAGGGTGCTACAATATTCTGATGCATCATATACATTAGTTATATATATATATATATTCTGTGACTTGCTTGTGAATATCATTGCGTTCATTCACAAATTGATACTGAATGTAGAATACTACATTTGCTGAAATTTCTTTTGTATTTGCTACAATTCTTTATGCATTTCTTCTTATAGACGAATCATCTATCAATATTTACATTCATTATATGTTTCACTATATACCTCTGCTCATGTCGCTTATTGATATTTGCTTGCAATTGAACTACATATGACTTTTGATTTCATCACTTAGGGATTTACACATGCTTGCTTGCTTATAGGTGTTGCTCATTATTGCATTCATGCCCTTGAAGTCATTGCAATTACTCCAAATCACCCACTTGCATGAAATCTCATTACCACTTATAAGTGATTAGTATTTGTAAGAATTTGACATTGACTTTAAGCAAGTCATGATCATCACAACTTCCCCATGTATATTATGTTAGTAGATCATAACCTATGTTTTATGTCACTAACCTCCTTCATATTTTTCTTATGAACATGTCATTGTATTTATTACATATCCTTGCAGTATTTGTAATCATTCTAAGTCACTCTTTCACATACTCAAGATAAATGTTGTAAGCCAATTATCTTCATTCATATGCAAGTTATGCAGTCAATTGAAAGCATCATGATAATCTTTACAATTTCATTATTATTTTTAAATGAGCAATGTTTGTAGTCCTTTGGTTTACAAGTCTCATACATGTTCCTTTGCATTTGATATAATTTGTCATCTTATAAACTATAATTTCATTTGAAGCATTATGTCATTCTTTATATGGTTTAATTTATATAGTCAATTCATCTTCATTTGGTTCAAGCTCAAGTTTCAAATCATCAGAGTTCCGTTTGAGCTCAATGTTCAAGTAAAGTTCCCTATGTTTCTTGCAAATTCAAGTTATTTGGTTAGTTTCTTGAGTTTTTTTATTAATCACTTAAGTTCTATTCAGATTCAGGTCTAAGTATGAGTTCACAAGTCCCCTGTAGTTCAAATTGTAAGGTCAAGTCCCCTTTATTTGTTGAAAAATCTGGCAGCCTCTCAGCATCTCCCCTATTAAAGGGGAACTGTAGGAGTCATAACTTGCCTGCCACATCAAGAAAAAATGTGCATGATTATTGTCAAGGGATACGACGGTCATAGTTTTCAACCCCACTACGCTAAGAAAGGCGTGCATGGGTCTTTAAAAATAACTATTTGAAAAAATAATTTTTACCCACTTACAGGTACTTATATTTTTGCCCTGCTGTGCTAAGAAAAGCACTCACAAGGATTGCCACCTAACTGTAAGCACCACACCAAGTTCCCTCCCACCATGCTAAGAAAATAATGTATAGGGGGTCCCTTAGCACACCACAAACACTAAAAAATGTGACTTTTTGGAGATTACCTATCTCGCCACAAGCACCGCGATGAACTTCATCCCATCATGCTAAGAAAAGCATGCATATGTGGTTGTTCATGTGCCACAAGCACCGAGGATAGATTTTTAAAGTTTAGAATTTTATACCTTTGCAATGGTTGGTGATGAAAGTAGTGTTAAGACATGCGAATCGAGATAAAATACTTCTTTTTTGAGAAAAGCGAGCATAAGGATTATCCGCCTAGCCGTAAGCACCACACCAAATTCCCTACCATCATGCTAAGAAAAGCATGCATAAGGGGTCCCTTGGCATGCCACAAATACTGAAAATAAGATTTTTTTGGAGATTATCTATCTTGCCACAAGCACCGCAATGAATTTCCTCCCATTGTGCTAAGAAAAGCACACATAGGTGGTTGTTCATTGCGCCATAAGTGCCAAGGATAGGTTTTTGAAGTTTAGAATTTTATACCTTTGCGATGGTTGGTGATGATGGTAGTGTTGAGACATGCAAATCGATATAAAATACTTCTTTTTTCTAACTTCTTTTTATTTTTCTTTTTTTAGAAATCTCTCTTTTTTTCTTTTTCTATTTTCTTGGCTCTTTTTTTTTTTGAAACATTGTTGACCTCATTTTTGTATGAGGTCACTAGGACTTCTTCTATACTCCAGATCAATCTTGATGCCATATTAGTTTATCCTCTAGACTAATCAAGACCCTAGGATCTATCTAAATCCTATGATTCTCCTAAACTAATCTAGACCCTAGGATCAATCCAGTTCCTAGAATCTACCAAGATCATAGGATCCTTCCATACTAATCTAGACCATAGGATCCTTCTAGAATCTAGACCTTAGGATATATATAGACCCTAATATTCTTTTAGACCAATCCATACCCTAGAATCAATCCAGCCCATAGATATAACTAGAGGCTAGGATCAATTTTGGTCTTAGATCAACCTAGATTCAAGTTATTCCAGACCACAAATAGATTCAAACCTCAAACATGTCAAGACTTCAAACCTATCCATATTTTAAACCTGCCTAGATCTCAACTCTAGTCCAAATTTTTATCTAGGCTCCAATCTAACTTAAACCCAATCCAATCACTTATGATCATCCAAATGATTAGAAATGATTTAGGTAATTCAATTTCAAACATTCAAACCCAAAATCTAGTTCAAATATAGAAATTCAAATCAAACTCTGAAATCTCCTCTAATGCGTCCGAAACATTATTAGCAGCGCATAAGACTCAAACCTAGATGAATAGCCTAGTTGACTAGGTCAACACCATTTGACCAAAATGACCCATTAGGGTTCAAATAGTCATTTTTATTGAATTGACTTCCCTAGACCTTGAAACCATCTCCATTGGTCTCAAAACATCATTTCAAACCTATTGAGCCAAAATCCAAACCCTGGTTCAACCTGGTTGACCAAGTCAATATAGGTTGATCAAATTAATCATTAAGCTTTCTTATGTTAGATCAAACCCCAAATTAGCATCAAACCCACTCAAGCTCCTCTGATCACTTCTCCTAATAATTTGGACTAGATTAGACCCATTGACTTTGTCAATAGTTGACTTGGTCAACTAAGCCAAAATATGGTCAAACCTGGACTATTTGGTTCAAAATTACTTCAACCATTCAATTCAAGCTCTCTAAATCCTCAAATATACCCATTTAATGCTTTGAATGTTGTCAAACTTGTTTGGAGTAAAACTATGGTCAATTTGACCAAGTCAATTCATTTTGATTTGGTTAAATCCCTTTAAAACCCCATATGCTTATTTAAATGTTGGCTTGATATTCTTCCAATCAACATTCAATCCACTCTAGATGCCACCTCAGTAGCCCAATTGCTGCTTGACTAGTCAACATAGCCAACAAGCATTTTTTTATGAGCTTAAGAGGGGTCAAACTTTCATTCACATGCTCAAACTTCAATCCCTTAACTTCAATCTTCACTCAATCCCTTCCATCAGCTCATCAAGTCTCTTGACATGCCATGTAAACTGATTTGACTAGTTGATTGGTCAAACTAGTCAACAAATGGTCAAAAACCTCATTAAATGGCTAAACCCCTTTACTCAAGTTAATCCATTCCCTATCTAATCATTCCAGCGGCCTTATTAACTCTCTAGAACCTTTCTAAATCCATTTCTAGCCCTTAGATTGAAATCAAATGGATCAAATCATCCCCCATGCTTACAAGGATAAAATCCCTTTGCACATGGGATGTCCTTGTGCCCTTTTTATTCCCTTGCTCTCTATACCTTTGTGATAGGTGGCATGCATCTAAGGAAACTTCCAAATTCATCTAGACTATCCAATCAAGCCAGGGCACTTCAATTGAGCAAAAGACTCAAAATTAGTTTGATTCTCACTTAAACATTCTCTCACTACCCTCAAGCTCTCCAATAGGATACTTTATTTATTTGGACTCTCCAGAGACTCCTTCACATGTTCCCACTCAAATATGGCTAGTCAAACCTCACCATTGAGCATATTTCTGCAAGTATAAGTTGCTAATACTCCATCTAAGTTTATTTGTGTTCGATCTTAATGTTTTCAAGTCTCAATTTCTTCATCAAATCTAAGTGTGGACACACTACAAATTCAAAGCTAGCTTATATGGTTCAATGTGTCCTTAAACCAAGGTGAAAAGCTTAACCATAGTTTAGGGAAATTAGGCTAAATCATTTTTTATTCAAGGTATCTTAGGCTACAAAATCATACCGTCAAGATTTTTGTTCACATACTGAACCTAGGTTAAAAACTTTATTGATTTTGGATAATTGTATCAAGTGAACGAGCAAAAACTTCATGTCTAGAGCATTGTCATAGTCTGTCTCAGGCGTATAAAATATCAACAGTTGATCATCCAATCAATAGTTGAGATTTTGCCATACAATGCTCCATCTCGTCACATGTATGGATCTGTTAGATTGAAGCTTTGTCTGATTCAATCACAACTGCTAGTATCAAAATGTTGAGTATCGAACGGCTCCCATATTACGTGTACCTGAATAAGTGAGGGGAGTGGGCCCTGTCGCAGTTTAATCATACTATAATGATTGTGCTGTAGCACAACAATTGCTCATGATTGGGCAGTTTTGATCCATATATATATATATATATATATATATATATATATATATATATATATATATTATTTAAAAATTATATATATGTTAAATTTTTAAATGTTGAGAGATCCCTTGAAATCTTAAACATAGGTTGAGCCAATGTGAATAGTAATTATAAGGAAGGATTAGTGAATAGTTATTTTCCAATTATTCATTAATCAAAATCTTTAATGTATTAATTATCTATAATCTATACTGTTTGATTGAAAAAATAATAGTTTTGAAAATGTATTAATTTTCTTTGGGAATATTTTGAATTTTGAATTTTAAAATTGAACGCCTCATTATGAACAGTATATCACCTCGAGAGATGATCATATCGTTCCCTAATGAGTTCAAATTTTAGAATCTCAAATTTATCCGGATTATCGTAGTCAAATTCAAAGGGAGAATCACATTTGACCCTGGAGGATCAAAATGAAATTTAATCAATTATTTGACTACGCTAATTTGGATAAAGGATCATTAATTTCATAGTCAAAATCATGATAGTAATTGATATATCAATCCGAGGAAAGGAATTATCAATCACTATTGATCTTTTGAAAATGATAAAAACGATCATTGAATTTAAATTTCCCAAAAAGAATTAATTAGAGTTTTTGAAAAATTGGTTTTGAAAATCAATTCTGGGTTTCTAAATCTCCTACGAGCGCAAGCCCTCGTAGTTAATTACATCGTAGGGGAATTGGAATTCTCCTACGAAAACTCTCGATTAAAATAGCGGTAGAAATTTTATTTAAGATTTTCAAAGATCGATATCAAAGGAGGTTAAGAGTTGGAATTTTCAATCTGGATTGGTTCAAAATTGAAGACTTATTTTAAGAATCAAAGGAAGAAAGGTAGGAGGTGTTTTGGGATTCTGAATTACTTCAGAAACACCTCAGTCTATCCTAAATGTTGGGCTTGAATTTGATTGAAAGAGAGATTTAAGTTTGAATGATCAATTTTATTAGAAATTTGGGATTCAATTCCCGGAGGTTGAGGTCTTATAGCCCGAGCTAGCCTCAGAACCTAAGTCTAAATTGGGTACTTAACAGTGACCCGAACCTAGCTAATGCAGTGCAAATCTGGACTTACCCCGGCCTGGATTGGGGAGCCAGCTAACCACCTAATCGATTTAAAATAAATTAATCCGGTCTTTTATGAAAGAGTGGTAGGGATGTTATTTAAGAAAAGTTTGAGAAGTTGGGGCCGACATCTAGAGCAGATCTTAATTGGCCCCTTAGACTTATGTTGGGTGTTTGATGCTTAAGCTAATGCAATTAAAGTTTTAAAGATTTTTAAATTTGTTGCTAATGCGATGCATGCTGATTGACTCGATTAAAGGCTTAAATTTAAATGAAAGTAATGAAATGAGAGCTCCCGGTGGTCCCGGACTTACTTCCTAAAACGTTAGAGTTTCTATATGAGCTTAAATATTTTAATTTGATTTAAGTAGAAAAAGTTTTAATGAGTCCTTAAGAGCCTACGATCAGATTCCAGGCTAAATCAAAATCGTCATGCAAGAATCGCCAAAAAACTACAAAAAGCAGGCAATCTTATATCGCAATCAACATCAAACATTAATCAAATCAATTAAATTAATATTCAAACTGAAAGTCCATAGGCAAGTGCCTTGCTTATTACAAACTAGGGTCTGCTGAAAGTAAAGTGGCCAGGCACCACTGACAACAACCCGGGTTCTAAACCTAGGACTCAAGTGACTTTGAGATTTGGGATTCTTCTCGTCGTCCATTTCTTCGTCTTCTCACAAACATCTTGATTCATCAGTTCTGGATATCCAAATGGAAAGAAACTCCTCCTTGAACGGGGTGTTATCTTTCCTCTTTGGATATTTGAAGAGCATCCAAACTTGATCTTCCAAATGGACGAAAACTCTCCCCTTTAGGGATGTCTTCTCCTCTTTGGAATTCAAGTTGGATCTAAACATCCCAACTCAAATCACTTTAAATACAACTCAAATTATATCAAATTATATTAATCAAAATTGAAAAGTCTAGACTCGATCCTGCAGGGTTATCCTAATAATCAGCAGTTATATAAATAATCCCAAGTAGTTAATATTCAATCTCAAGCAGTTGATATTCATTCTCAAGCAGTTGATATATTTGAAATTTAAATGCTCAACAAAGTGCAGTAAATAAATAAACAGACATTCAATCAATTCTATGCTAACAACCAGCATGCAGTGAAAGCTCGAAAACCCGGCACATAGCGGAAAAGTAAACACCGGCCTAGCCTAAAACTAGAGTTGGTTGTCCTAGAAAACCATCTAAAGTGTGTGAGGTAGGCCGTGTGGTTTGGATATGTCCTATGTAGGACAAATTGTTAAAGTTGTTTGACGTTCTGGTTGGTTGAAAGGCTGAAGGGAAGATTTAAATTTGAATTTAAGTATTAATGAGTTGAAATTGATTTTAAGGTTGATTAATGATTTCTGGAGTTTTAGAGTGATTTTGAGTTTTTAGGAATCTTCTGGATTATTTTAATATTTAATTAAGGGCTCAAAAATTGACTTTTCAATTATGAGTGTTTTCTAGAAAGTTAATAATTTATTAAAATACTACACCTTAATACAATCAATTAGAAGGTAAGTACGCTGAAATCGTATTTTTCTACATTTTATTATGAAGGTTTGAAGTTTTGAACTAATTTTGACCTATGTTTGACCAAAAAGTTGACTTTTTGACTTTGACTGATTTTTGAAGGTTTGAAATTTTTGATAAATACTAGACTTGATTTTGAGTTGAATGCAAGTGAATTTGTTCAATTTTGAGTTTTCTAGAGTTAGTTATGATTTTTCAAAGTTTGATGTATTTATGGAATTTATTTAATTGTTTAGTTAGAAGGGTTTTCTTGATTTTGCTCCAAATGAATTCCAAACTCTTTGAAATCAACTCCAAAGATCAGGAATGACCCAAGAAGAGATTACCAAGTGTTTGGAAATTTTTTGGAATTTTAAATATTTTTTAATTAATTAAATTATTAAAATAATGAATTTCACTTAAAATTAAATTAAAACCAGATTTGATGTCAAATTGAGTTGGTTTTAATTTGAATTGATTAAGGATTTAATTCTGGTCAGTTAGAGGGGTTTTTTGTATTTTTGGGATTTAAAATTGATTTATTACACTTTTTGGAAGTTTTAATGCTTAATTAAGGGGTTAACTTTGACTTGTTTAATTTTTTAACTTAATGAACTCCAAATTTAATAATATTTGATCCTAAGGTTTATATTCTCACTAAGTTTAAAGTTCTCAAGTTTCACCCCTATTGGATATGTGTAGAATTTCCTAGGATTTTTCTAAGTTTTCTAGACTTTGTCCTTAATTATTTTCCCTAGGTGTCTCTACTGTTCAAATTGGCTTGAACTTTGGTGTGTCGAACCCTGACATACATGCATCCATACCACAGAAATGTCACAACAAAACATTGAGAATTTAAGGAGTTATGGATTTTCAAAATTCAAAGTCCAAAATGGACCCTTTATCTTGAAAATTCACATCACAGAAAACCATTGGGTATCTGACCCTAAAAAAAATCAGTTAACATTCCTAAGATACCCAATAATATTCCACCAAAATTTGGGCTCAAGTTGATCACTGGATTGTGAGAAATTGGCAAAAAACATATTTCCAATAAATACAAATATCTCACAGTTCAGAGACCAAATCAACTTGATTTTAATTTTAATAAATACTACATGGAATTAGCTTTCCAACGAGCCCAAGCACGTCAAATTTGGTGAAATATTCAATTTTCTATAAATTTTGGAAGATCTGG